>JAPVLO010000722.1:0-501594 GCA_027257055.1 Cephalopachus bancanus | reverse complement strand
GCCCTCAGGGCCTTGACCCTGGGTAAGACTCTAGCTGTAAGGGTAAGTGGGCCTGGGGCACCCCTGGGCTCTGCCTCTGTGAGCCATAGGTACTTAATTTTGGGGGGGCGGTTTGAGTTGGAGTCTCACTTTGTCACCCAGACTGGAGTGTAGTGGCTGCTCCCGGCCACTGCAGCCTCCACCTGCTGGGCTCAGGCGATCCTTCCGCCTCACCCTTCCAAGTAGCTGGAACTACAGGTGCGTGCTACCACGTGCAGCTAATTTTTTTTTTTTGATATATTGTAGAGATGAGGTCTCGCCAAGTTGCCCAGGCGGGTCTCGAACCCGCGGGCTCAGGCAATCCACTCACCTCAGCCTCCCAAAGCGCTGGGATGACAGGCTGAGCCACTGAGCCTGGCTCAAAGGCACTTATTAAAAGCAATGATTGTAGGTGTCATGAAGAAGACTGTGGGTTTCCACTTATCTGCCCACCTTAACACCAGGGTCTAAGTGATCATTTGAATCAATTATTGTTTCAGGCAGCAGAGTGAGTTACAAGGAGGTTTTGGGTACAGGAAAAGGTAGGGGATCAGCTAAGAACGAGCTTTCTCCCAGGGATCCCCCCAGCATAGGCTGTGGAGTAGCCTTTCTCACTGCACCATATCTTTGCCTTTGTATTATATCAGAGACTACGTGCCCCCCCAAGTTGGAGTCTCACTCCTTCGCACAGGCTGGAGTGCAGTGGCACGCTCACAGCCACCCCAGCATTGACCTGCTAGGCTCAGGTGATTCTTCCACCTCAGCCTTCCAAGTAGCTAAAATTACAGGCACACGCCATGATGCCCGGCCTATTTTTTTTTTTTATTTATTGTAGAGATGAGATTTCGCCAAGTGCTGGCTGGGATTATAGGCTTGAGTCACTGGTCCCGACTTACGTTCTTTCAAGTACCCTAGAACACTGGAGATGATGAAATACTTCTTTCTTTTTTTTTTGAGTTGGAGTCTCTGTCACTCAGACTGGAGTGCAGTGGCTGCTCCTGGCCACCACAGCCTCGACCTGCTGGGCTCCAGCGATCCTTCCGCCTCAGCCTTCCAAGTAGCTGGAAGTACAGGCGTGCGCTACCACGCCTGGCTAATTTTTTGATTTATTGTAGAGATGAGGTCTTGCCAAGTTGCCCAGGCGGGTCTCGAACCCGCGGGCTCAGGCAATCCACTCACCTTGGCCTCCCAAAGCGTGGGATTACAGGCTGAGCCACTGACCCCGGCCTTTTTTTGGTTTGTTTTTTTGAGTTGGAGTCTCACTCTGTCACCCAGACTGGAGTGCAGTGGCCACTCCCGGCCACTGCAGCCTCAACCTGCTGGAAGCCGGCGATCCTTCTGACTCAGCCTTCCAAGTAGCTGGAACTACAGGTGCGCGCTACCATGCCCAGCTAATTTTTGATTTATTGTAGAGATGAGGTCTTGCCAAGTTGCCCAGGTGGGTCTTGAACCCGTGGGCTCAGGCATTCCACTCACCTCAGCCTCCCAAAGAGCTGGGATTACAGACTGAGCCACTAAGCCTGGCGAAATATTTCTTTTTACCCTTTCTGGACAAACTCTGCACATACAATAAACGGATCTTTGTATGTCTCTGGGGACATGTCATTGCCTCTGCAGAGAGCCGTCACCAAGCTTATAGCCGGTCTTGCCCACCGCTAGAGGCCCAGAGCCCTTGCTACAAGCTAGGGTCTTTGTCTTTTTTGAGAGTCATAACCATTCACAGTTGACGCTAGCCAGGACTTCTATCCAGCTTGGTTAAGTGGCAGCTGCTGGGAGGAACATTTGTCTTTTTTTTTTTTGAGCTGGAGTCTCACTTTGTTGCCCAGGCTGGAGTGCAGTGGCACACTCACAGCCACTGCAGCTTTGACTAGCTGGGCTCAGGCAATCCTTCCACCTCAGCCTTCCAAGTAGCTGGAACTAGAGGCATGCACCACCATACCCGGCTAACTTTTTAATTTATTGTAGAGATGAGGTCTTGCCAAGTTGCCCAGGCTGGTTTCAAACCTGTGGGCTCAGACAGTCCTCTCACCTCGGCCTCCCAAAGTGCTGGTAGTATAGGGGTGAGCCACTATGCCCAGCCTTTTAAAAATTAATTAAATGGCCGGGCTGGGTGGCTCAGCCTGTAACCCGCGCTTTGGGAGGCTGAGGTGAGCGGATTGCCTGAGACTGCGGGTTTGAGACCCACATGGGTAACTTGGCGAGACCTCATCTCTACAATCAATCAAAAAATTAGCCGGGCGTGGTAGCGCACACCTGTAGTTCCAGGTACTTGGATGGCTGAGGCGGAAGGATTGCTGCTGGCTGGAGCCCAGCAGGTCGAGGCTGCAGTGGATGGGAACGGCCACTGCACTCCAGTCTGGACGACAGAGTAAGACTCCAACTTGGAAAAAAAAAATTAATTAAATTAATCGGTTAATTTTTGAGTCAGAGTCTCACTCTGTCACCCAGGCTAGAGTGCAGTGGCATGCTCACGGCCACCACAGTCTTGACCTCCTGGGCTCAGGTGATCCTTCTGCCTCAGCCTTCCAAGTAGCTGGAACTACAGGCACATGCCACTATACACATCTAATTTTTTTTTTTTTTTAGTTGGAGTCTCACTCTGTCACCCAAACTGGAGTGCAGTGGCCACTCCCAGCCACCGCAGCCTCGACCTGCTGGGCTCCAGCGATCCTTCTGCCTCAGCCTTCCAAGTAACTGGAATTACAGGCATGCGCTACCATGCCTGGCTGATTTTTTGATTTATTGTAGAGATGAGGTCTCGCTGCCCAGACGGGTCTCGAACCCGCGGGCTCAGGCAATCCACTCACCCCAGCCTCCCAAAGGCGCGGGATTACAGGCTGAGCCACCGAGCCCGGCTTAATTTTTTGATTTATTGTAGAGATGAGGTCTCCCCAAGTTGTCCAGGATGGTCCTTACCCTGTGAGCTCAGGCAATCCTCTCACCTCAGCCTACCAAAGTGCTGGGATTATAGACGTGAGTCACTGCACCAGGCTGGGAAGAACATTTGAAGGTCACCAGCCCGGTGCAGTGAGCAGGAAGGAGATGAATGGGACAGCTGGTTGAGGCCTCACACCTGCCAGATGACATTGCATGTGTCCTGAAGGCCTCCTGCATGCCTGTGTTAGACAGAAGTCCTGGGGGAGTCAGGTGGGGAATTGCCCTGGAACCCATCTTGGGGCAGGACCCTCCCCTACTACTTCTGCCCAACTTCCCTCTCCCCACCTCTGCCACAGGCCCAGTCTATGGGCTTCCTTTTCCCCAGAGAGTGGTGCTGGGCCTCAGTTGGGCTATGCAGTATCTGCCCTGAAGTCTTTACTTACAGTGCATACCAAGAGTTACCTAAATCCAAAGGAGCCCTTCCTCTACCAGGTCTCTTCCCCCTGGACCTTTCTCCCCTAGGGCAGAAGGGAGGGGAGTGGCCTCTTTGCCTTCCTCAGAAGGTAGAGGCAGAGAAAGTCAGAAACTTTCTCTCTAAATGCTCGTTCTGACTTGACTTCCTTGGTGACCCGTGTCTCTCCTCTGGATGATCCCCATCTCTACCCCTACTCTGCCTGCTTTTTACTCCCCCACCTCTCCTCCATTCTCTTACTTCTCTTTTCCCACCTACAAGGGGCTGTTCCCTCACCCCTTGCCCCACTGCATTCCTTCTTGAAGGCCTGAAGGCACCAGCACCATCTGCCCCTCCCTGCCTTCCTCACTCCACCTTTTAGCTTCCATGACCCTTGCTCCTGAGATCCTACACTTCTGGCAAATCCCAGGCTTGTTAAATCTCGCACTGGCACCTGCCTTCCCATCAGTTGCTCTCTCTCCCTTTTTCACTGCTCCATTCACTGTTCAGGCCTTGGTGATCTCCAAAGTCCCTCAGACCTGCCTGACCCACTTTCTCCTCGGCCTTCACTATGGCCATTCCCTAGGCTTACTGTGTTCGTTCCCTAGAAAATTCTAGGACTTCTCCTTCACCTTCTACAGGTTCTGCCTTCACAGAGAGGATTTCCCTGATGAGCTGAACTACATAGTATACCTTGGCCCTTTCCTACGTTCTCATTCTCTTTGTAACTACCTGACTATTACATTTGTATTTACTTATTTTATTTGCTGTCATATTACTCTAGATTTTGGAATCTACAAGGGCAGGGCTTGTTACTTTTGTTTCTTTTTGTGTTCCCAGCTTACAATAGACTCAGAAAATATCTGTGACTCGAACAACATGTGGATGAATGTTTCATCCTGGCCTTACTCAGTCACATAATCTGGTCTTCTGTCACTTTCAGTGAGTAGGCAGGGTCACAACCCACACATGAGGTCACTTGATAATGAGTGGCCAAGGGGCTCAGAAAGGGCAAGCAGCTTATGCAAGGTTATCCAGTGAACTCAGCTCTGAGTCTCAGTGGGGGCCTATTCCTTACACGAACACATTGGGAGTCTTTGCTGATGAGCTAACATTCACCCTTTATTTTATTTTATTTTATTTTTGAGTTGGAGTCTCACTCAGTCGCCCAGACTGGAATGCAATGGCCGCTTCCGGCCACCGCAGCCTCGACCTGCTGGGCTCCGGTGATCCTTCCGCCTCAGCCTTCCGAGTAGCCGGAATTACAGGCGCGCACTACCACGCCTGGCTAATTTTTTGATTTATTGTAGAGATGAGGTCTTGCCTGCCCAGGCGGGTCTCGAACCCGCGGGCTCAGGCAATCCACTCACCTCAGCCTCCCAAAGGTGCGGGATTACAGGCTGAGCCACCGAGCCCGGCTAACATTCACCCTTTAACATCTTATTAGTTCACCTCAAGGAGACTGGAGGAACCCCTCTCATTTATCCAGAAATGCTGGGATTCCCCAGGCTAGAGGCAAGGCTCCCAGAAGCCTTGCCTATGTCTGTCAGCACTCAGTCTAGAGCAAAGGCTCTCTGTTTTGCTGAGTTCAACACTTTCTGTTGTTCCAAGGGCTTTCTCTTTTTTTTTTTTTTTTTTTAGAGTCTCACTGTCACCCAGACTGGAGTGCAGTGGCCACTCCCGGCCACTGCAGCCTTGACCTATTGGGCTCTGATGATCCTTCCACCTCAGCCTTCCAAGTAGCGGGAACTACAGGCGCACGCTACCACGCCCGGCTGATTTTTGATTTATTGTAGAGATGAGGGCTCGCCAAGTTGCCCAGGCAGGTCTTGAACCCGCGGACTCAGACGATTCACTCACCTCAGCCTCCCAAAGCGTGGGATGACAGGTTAAGCCACTGATCCCGGCTCCAAGGGCATTCTCATTAGCTGTGATAGCAGGGTCAGAATCAGTGTTTATTGAGTAGCCCATCAATGTCTCTAAGAAGCCGTGGAGGGGTGCCCAGGCTGATGAGAAGGACAGGCCCACCTTTTAGGCCAGCTCTGAGAGAAAGGGATGTTTCTATTCTGGAGGATCTTGTGGCTGGCCTCTGAATCATATCTGGACATATGACTAAGAGTAGAGAAAGGGCTCTCAGCCAGGCATGGTGGTTCAAACCTGTAGTCCCAACACTGTGGGAGGCCAAGGCGAGAGGATTACCTGAGCTCAGGGGTTCAAGACCAGCCTGGGAACTTGGTGAGACCTTGTCTCTACAATAAATAAAAAAATAAGCCAGGCGTGATGACACATGCCTATAGTTCCAGCTACTTGGAAGGCTGAGGCGGAAGGATCACCTGAGCCAGCAGGTTGAGCCTGCAGTGGCTATGAGTGTGCCGCTGCACTCCAGCCTGGGCAACAGAGTGAGACTCCAACTCCAAAAAAAAAAAAAAAAAAAAAAGGGGCTCTCAATCCAGCTACACTGGATGTATATGGGTAGCTTCCCCCAAGACTCTGGGTTTAGGGGCTATCTGGTTAGTGACTGAAGAGAATTAACAAATAGGCTTCTCTGCTTTGCATGCTTCTTCTAGCTGCCCAGACAAACTAAACCTAATCTGGTGTTTAGTCCAGCGCTCAAGGTCACAGGCCCAGTGTTTTGGGAACAGCCATGCAAAATTGGCCTTGGGGGACTATCTTATCCCAGAGCCAGCAAAGAATGGAATGTAGCTGAGGGAGGGGCATTGAACATGTATGTCCACCCAGGGAAGAGTTGTTTTTTATTTATTCAACCAACATTCATCCTTGTTATGGAGCTTTTGCCCCACAGGACTCTATGTTCCTAGAGGGACAGGTGTGAAAGCTATGGACCAGCTGACTGGAGGAAGGCCCTGTGCCAGCCATGTATTAAGGGATCTGGTGGAAGTGCTGGAGTGGAGGGCCCTGCAAGGGAAGAAATTGGCTTCTGGGAAGGCTGGTGGTGACCTGCAAACACGCCTGCTGGCAGTTTTTTCCAGATGAACTTATCGGACCTTTTTTCTCTGCCAGAGCTGCCAAACAATCTGCCTTCTGTTAAATCTAGACAAAAGAGACCACTTCCTTGCCCTGACTTGGCTGGCCTGACTTGTTAGCCTCCTGCCTCAGGCAGGCCTGCAGGCCTGGCATTGGGGTCAGGAGCCTCCACCCTTGACCAGCACTGGTCCTTGCCCTTTTCTTCCAGGCTTGGAGAAAGAATCAGCCACAGGAACCTCCCTCCTATGGGAAGAATCTGAGGATAGGCACTGGCCCTTGGCCCTCAGTTCCCCTGGAAAAATGCCAGGGTAAAAAGCCCTGGAATCCTACGACCAGAGGAAAATTTGGTTCGTATAGTGTCTGTTAGATTTGGTCTGAAGAGCCAAGGTCTTAGCTTAAATCATATGAACCCCAAGGAAACACTAGGACATTTGCCTTGGGCTTTGCATAGGGCTTGGACCCTTGGGAATAACTGTGTCATCCAGGAGGTCAGGCAGACAGCAACTTGCTTCCTTCTCAAATCAAAATTGAGTTTCTTTTTTTTTTGTTGCCTTCCCCCAGGAGAAATTGAGCTTCTATTATGTGCTATTGGCTGTTAGGTGACAGTTACAATGTGGGGCCAAGCAAATTGGTATCTGACATCAAGGGCTCATACTTCAGTGCAGGAGACAAACCTTAATCAGATAATCTTCCTGGAGCCTCAGGCTGGGAGTCTAAGTGGAAGAAACATAGTAGGCTGAAGGCCCAGGAGTGCTGAGGGTTGATAGTCAGGCCTGAAAAGTCTCATTCTTATCCTCTTGATCAGTCTTCCTAGGTCATACCATGTGAGTCTTTTGGCTAGCTGCTCCTGGGCACGACCCAGGTCTCACTTTTAGTCCTTCCTTACAACTGACTGGAGCACCAAGCCTGGCTTGGGGTGGCCTAGGCTCTGCTGGGATTCTGAGGGTGAGTTATTAGGGACCTTGTGCTGAGCCCTCGGGTGGGCTGTGTAGTTCTCAGGGAGGGGGAAAAGCTTTGACTCTTAGAACTAAAGGAAGTAACAAGGCCTTAACTTTATAGCTCCCACACAAGCAAGGGGACTATAAAGACAGTTGCCTACGTCCCTCTTGACATTAGTATGGGTTCCAATGGGGACTGGTTGGGATCCAGTGTGGACTGATTAGGCCCCAAGAGGTTGGTTCAGCTCTGGTCAGCCAGGCCTTCTGACTGGGCCTAGGTCCTGAAGGAATGCAGTGTTTGAGGGACTCCAGCTCCAGACAAAATTTAAGAAATGACAGCAAGAAGGACCAGAACTTAGGGATGTTCTGGCCTGGGATCTACAAAGCCTGGAGGCCTGGGGAAGAGGGAGGAAGAAAGCATCAGAGCCAGCCTGGGGCCCTAGCACCTCCAAATGAACCCCCAAACCTGGGGAAGCAGGGACTAGATTTGGCTATGCGGGCTTTATTTTTTAATTTTAATTTTAATTTTAATTTATTTATTTTTTGAGTTGGAGTCTCACTCTGTCACCCAGACTGGAGTGCAGTGGCACGCTCCCGGCTACCGCAGCCTCAACCTGCTGGGCTCCGGCGATCCTTCCACCTCAGCCTTCCAAGTAGCTGGAACTACAGGTGTGCTACCACACCTGGCTAATTTTTTGATTTATTGTAGAGATGAGGTCTCGCCAAGTTGCCCAGGTGGGTCTCAAACTCGCAGGCTCAGGCAATCCACTCACCTCGGCCTCCCAAAGTGTGGGATTACAGGCTGAGCCACCAAGCCCAGCTTTTTATTTTTATTTTTGAGTTGGAGTCTCACTCTGTTGCCCAGGCTGGAGTGCAGTGGCATGTTCACAGCCACCACAGTCTCAACCTGCTGGTCTCAGGTGATCCTTCCGCCTCAGCCTTCCAAGTAGTTGGGACCACAGGTGCCTGCCACCATGCCCAACTAATTTTATGATTTTAATTTTTTTTGAGTCGGTGTCTCACTCTGTTGCCCAGGCTGGAGTATAGTGGCACGCCCGTGGCCACCACAGCCTTGATCTGCTGGGTTCAGGCGATACTTTCCACCTCAGCTTTCCACAGCTGGAACAACAGGTGTGTGCTACCACGCCAACCTTATTTTTTTTTTATTTATTGTAGAGACAAGGTCTCACCAAGTTGCCCAGGCTAGTCTGGAACCCCTGAGATCAGGCAATCTTCTCCTGATTGCCTCCCAAAGTGCTAGGATTACAGGCTTGAGTCACTGCACCCGGCCTAATTTTTTGATTTATTGTAGAGATGAGGTCTCACCAAATTGCCCAGGCTGGTCTCAAACCCCTGGGTGCAGACAATCCTCTCACCTCTACCTCCTAATGTGCTGGTACTATAGGTATGAACACCATGCCTGGCCTATAAGGGCTTTAGGTTATCTGCTCTCAGTACTAGGAAGGGTCTATAGTATTCTTTTGGGTATCAGCTAGTTAAGGCAGAGCCCTTCTTTTTTTTTTTTTTTTGAGTTGAAGTCTCACTCTGTCTCCCAGGCTGGAGTGCAGTGGCATGCTCACGGCTACCACAGCCTCGACTTGCTGGGCTCAGGTGATCCTTCCGCCTCAGCCTTCCAAGTAGCTGGAACCACAGGTGCCTGCCACCATGCCCAGCTAATTTTACAATTTTATTTTAATTTTTTTTGAGTCGGTGTCTCACTCTGTTGCCCAGGTTGGAGTGCAGTGGCACACCCATGGCCACTGCAGTCTCAACCTACTGGGCTCAGGTGATCCTTCTGCCTCAGCCTTACAAGTAGCTGGAATTACAGGCATGCACCACCATGCCCGGCTGCTTTTTTTGATTTTATTGTAGAGATGAGGTCTCATCAAGTTGCTCAGGCTGGTCTCGAACCCATGGGTTCAGGCAATCCTCTCACCTTGGCCTCCCAAGTGCTGGGATTATAGGTGTGAACCACCGTGCCTGGCCAAGGCAGAGTCCTTCTTTCTGTGGAGCTCTGGGGATGGTTGGGCATGGGCGCTGGGACCCTGTAGAACAGAGTACTTCATCTAGCATGACCAATGCCCAAAAAGAAGAAGCTGAGCTACTCTGGCATCTGTGGATGGTCACTGAGGTCTGAAGAGTGGTGCTGATATTCTTTGCAGATGGTAGTATCTGGGAGATGTCTCTTGAGGCTTGTACTCACTGCTTTTTTTTTTTTTTTTTTTTTGAGTTGGAGTCTCACTCTGTCACCCAGACTGGAGTGCAGTGGCCGCTCCCGGCCACCGCAGCCTCGACCTGCTGGGTTCCGGCAATCCTTCCGCCTCAGCCTTCCGAGTAGCTGGAATTACAGGCGCACGCTACCACGCCTGGCTGATTTTTTGATTTATTGTAGAGATGAGGTCTCGCTGCCCAGGCGGGTCTCGAACCTGCGGGCTCAGGCAATCCACTCACCTCAGCCTCTCAAAGGCGCGGGATTACAGGCTGAGCCACCAAGCCCGGCACTCACTGCTTTCATTTTGGAAAAACAGAGATATAACTATATAGTCAGACACTAAAATACCCAGAAGAACCTACGAATGCAAAGCAGTGCCTGGTGATCAGGTAGGTGGCACTCTCTCTGAGTCAAAGGGCTGAATGAGAGAATAGATTTTGTTTAGAAATCCAAATAATACTTTGCATTCTCAGCGTTTTTTTTTTTTTTTTTTTTTTTTGAGTCAGAGTCTCACTTTATCGTCCAGGTTAGAGTACAGTGGCACACTCATGGCCACCACAGCCTTGACCTGGGGAATTCAGGTAATCATTCTACCTTAGTCTTCCAAGTAGCTGGAACTATAGGTGCATGCAGCCACATCTGGCTAATTTCTTGATTTACTGTAGAGATGAGGTCTCACTAAGTTGCCCAGGGTGGTCTTGAACCCCTTGGCTCAGGCAATCCTCTCACCTCGGCCTCCCAAAGAGCTGAGATTACAGATGTGGGATTACAGCCACTGCACCCGGCCATTCTTAGTTTTTAGCCTTTTTTTTTTAGTTGGAGTCTCACTCTGTCGCCCAGGCTGGAGTGCAGTGGCACACTCACGGCCACCCCAGCATTGACCTGCTGGGCTCTAGCCATCCTTCTGCCTCAGTCTTCCAAGCAGCTGAAACTACAGGCCCATGCTACCATGCCTGGCTAATTTTTTATTTATTGTAGAGACAAGGTCTCGCCAAGTCACCTGGGTGGGTCTCGAACCCGCGGGCTCAGGCAATCCACTCACCTCTGCCTCCCAAAGTGCTGGGATTACAGACTGAGCCGCCGAGTCCAGCCTGCAGCAGAATTTTAGAGCTGGATTTGAGAGGCTGCTAACTTTTTTTTGTTGAGTTGGAGTCTCACTCTGTCGCCCAGGCTGGAGTGCAGTGGCATTCTCATGGCCACTGAAGCCTCGACCTGCTGGGCTCAGGTGATCCTTCTGCCTCAGCTTTCCAAGTAACTGTATCTACAGGTGCATGCTACCATGCCTGACTAATTTTTTGATTTATTGTAGAGATGAGGTCTCGCCAAGTTTTCCAGGCTGGTCTCAAAGCCCTGGGCTCAGGCAATCCTTTCGCCTTGACCTCCTAAAGTGCTAGGATTACAGGCTTGAGTCACTGTGTCTGGCCAAGGCTGCTAACTTTTTCAGTCTTAACATCTAAGGGATGATTTGAGGCCTTTCCCCTGGTTTTTAGTTCCTTTCTTTTCTAGTTTCTGTGAATGAGCTTTGGAGTCTAAGCACTTAAGTATAGTGAACTATAAACAGTTATGTGTGTTTGGGAGGTGAGGCATTCTTTTCTGCTCTCTCTGAAATTTTCTTTTCCCAGACACTCCTGAGTGGGGAGAGAAAGCAGGAGAGCCCCAGAACTGCCTGGGATCCAGGGAAGTGTCCCTGGCAGGAATGCAGAACACAAGCAGTTCTGTCTCTAAAATGTGCTTGCTGGCCAGGTGGTGGTTCACACCTGTAATCTCAGAATTTTGGGAAGCTGAGGCCGGAGGATTGCTTGAGCTGAGGAGTTCAAGACCAACCTGGACAAAACATAGTGAGACCCTGTCTCTAAAAAAAATAATATATATATACATACATGTAATATATATATATGAATATTATGTGTACCTGTAGCCCCAGCTACTCAGGAGGCTGAGGCAGAAGGTTTGTCTGAGCCCAGGAGGTTGAGGCTGTGGTGCCATGATCGTGCCACTGCTCTCCAGCCTGGGAGACAAAGTGAGGCCCCGACTCAAAAAGACAACAAAAAAAATGTGCTTGCTGACAAGAGTGCTCCAGGCCAAGGAGGGAATGGACCCATCATGCACAGGGTGTGGGGAGTGGAAAGAAGCAGAGCCCACCACAGGTCCCACTCCCAGATCTATCCAGTTACTGTCAGATTCAATAACTGTAAAGTCCGGAGTCTTTGGGGTGGGTGCTACAGATAAGCCCTGGGAAGAGCTAAAACGACTTTAGGATCCTTGCCTTGAAGGGAGGACAGTCCCCAACAGTAACCCTTGCCTTTTATTCTCCCCTTACTGCCTCCCACCAAAGAATGAGGGCCACTAGGAGTGAGTGACTAGCGCCTGTGGGTCAGAGCTATTTTGGGCTCCAGAGGAGGCATGGGATTCCGGCGATCCAAGCAGGGGGAGGGGACGAGTGTTAGGCCAGAGGATCTTCAAGCTTCCCGGACTCCCCAGCCTGATGTAGGCGAGGCCCTAGGAGATGGGGTAGCCTCCCGTCCCTCCTGGTTTTGATCTCAGTTTCCCCACCCGCGTAAGGGCCTGGCAGCAAAGCCTTCATCCTTCGCAATTGAGAGGACGCTTCCTGATTGTTCTCACAATTTAGAAATACCCCGTCATTTGCATTCGAGGGAAATCAGGAGGGCCGAACGCAGTCGACGGGTGGACAGTTGTGGCTGGGTCAGTTCGCAAGCCTGATCATCCCTGGTTAGTCTTAGAGACCCAAACGTCTGAGGTCGGGCGGGACGCCCCTCCCCCACACTCCAGATCCAGAGGACTCCGGGGTACCCGGACCCGCTGGGGTGTGTCCCGAGTCTGATTTAGCTGGTCGGGGGCGGGGTTTCCGTGACGAGGCGTGGCTTTTCCGGCGGGGGCGTGTCTAGCCAATGAGCAGAGAGGCGCGGGCGGGGGTGGGGCCTATGCGCGGGTGCGGCGCGCTGCGGGGCGGCCGACGCAGGCAGAAGCAGGCGGTGCGCGGATAGCCAGTCGGCGCCGTGCGAAGCAGGCCGCCGGATTGGCTGCGGCACTCGCGTGTCAGGCGGTTGCTAGGCTCCGGCCTCGCGCCCCGCCCTCGCGCTCGGCGCCCTCTCACCGCCCGGTACGTGCTCGCGCGGAGGCTGCAGCGCGGCGCTCGCGCTCCTTGGGCTTGGTGGCGGCAGCTTCGCGCCGAGTCCCCGGGGAGTGGTGGAGGCGTCCTGGGGCCGGGAGGCGCGAACACCTGCCGCGGCCCGCCCGCCGGCGCTGGGTGAGTGCGCCGCCTGTCCCCCGCCACCGTGCCTGGCCATTCGGGCCCCTATCCCAGTTGCCGGCTGAGCCTTCCTCGGAACACCTGCTGCTGCTCGCTTTTCGGCCTGGGGCGGGGACACGGCCGCGGACGTCCTTGTGGGTGAGGAGGCGGCGCCGCCCGGGCGGAGCCGCCCCTTTGCTCTGGGTCCCGCAGGCAAAGCCTCGGAGCGTTTGGCTGCAAGGCCCGGGCGGCGCGCCGCGGCGATGGGCCAGGCCTTAGCTCAGCCCCGCGCTCCCAGGAACGCAGGGCCTGCGCGTTGGCCGCGGGCGTGTGCGGCCTGCGGGGTCGCCTCTGGGGCTTCCAGTGGGGGTCGCGTAGGTCCAGTTGGGCCAGATCCCGATCGTGGGGAGTTGAGCTCCTGCCAGAGGCAGGGAAGGGCGCCGCCTCTGCCGTTCGGTCTAAGCTGCTCAGAGCCTTGGGGGTCCCTCCCCACGACTTGAGCTCCTTTGGAAGCTTACTACATTTTCACCTTTTCACTTTGTATTTGGAAGACCAGGTTTACCTCGTAATTTGGAAGTTGTCCCCATAGAAAATGCTATCTCGGTTCAGAATCATTTTGCCGTAAATTCCAAGTTAATTTCTTACAAACTCAAATGGTAATTTAAAATGCATCGTATAATCTATAAATTGAGAAGCTCTTAGACTTGTAAATTGAATTACTTTTTGTAAATTGAGTTAAGTGTTAATGGTGACGAAGTTTTGCCTGGTTGGGGCAAGAGCCTAGAATAGCACCTTTGTAGCCTAGAGTTCTAACTTAAGAGTCCAGCCTGCTGTTTCCCTAAATAAGCGAGTAAAAGTGACTTCTGGCATGAAAACCATACTCCATGAAGGGAGGATGGTGTTTATAGGACATAAGTCCAGATAAAGAGTTGGATGTGCTTCCAGGTGTTTTAGAAAGTCTGTTGTAGATGGGTTATTGTAATTTTATCAGGTTGTTCTATGCTTAGTCTTCAGACACATGATAATTTTGGAATATTCCTGTTCTAAAAAAGAATTCGACCTTAACACATTTTGGAGGCATAAAAATCCATAGTTTGAATATGGAGAAATTGAATTGAACTTTTTTTTTTTTTTGCCTTGGAGCTAGGGAAGAAGAGCTCATGCCTGCATGCTTAAAAGAGGCTGAGGACTGGGCATGGTGGTGCAGGCTTGTAGTCCCAGGCTACTCTGGAGATTGAGGCGGTATTGTCTGAGCCTAGGAGATTGAGGTTGTGGTGAACTATAACGGTGCCATTGTACTCTAGCATGGGTGACAGAGTGAAGCTCCAACTTAAAAAAGAAAAAGGAAGAAAAAGACTGAAGGCCGAGGAACTGTTTTTTTGTTTTGTTTTTTTTTGAGAAATCAGATTTTGTTAGGGAATTGGATGCATAGTGTGAACCTGTTCCAGGACTGTGGGATACAGCATAAAGGTGGGAGTAAGCAGCACTTCATAGACAACAAAACTCCTGGTTGTAACATGAAAGTGTGTGCCTTTGTTGAAAGAGACTGAGTGCAAGTCTTCACTGTTCTTTTTTTTTCTTTTAGAGACAAGGTCTCTCCCTGTTGCCCAGGGTAGAGTGCAGTGATGCAATCCTAGCTCACTATAACCTCAAACTCCTGGGCTCAAGTGATGATCCTCCTACCTCAGGCTCCTGAGTGGCTGGGACTACAGGCATTCGCAACTACACTTGGTTAATGTTTTGATTTTTTTGTAGAGATGGGGTTTCACTGTGTTGTCCAGGCTGGTCTTGAACTCCTGGCCTCCGGTGATCTTCCTGCCTAGGCCTCCCGAAGTGCTGGAATTACGGGCGTGAGCCATGCCTGGCCCACATCACTGTTTTTAAAAGTTGATTTGGAGCCGGGCTCGGTGGCTCAGCCTGTAATCCTGCGCCTTTGGGAGGCTGAGGTGAGTGGATTGCCTGAGCCCGCGGGTTCGAGACCCGCATGGGCAGTGAGACCTCATCTCTACAATAAATAAAAAAATCAACCGGGCGTGGTAGCACATGCCTGTAATTCCATCTACTTGGAAGTCTGAGGCAGAAGGATCGCTGGAGCCCAGCAGGTCGAGGCTGCGGTGGCCGGCCACTGCACCCCAGTCTGGGTGACAGAGTGAGACTCCAACTTAAAAAAAAAAGTTGATTTGGCAAAGTACATGTATTCATTTAACAAATATTTTGCCTCACTGCTTTCGAGATTTTGTGGTAGATCTTGGGGACTCATGTAAAAGTCCGTTTGTGCTTTCAAGGACTTCTACTTGGGGGCAGTGGGAATCAGGGAATAGCATCTACCTACTAAGTGTGCTCATGTGGTAGCCTGGGGAGAGAGGCACTGCCAGAGCTGTGATTTTCAGGGCCAGCAGGAATTAACTAGGGGACATTAGGACCTGGACACAGGGAACCACATGTACATGGGCACCTAAAATAGCACCTGGGAGTCCTCCAGCTTTACAGGTGGAAGCTCAGGGCCTTCCTTGTGCTCAGGAGTTCCAACATTACACTCAGGGTGTAGTAGCCTGAGAAGGCTTTTGATTAGTGGATTGGCATGATGTAGACCTGTGTTTAGAAAGGTATTGCTGGTGGCCACTTAGGGATTGGCCAGAAGGGGAGGGGTTCAAGGACCTCTATCAGTTAAGTCATGCAACATAGAAGAAATGAAGAGGGAGGAGGAGCTGTCTGAAGAGAGACTGGAAAGGTTGTGTAGAAGGGATGTCAAGCTATGATGGAGGAGGAGCCTGCATTCAGGAATGTGTGGGCCAGAAGAGCAAGCATGACCAAGGATTTAAACTATCTCTTAGCCGGGCTCGGTGGCTCAGCCTGTAATCCCGTGCTTTGGGAGGCTGAGGTGAGTGGATTGCCTGAGCCCACGGGTTCGAGACCCGCCTGGGCAGGCAAGACCTCATCTCTACAATAAATCAAAAATTAGCCGGGTGTAGTAGCACGCACCTGTAGTTCCAGCTACTTGGAAGGCTGAGGCAGAAGGATTGCCGGAGCCCAGCGGGTCGAGGCTGCGGTGGCTGGGAGCAGCCACTGCACTCTAGTCTGGGTGACAGAGTGAGACTTCAACTCAAAAAAAAATAAAAAAAATAAAATAAATAAATAAACCATCTCTTGACTGCCGGATATAGTGGTCTGCAAATTTGCTGTATCTGTTAAGTGTTGAATGGTGGGGTTTGGAGGGACCCTGGCAGCCACTTAGACTGAAGCTGATGCATAAAAGGAGGCCTGACATTTGATTATTAAAAACCTTATCTCTTACTTGAACCTGCAGCATTGCATTTCCTCTTGGGCATAGCAGGTACCCTGTCGCCCAGACTGGATGGAGTGCAGTGGTATGCTCACGGCCACCGCAGCTTTGACCTGCTAGACTCAGGCGATCCTTCTGCCTCAGACTTTCAATTAGCTGGAACTGTGCACCACCATGCCCAGCTAATTTTTTTGTTTATTGTAGAGATGAGATCTCACCAAGTTGCCCAGGCTGGTCTCGAACCCATGGGCTCAGGCAATCCTCTGGCCTCTACCTCCCAAAGTACTGAGATTACAGGCATGAGCCACTGTTCCCAGCGAGACCACCTTGATACTGGCTGAGGATATTGAGTCATAGAAGAAGAAATGTGCTAAAGGTCACATAGCTGTCATGTTATGACAGAATCAGGATTTGAACCCAGGTTGAACATTGGACTGTCTTTATCCATCCACATTATGTTGAATCAGACAATAATGGTGGCCTCAGTTGGATGCTTCTCTAGTGAAGACCAAGTCTACGTATCTGGTGGTAGACAGAAGACAGGATGATATGGGAGAGGTAATCAGGAAACCCACATGGAGTTCTGGGAATGTGCTATGAAGGACCGGTCTCAGAAGCTAGCTCTTGTCAGAGCCTTCCTAGGGCCTGTGCTGTTTGCTCTGGGAACCATGCTGAAGTTAGCCAAGGATTTTGGGTTCTAGGCCAGGGAGGGAGGTCAAATTTTAGGGGAGGACTGTATTTGCACTGGACCTTCAGAAGGGTTAGTGGTTTGACTGGTGAAGGAAAGGTGACAGAAAGGTCACAACTCAGCTGGGCTCGGTGGCTCAGCCTGTAATCCTGTGCTTTGGGAGGCCAAGGTGAGTGGATTGCCTGAGCCTGCGGGTTCGAGACCCTCCTGGGCAACTTGGTGAGACCTCATCTCTACGATAAAAAATAAAAAAATTAACTGGGCTTGGTAGCGCACGCCTGTAGTTCCAGCTACTTGGAAGGCTGAGGCAGAAGGATCGCCAGCAGGTTGAGGCTGCAGTGGCCAGGAGCGGCCACTGCACTCCAGTCTGGGCGACAGAGTGAGATTCCGACTCAAAAAAAAAGAAAGGTCACAACTCTTTGGTAGGAAGAGAAATAGGTAGAGGTGAGGAGGTGGGAGGGGAAAGACCAAGACCTTTTTTGGGGGTGTTCTGGAATGCCATATGGAAGAGTTTGGAGTTATGTAGGAATAGGGAGCTTTGCAGAACTTGAAGTATAGCTATGGTGGGGTAAACTCTTGGTTTTAGGAAGCAAGCTTCCAGTTTAAGTGTGGAAACTGGACTGAACTCTAAGCTAATTGGTCACTGCTGTGGTCCCGCGTCAAGACAGTGACTTGAACAAAGACAGTGGTCAGCATTGGAGTGGAGAGAAAGAAGGTTCTAGACAAGTCAGTTCTGCAGATGTTAGGGGCCTGAATGGTGCTTGTACCAGCAGTGGGCTCAACTGTAGAGTGGAAGGGGCAGAAGGAGACAGTGAGAAGAGGTCAATGTAAGGTAGCTCAGCCAAGAGCTGGTGAGAACTTGAGAGATTTGAAATAAAATCTCAGGCTATAGTGAGGGAGGAAGACTTGAGTCTTTGTGACAGGCAGAAAAGATGAGAGTCTTGTGTGATCTGGAAAGGGTGAAGGAGGGAAAGACCTTGGTCTGAGCACCAAGGAATGTACAAGCTGGAGCTAGAGGAAGTGTGCTCTGGGGAAAGGTGGGGCAAAACTTTGACTTGAAGACTGGGCTGGGCTAGTGAAGAGCCCCTGGAACTTTGTGGAGTAGAATGGTGCCTGTGGGCTTACTGGAAGGAGTAAGAACTTAGGAGACCAGGTTTTTGGGGTTTTTTTTTGAGTTGGAGTCTGACTCTGTCGCCCAGGTTGGTGTGCAGTGGCAGGCTAATGGCCACCGCAGTCTTGACCTGCTGAGCTTGGGCAGTCCTTCTGCCTGAGCCTTCCAAGTAGCTGGAACCACAGATGACCACTACCATGCCTGGCTAATTTTTAAAAATTTATAGTAGAGATGAGGTCTTGCCAAGTTGCCCAGGTTGGTCTCGAACCCATGGACTCAGGCAGTCCTCTCGCCTCTGCCTCTCAAAGTGCTGGGATTACAGCCACTGTGCATGGCTCTCCAGCCTTTTTTTTAGGGTAAATTTTCCCCTTTCCACTTAAAGAGCATTTCTGTGCCTTTGCCAGTGTTATTGTGCTATTCCTTCTTAGGCCTCCCTCCTCTGCTTTTCCTGTAGTGACACTCTAGGCCTGGAGTTAGGTGATGGCAATTTTGAATAAACCAGTGATTAATCTGGTCGTTTCATAGTAGGTGTGTGTGTGTGTGTGTGTGTGTGTGTGTGTGTGTGTGTGTGTGTGTGTGTGTGTGTGTGTGTGTGTGTTGTGTTGTGTTTGTAGTTTTCTCTTTCCTTTGAGTCACAGTCTCTTACTCTGTCACCTAGGCTATAGTGCAGTGCCATGCTCATAGCCACTGCAGCCTCTACCTGCTGGACTCAGGCGATTCTTCCTCCTCAGCCTTCCAAGTAGCTGGAACCACAGGTGTGTGCTACCACGTCTGGCTAATTTTTTAAATTTATTGTAGAGACGAGGGCCCAACAAGTTACGCAGGCTGGTCTTGAACCCCTGGACTCAGGCAGTCCTCTCATCTCTGCCTCCCAAAGTGCTGGGATTACAGGTGTGAGCTACCACGCCCCATCACAGTAGGTCTTTATGTATCTATGCTTTGGATATTAAAGCAGTCTTCCTAAGAGTCACATAACCTGCTTTGCCTTTTGACTGTCCCTCTTCAGTCTGATTGTTAGTAATACTGCTCAGAGAGCATTTCTATAAATAGGGGTTTAGAGTAGTTTACAAAATTACACCAGCCAGAGGGCTTAATTTAGTCTTAATAAATAGGGTTTCCTATTTTCCTATTTCTTAGATTTGATAACTAAGCATTTTCTTAGTCTTACTCTGGGTCCAGGGTAGAAAGAGGGATGAGATGCAGTGGTACAGAACATAAACTGAGGGTGTCAAAGTTGGTGAATGTATTCTGTGCTGGAGTGAAGTAAATCTGAACAAACACAGTATGTCAGCTTAATGTATATGTATATTTTAGAAGCAGGATTCTCATGGAAACAATCAGCTGAATTTTTTTTTTTTTTTTTTTTGAGTCAGAATCTCACTCTGTCACCCAGGCTGGAGTGCAGTGGCACCCTCACGGCCACTGCAGCCTCAATCTGCTGGACTCAGGTGATCCTTCTACCTCAGCTTTTTAAGTAGTTAGAACTACAGACATGCACCACCATGCCTGGCTTATTTTTCTTGATATCTTGTAGGGATGGGATCTCACCAACTTACCCAGGCTGGTCTTGAACCCCTGGGCTCAGACGGTCCTCTTGCTTTGGCCTCCCAAAGTATTTAAATTACAGGTGTGAGCCATGGTGCTTGACCCAGATGAATGTTTTGTTTGTTTGTTTGTTTTTTGAGTTGAAGTCTCATTCTGTCGCCCAGACTGGAGTGCAGTGGCCGCTCCCAGCCACCGCAGCCTCGACCTGCTGGGCTCTGGCGATTCTTCCGCCTCAGCCTTCCAAGTAGCTGGAATTACAGGCGCGCGCTACCACGCCCGGCTAATTTTTTGATTTATTGTAGAGATGAGGTCTCGCCAAGTTGCCCAGGCGGGTCTCGAACCCCGCAGGCTCAGGCAATCCATTCACTTCAGCCTCCCAAAGGTGCGGGATTACAGGCTGAGCCACCGAGCCTGGCTTTTTTTTTTTTGAGTTGAAGTCTCACTCTGTCACTCAGGCTGGAGTGCGGTGGCACACTCACAGCTACCACAGCCTCCACCTGCTGGCCTCAGTTGATCGTTCCACTTCAGCCTTCCAAGTAACTGGAACTACAGGCATGCGCCACCACACCTGGCTAACTTTTTGATTTATTGTAGAGATGAGGTCTCGCCAAGTTGCCCAGACTGGTCTCAAATCTGTGGGCTCAGGTAATCCTCTGACCTTGGTCTCCCAAAGTGCTGTGTTTATAGGTGTGAGCCACTGCACCTGGCCTTGAATGTTTTTTTTTTTTTTTGAATTGGAGTCTCACTCTGTCGCCCAGACTGGCGTGCAGTGGCTGCTCCTGGCCACCGCAGCCTCGACCTGCTGGGCTCCGGCGATCCTTCTGCCTCAGCCTTTCCAGTAACCGGAATTACAGGCATGCGCTACCATGCCCGGCTGATTTTTTTTGATTTATTGTAGAGATGAGGTCTTGCTGCCCAGGCGGGTCTCGAACCCGCGGGCTCAGGAAATTCACTCACCTCAGCCTCTCAAAGGCGCGGGATTACAGGCTGAGCCACTGAGCCCAGCTGAATGTTTTTTAAAATTCACTTTTATGACCGAATGTCTTATCTTGGGTGCCATGTGGTACATTTAATAGTGTTGAGATATCAAATTTATATACTAAAATCATTTGTCTAAAATTTTAAGTTGTTTTCAAATAAAAATTTAAATGCATTTTTGATAAAAAAATAGTGTTGAGATTTTGCTTCTCTGTTACAACTTATCGAGCTAATTTAAAAAAACAGAACTATCTAAAATACAGGCATTGAAGTTAATTTTATTGTTGAAACTGTTCATAGTTTTTGGTTCTGAGTTCACTATACAGAAATATTTAATTTCTTACTATGACCTTGACAAAGAAGGATGACTGATGGTGTGGCAAGAAGACTGAGTGGTATTCCTCACTTCTATTGGAGTTGGTCATGTTGGTGTAATTCTATTTTGGTTGCAAGCATTCACCAATGTTGTTTCCTTCTTTTCCTGCAGGGCCTCTGCTCTCCAGGAAGATAAGGCTTTTAAAACAGCCTAGCACTAGAAGGTGAGGTGAAAGGTACTTGAAAAGAGAGATTTGAGGCTGGGCTCAGTGGCTCAGCCTGTAATCCCAGCACTTTGGAAGGCCGAGGCGAGTGGATTGCCTGAGCTCATGGGTTCGAGACCTGCCCGGGCAACTTGGTTAGACCTCGTCTCTGCAGTGAATACAAAACTAGCTGGACGTGGTAGCGCGCACCGGTAGTTCCGACTACTTAGAAGGCTGAGGTAGAAGGATTGCCGGAGCCCAGCAGGTCGAGGCTGCAGTGACTGGGAGCGGGCACTGCACTCCAGTCTGGGCGACAGAGTGAGACTCAAAAAAAAAAAAAGAGTTCAAAAGGCTTAAGTCCCTTCACTCTCTTTGGCTCGCCTTCCCAGAGTCAGCTGTTATTTCCCCTGATTGTTGGTTGTCCTTTAGAGGTGGCCCTTGGGCAGTGTTTTTACCAAGCTTGAGTACATATTCAATTTTTATTCTGCTTTTTCTCTTCTAGCATTATAGGATGGGCATTCTTCTATAAATATAACATTTCCTTTTTTTTCTTTTGAGTTGGAGTCTTACTTTGTCACCTAGGCTGGAGTGCAGTGGCTGCTCCCAGCCACCGCAGCCTCGACTTGCTGGATTCAGGCAATCCTTCCGCCTCAGCCTTCCAAGTAGCTGGAACTACAGGAGGTATGCACCATCACACCTAGCTAATTTTTAAATTTATTTTAGAGGTGAGGTCTTACCAAGTTGCCCAGTCTGGTCTCAAACCCCTGGGCTCAGGCAGTCCTCTCACCTCCGCCTCCCAAAGTGCTGGGATTACAGGTGTGAGCCACTGCACCTGGCTAAATATAGCTTTTTTTTTTTTTTTTTTTTTTTTAGTTGGAGTCTCACTCTGTCGCCCAGGCTGGAGTGCAGTGGCATGCTCACGGCCACCCCAGCTTCGATCTGTTGGACTCTGGCAATCTTTCTGCCTCAGCCTTCCAAGTAGCTGAAACTATAGGCATGCACTACCATGCCTGGCTAATTTTTTTTTTCTTTTTTTTTTTTTTTTGAGTTGGCGTCTCACTGTGTCGCCCAGACTGGAGTGCAGTGGCTGCTCCCGGCCACCACAGCCTTGACCTGCCGGGCTCTTTCCGAGTAGCCGGAATTACAGGCATGCGCTACCACGCCCGGCTGATTTTTTGATTTACTGTAGAGATGAGGTCTCGCTGCCCAGGCGGGTCTCGAACCCGCGGGATCAGGCAGTCCACTCACCTCAGCCTCCCAAAGGTGCGGGATTACAGGCTGAGCCACCGAGCCCGGCTTAATTTTTGATTTATTGTAGAGACTAGGTCTTGCCAAGTTGCCCAGGCTGGTCTCGAGCAATCCAATCCAATCTGTCTCCAATTCTTAGACAGTTTGGTTATTTCTCTTTTTTTGGGTTGGAGTCTCACTCTGTCGCCCAAACTGGAGTGCAGTGGCCGCTCCCGGCCACTGCAGCCTCGACCTGCTGGGCTCCGGCGATCCTTCTGCCTCAGCCTTCCAAGTAGCTGAAACTACAGGCGTGCGCTACCACGCCCGGCTTATTTTTTGATTTATTATAGAGATGAGGTCTGGGCTAGTTGCCCAGGCGGATCTCGAACCCGCGGGCTCAGGCAATCCTTCCACCTTGGCCTCCCAAAATGCTGGGATTATAGGCATGAGCCACTGTGCCCAGCCTAGGTAAGACAGATTTATATTGAGATTTATTTTTAAGCACTGTGTATAATTTTCCCTAGTCCCTTTTCTGTGACTTACATGGATTTACGATTTTTTTTTAGATTAGAAAATACAGTCTATTTAGAAAATAAATTAGAGAGAAAGAGATTCACCTCCCCAAGGTAGAGGAGGGGACTAAATCCAGGAAACATGGGGACAGCCATAGCTCAAAGAGTACATTACTTGCAGTGACCTGGCAAATGCCAGATTTAGAATTTTTATAGCCACGTAGAGACCCAGTCTCAGTGTTCCCTGACCTCGGCGACATGTGCAGTCACAGATTTATTTTTCCTGAGGTAGTCAAGCCCTTGGATCCCTAAGTAGAGGGTAGTGTGCCAGATGGGGATAGCTCAAGGATGAGTGGAACACTTGGAAGGATGTGTCATATTCAGGGAAACAGTGGTCAGTGCCCAACTTGGTTCCCTGTTTTGGCATTTGCTCTCCATTTCGGTGGATGTTGTTTTTGTACACGGAGTAGGAGAATCTACAAACAAGACGCACCTCTAACAGAGTTGTTTTGCCTAATTGATATATAGTTGCCTCTCTCTACCCGTGGGTTCCATATCCATGGATTCAGTCTACTGCAGTTGAAAATACTTGGAAAATAAAAATAAAAGAGATGGTTGTGACTGTACTGAAAATGTACAGATTTTTTTCTTTGTCATTATTTTCTAAATGTTACAGTATAGCAACTATTTACATAGCATTTATATTGTTAGGTATTATAAGTAATCTAGAGGTGATTAAAGCACACAGAAGATGTGCATAGCTTATATGCAAACACTACATGATTTTATATAAGGAACTGGAGCATCAGTGAATTTTGGTATTCATAGGGGGGTCCTGGAACCAATCCCCTATGATACAAAGGATTGACTGTAAATGTATTGAAACCGAATAGTAGAAAGGGAATAAAATTCCTTTAATTTCACATATATTTCAGTTGTCTCTGTTTTTCCTCTTCATTGGACTGGGAGCATTTTCCCTCAGGCATCCCCGGGGGTTGATAGGGGATTGCTTAAGAGTATTCCTAAACTGGGCGCAGAGTTCATGCCTGTATTCCCAGCACTTTGGGAGGTAGAGGCAAGAGGACAACCTGAGTCCAGGGGTTGGAGACCAGTCTGGGAAACTTGTCGAGACCTCATCTCTACAATTAGTCAAAAAAATTAGTCAGATGTGGTGGTGCACACATGTGGTTCTAGCTACTTGGGAGGCTGAGGAAGAAGGACTCCTGAGCTGAGTAGTCGCAGCAGTGACTGTGAGCCTGCCACTGTTCTCTAACCTGGGTGAAACTGTGACTCAAAAAAAAAAAAGAATTTTCCTAATAAGGCGTCTATGGTAGAAGTAAACCAGTTCTGTCTTGGTTGTCATAAACACCTCTTTTAATTAGCTAGTTGTTCTCTAGGGCTGGGTTGATTCTCTAGCCAGTTTTTGCCAAGAAAAATGATGTAGTCATTAAAGGAATTCCAAACAGCATTTCCTTTTTATTTGGCTATTAATCAGAATCTGGGACACCATCCATTTTCTGGGTCCTAATTTCACTATAGAATATTTCCATAAAATGTGCGTCTCATCACTGTAAATGTCCTGTGCATACTCCTACTGGGGTTGGTTGTCTTTGCTTTGGATCTACTGTGCCCTTAGGGAGCCTTTCCTACTCGAATTGTTTATAATGATGTCCAGTCTGATGAGTAGACCTTAAGTAAGGGTTTGATTCTGGGTCTTGGGGAAAATGAGGAAGTTCTACCTTTTATGTGAGATATGATTGAAGAAATGTCTTATATATTTTTAAACTTTTGAGCAATGTGGGAAAGATTGAATTGCCTGAGTGGAGAAATTTGGTAGGAGGAGACAAGAAGAGAAGCTCTATATTAAAGAGCTAAAAATAGAATTCATTAAAGTCACAAATAGATAACAGTAGGATTCCTCTCTTTCTCTCTCCTGTTCTGGGCTTGTGCTGCCAGCTGTTGCTTCTGATTACCTGGAAAAGATCACAATATTTTGTCAGAAGGGTCAACAGCATAGACCTGAAACTGTGTTTGCCAGTCTGAAAATGCACGTTTTCCGTTTTGAAAGTAGTTTAGAAAGTGATTGGATTCCTTGATATAGGGAAGAAATCCTAAGCAGGAAAATTGGCTGACTAGAGGAGATTTTCCTTCTGGTTGAATGTTGCTGACTAGAGAGGGATCTCCTTTGTAGGCTATCTAATTACCTGATTCAACAGATGGCACCTCTGTGTTTTGGGGGGTTGGAGCCCTCTTGATTCTAGCAGCTGGAGATGAAAATGGCTGCTTATATTTTCTTCCTATGGAGGCCTCTGATGCCCTAGGCTGCCTATGCCCTTTCCTTCTGTGTGAGGGGGTGGAAGAATGTCCTGCCTCCCCTATTCCATCCTGCCTTGACTTCTAGGGAGAATGGGGCCCATTGTGGGATATGCTTGAAGTTCCAGGCCTCTGCTTCAGTGTCAGGCCTGCTGTGGCCTCTGTCTCCAGTCTCCTATGGTCACTGGGTGCCGAGGGGCAAGGAGCCCAGCAAACTATTACTTCTTTTCATGCTCCTCTACCGTTCAGGAGTATTTTTTTTTTTTTTTTTTTTTTTGAGTTGGAGTCTGACTCTGTCACCCAGACTGGAGTGCAGTGGCTGCTCCCGGCCACTGCAGCCTCGACCGCTGGGCTCCAGCGATCCTTCCGCCTCAGCCTTCCAAGTAGCTGGAACTACAGGCGTGTACTGCCACACCCGGCTAATTTTTTTGATTTATTGTAGAGATGAGGTCTTGTCAAGTTGCCCAGGCGGGTCTTGAACCCGCGGGCTTAGGCAGTCCACTCACCTCTGCCTTCCAAGTTGTGGGATTACAGGCTGAGCCACCGAGCCCAACTGTTCAGGAGTATTCTAAAGAATGGTGCTTGTGGCTGGGTTTGGTGGCTCAGCCTGTAATCCCAGCACTTTGGGAGGCCGAGGTGAGTGGATTGCCTGAGCCCACGGGTTCGAGACCCACCTGGGCAACTTGGTGAGACCTCATCTCTACAATAAATCAAAAAAATTAGCCAGGTGTGGTAGCGTGCGCCTGTAGTTCCAGCTACTTGGAAGACTGAGGTGGAAGGATCGCCGGAGCCCAGCAGGTTGAGGCTGCGGTGGCTGGGAGTGGCTACTGCACTCCAGTCTGGGTGACAGAGTGAGACTCCAACTCAAAAAAAAAAAAAAAGAATGGTGCTTGTGCTTTTTTTGCATCCAGGTGCGATTTTGTCATTTCTTGGTAAACATTCTTAGGGATACCTGAGCTCTGAGCTTACTCTTGTAGCAGATATGAGGCTATATTTGGAGAAGCAGGCCTGCTGCTCTCAACGGTGGCTGAATGCCTGGTAAAAAGAGTCTGGGTGCTTCTTCCAGGCCCTTTCTATGCTTTGAATCCATTGGGAAGCATAGAATTAATCTATTTGTGAATGCAATTGGACTTTAAGTTCTTGTTTTCTTTATTTTGACCTTAATCAACTTTAGAACTCGTTGAAGATGTAAAATGCCAGAACATGGTTCTCTAAGTAGGAGAAGCCAGAGGCTTTTTTTTTTTTGAGTTGGAGTGTCACACTCTGTCGCCCAGGCTGGAGTGCAGTGGCACACACACGGCCACCCCAGCGTTGACCCACTGGTCTCCGGCAATCCTTCTGCCTCAGCCTTCCAAGTAGCTGGAACTACAGGCCTGCACTACCACACCCAGCTAATTTTTGATTTATTGTAGAGAGGAAGTCTCGCAAAGATGCCCCGACTGGTCTCGAACCCGTGGGTTTAGGCAATTCACTCACCTCGGCCTCCCAAAGTGCTGGGATTACAGGCTGAGCCACCGAGCCTGGCCTTTTTATTTTTATTTTTTGAGTTGGAGTCCCATTCTATCACCCAGGCTAGAGTGCAGTGGCATGCTCATGGCCACCACAGCCTCGACCTGCTAGGCTCAGGCGATCCTTTCACCTCAGCCTTCTAAGTAGCTGGAACTACAGGCATGTGCCACCATGCCCAGCTAATTTTTCTTGAATTTTTTGTAGAGATGAGGTCTGTCAGGCGATCCTTTCACCTCAGCCTTCCAAGTAGCTGGAACTACAGACATGTGCCACCATGCCCAGCTAATTTTTCTTGATTTTTTTGTAGAGATGAGGTCTTGCCATGTTGCCCAGGCTGGTCTTAATTTTTTTTTTTTTTTTTTTTTTTGAGTTGGAGTCTCGCTCCGTTGCCCAGACTGGAGTGCAGTGGCCGTTCCCGGCCACCGCAGCCTCAACCTGCTGGGCTCCAGCGATCCTTCCACCTCAGCCTTCCAAGTAGCTGGAACTACAGGCGCGCGCTACCACACCCGGCTAATTTTTTGATTTTTTGTAGAGATGAGGTCTCTCCAAGTTGCCCAGGCGGGTCTTGAACCCGCGGGCTCAGGCAGTCCACTCACCTCAGCCTCCCAAGGCACGGGATTACAGGCTAAGCCACCGAGCCCAGCTTCAATTTTTAAAAAAATTTTATAATAGTAGCCGGGCTCAGTGGCTCAGCCTATAATCCCTGTACTTTGGGAGGCCGAGGTGAGTGGATTGCCTGAGCCCGCGAGCCCGGCCACCGAGCCAGGCCCTACTGTGATCTTAAGGTTGGCCCTCGGGCTTCTCTGCCTCAGTAAAATTGGGACTGAATATACTCCCCCAGAGGCTGCTAAGGAGGGGAAAAGTGACTTGTTAGTAATGTGCCCTGTACAGTGCCTGGCTACTCTCTATTGTGGCCTTTTGTTTCCTGTCCTTTTTCATTTTACTGCAAACAGAGTCGGGTCTTTGCTAAAACCTGGACATATTTCATAGGTTGATTGATGAGCTCAGGGGTGTTTTTATTATGTTTTATAATTATATACATAACAGGTTTTATATGTACCAAATAATCTTATTAACAACAATGAAAAAGCAAAGCCTAGACATGAGCCCAAGGAAGTAAGTATCCAGGGGCTACTCTTTGGGAACAGTGAGGGATGGGGACTAGAGAACATGGTGGAGCCAAGTGGGCTAGTGATAGGGATGGGACTGGGGTACAGAGGCTTTGGCCAGCGCTGAGATGATAGAGTTATGGGAGTACAAATAAAGCCAGTATCTGAATGAAATAAGGCAGTGAGGTTTCACTAGTCCAGAGCTGAAGAATGGTGGAGTTTGAAAGGCAGTGCTGGTGTGCTTTTACCAGGGGAGCAAGTTAAAATCCTTCAGGCTGTGGGAGTCAGGAAAATTTGAAGTGGAGGGAGAATGACTCGAGGGTATACGCTGGAATTTTTTGTGGCACCCAGCTAATAAAACAAAAAGTATCTTGACTTCATCCCTGGGAACAAATTGGGAGATGAATAAATGAGCCAGGCAGTGAGGGTCACAATATCAGTTTCGTAACCCACAAAGGTGTGGGGAGATGAGACCTGGGTGCATGGCCACTGAGAATTTCCTAAAGTTGAACCCTAGAATTAGAGCGGAAGGTGCCCACCCTTTGAGACTCAGCTCCTTTTTTACATATGCTGTTATACAAAGTTCCTAAGCTCTTCCAAGGCTAGTTTTATGCTAACTTCATCTTTTTCTTTTCCTTTTTTTTTGAGTCTGGGTTCCATTCTGTTGCCCAGGGTGGAGTGCAGCGGCAAGATCATGGCCTCAGCCTTCTGGACTCAGGTGATCCTTCTGCCTCAGCCTCTTGAGTAACTGGGACCACTTGTGTGTGCCACTATGCCTCGCTAATATTTTGATTTTTTGTAGAGACAAGATCTTACTTTGTTGTCTAGGCTGGTCTTTAACTCCTTGCCTCAAGTGATCCTCCCACCTCGGTCTCCCACATTGCTTGTATTATAGGTGTGCACTGTGCCTGGCTCACCATAGACCTTTTTATGGGTCTCCTTTCTTACGTTTCTTACCCTTTTTGGGGGGGTAGAAATGGAGTCTCACTATGTTGCCCAGGCTGGTCTTGAACTCCTAGCCTCAAGTGATCATCTCAGCCTCCTAAAATGCCGCAATTACAGATTGTGAGCAACTGTGTCTGGCCTCTTATATTTCTTTATAGTTTTATCTCCCAGGTGTGCATCCTTGGGTACTATAGTTTAATTTTGTCTGTTTTTGAACTTGTCTTTAATTTACAGTTTTCCCCCTCTCTTTTCCTTACAGTTATCTACTGAAGAACTTTGGCCTGCAGAATTTCCCACAGTCCAGATTTAGCAGATTATATCTTTAGGGTTGCTCTTCTCTGTATTTCTTGTGAATAGGCAGCTGGAACCAAAGACTTGAACAGCCTCAGGTTTGGTCCCCTTTGGCAAGGCAGGGGTGGTTTGAGTCTTTCTTCTGGAAAGACTTCATTTTGTCTCACACCAGCTTCATTTTGTCTCACATTTTGCTCATAGCAGGTACCCAGAGCATTAATTCTGTGGGAGCGCTGTGGGGCCTGAGGAGTGACTGGCCCAGCAGTCCTTGTCAAACCAGTTTCCCCAGTGTGGGTGTGGTGTTGATTGGCCTGATTCACAGCACTGTCCCTCTCTTAGGCTCTCCTTTATTCCTTCAGAGTCCCTCCCCTGACTTTCAGCTCCCTGCCTTTTTCATTGTCTGTCCCTCATCTTATCCCCCCTCTTCAGCTTTTCTCTCCTTTCCCCCTTTGTTTAAATAGTGTTCTGACTGGAAAAAAGTTGTTTGGCAATTAGGAGAGAATTTCTCCTACTCCTCGATTGCTCACTATCTGGAGGTCTGTGAAAGCCTAGGTTTCTCCATCTGTAAAATGAGGGGGTTAGTTCTAATTTTGTTTTTTTAAGTTGGAATCTAACTCTGTCACCCAGGTTGTAGTGCAGTGGCACCCTCACAGCCACTTCAGCCTCGACCTCCTGGGTTCAGGCGTTCCTTCCGCCTCAACCTTCCAAGTAGCTGGAACTACAGGCGTACGCCACCATGCCTGGTAATTTTTTATTTATTTATTGTAGAGATGAGGTCTTGCCAAGTTGGCCAGGCTTACCTTATGCAGTCCTCTCACCTTGGTCTCCCAAAGTGCTAGGATTATGGGCGTGAGCCTCCATGCCCAGCCAGTCCTAATGTTTTAAATGGTTGCCTCTGTCCTATGATTTTTGTTTTAAAGACCTTTTTCTGTGCTTAAAAGCTGTTTTAGAGGCGTTTTCAGCTTTTCCACATAGAGCATAGTCCTAGCTGTAAGGAAATGGAGAAATGACAGCAGCCAGAATCTAGTCTTTCTACATACCTGTGCCATCAGGCTGGGTGGGCTATGTGAATATAGAAGGCTCTGTGGGCTGTGGTCATGGCCTCTGCTGGTCTCAGGCTTTGGGTACAGAGACTTGTCATCCTGACAGGTGGCTGAAGATGTGAGCATGTGAGGGGAAGAGTTTTGCTTCAGTGGAGGGTGGGCTCAGGCTCCATGCCCAGAACCTTGACAGCTGGTCCTGGCTTTCTCTTGTGTAGGTACCACTCCAGCTTACCCTGAATTTTGATGGGGCCTTTAAAGCCTGTGTCTGGTGTGAGGGTGATTTTGGTGCTTACCTCAGAGACAGCTGCTGCATGAGTGGCTGTTGCTGTGTGGATCTGGAGGCAAAAGGGCTGTGGTCATGTCTGGCCTTTATCTTTGTTGTAAGAGCTAACCCTGGCCTGAACTCATTGCCCTTGTGGTGGGAGCTGCTCCTGAGAGAAGGTGTCATGTGGTGTATCAGGATTTGTCAGGTCTTTTCGCAGTGTTGGGACACTTAACATGTCCCTGTGGTACACATTCAATTTCCTTTTTTAAAAATACTTAAATAATTTTGAAGCCAAGTAAATTCAGATATTTTTTGTCTACCAAGGTTTTTTGTGCTTAGGTGGTAGACCAGGTTTTGTTTTCTTGTTTTGAATCCAAAGTTTTCTGAGGGTTGTCCTCTAGGGAGGAGAATGTAAGGAATTTCAGAGACTGGGAGGCGTGGGCTGTGTTCAGGAAAGGGCTAGAGAGGCCGCTGGGCACTGCTCAGGAACGCCTGTAGGAGTGGGTGTCAGACTGTCAGCAGCCAGCTGGGCGGTGAGGGGAGGCTGAATCTCTTGTATGAGAGATTTACATTACTACATTTGAAAATGGAATCACCAGAATTTGGTGAGGTAAAAACCACACCCATGGTTGTTGAGGTGGTGAAGCAAGAGTTATAGCCATGTTTTCTGGTGTAAGCTGCCCTGGTGTTCTCTGATTTTTGTGATCAGCCAGCAGCAATGGTTCTCAGAGACAGTCCCTGCCTTGATTTCAGGTGTCTGCGGGTAGCAGGCAGATAACAGGTTCTGAAGAAAATTATCCCAGGCCAGAGGCTGAGTTTTCTCATTCTTTAGTCTTTGATAATATGCTCATATAAATAAAAATGTTTCACTGAATCTCCTGATAACCTTGTGTTTGACTTTGTTGATGTTACTTTTTTTTTTTGAGTTGGAGTCTCACTTTGTTGCCTAGGCTGGAGTGTGGTGGCACAGTCACGGCTACCACAGCCTCGACCTATTGGGTTCAGGCAGTCTTTCGGACTCAGGCGATCCTTCCACCTCAGTACAAGTAGCTGGAACTACAGGCACACACCACCATGACTGGTTAATTTTTTGTTTTACTGTAGAGATGAGGTCTCACCATTTTGGCCAGGCTGGTTTCAAATCCCTGGACTCAGGCAGTCCTCTCACTTCTGCCTTCCAAAGTGCTGGGATTACAGGTATAAGCCATTGTGCCCAGCTGTTGATGTCACTTTTTACAAAATTGAAGCATAATTTACATGTAGTAAAATGCATAACTCATAAATGTGTGGCTTGGTGTACTTTTACATATATATACCACTCAGATGAAGATAGGGGAGGTTGCATTGTGCCTATCCTGCCAGTTTTCTGACCTTTGTCCTTTTAGCTTAGTTTTGCTGTTCTTGAACTTTATGTAAGTGGAATCATAGAGTGAGTTTGTACTCTCAAGTGTCTGTCTTATCTTGCTGAACATTAGATCTATGAAATTCATCTTTGTGGTTGTGTATAGCAGTTTTCTTTTGTTGCTGTGTAGTATTCCGCATATAAATATAAGACAATATTCTGCATTTCCTGTTGGTGGACATTTGGGTTTTTCCCAGTTTTTGACCATCATGAATAATACTGATATGAATGTTTTTGATCATGTCTTATGGGTATATGACAGAGGATCCAAAAAAACCCAGAATTATTTTTTTGGGGGGCAGGCCCTTCAAATGTACGCTAACTGGTAAATCACCATCAGTGTACCAGCTGCGTTGTTGTGGGAGATTGAGTTTGGCTTCAGTTAATTCTTTTTTTTTTTTTTTTTGGAGTTGGAGTTGGAGTTTCCCTCTGTTGCTCAGGCCGGAAAGTGGCACGCTCACAGCCACTGCAACCTCGATCTGATGGGCTCAGGTGATCGTTCAGTCTTAACCTTCCAAGTAACTAGAACTACAGGCATGTGCCACCATGCCCAGCTAATTAGTTAATTTTTTTTAAGCTTTCTTTTAATGTGTTTGCCCATTTCGTTCAGGCACGGTGGCTCACGCCTGTAATCCCAGCGATTTGAGAGGTGGAGGAGAGAGGATTGCCTGAGCCCAGGAGTTCGAGACCAGCCTGGGCAACTTAGTGAGACTTTGTTTCTGCAATAAATAAAAAAAATAAGCCGGGCTAAGTGGCTCAGCCTGTAATCCCAGCACTTCGGGAGGCTGAGGTGAGTGGATTGCCTGAGCCCGTGGGTTCGACACCCGCCTGGGCAACTTGGCGAGATCTCATCTCTATAATAAATCAAAAAGTTAACTGGGTGTGGTAGCATGTGCCTGTAGTTCCAGCTACTTGGAAGGCTGAGGCGGAAGGATCGCGGAGCCCAGCAGGTCAAGGCTGTGGTAGCCGGGAGCGGCCACTGCACTCCAGTCTGGGTGACAGAGTGAGACTCCAACTCAAAAAAAAAAAAAAAAAAAAAAAGAAAAAGCTGGTCATGGTGGCATGCGCTTGTGGTTCCAGCTACTTGTAAAACTAAGGTGGAAGGATCACCTGAGCCCCGCAGGTCGAGGCTGCGGTGATTGTGAGCATGCCACTGCACTCCAGCCTGGGTGACAGAGTGAGACTGATTAAATAATAATAATAATAAATAAAAGTAACTAAAATAAGCCAGGCTCGGTGGCTCAGCCTGTAATCCCGCACCTTGGGAGGCTGAGGTGAGTGGATTGCCTGAGCCCACGGGTTCGAGACCTGCTTAGGCAACTTGGCGAGACCTCATCTCTACAATAAATAAAAAATTAGCCGGGCATGGTAGCGTGTGCCTGTAGTTCCAGCTCCTTGGAAGGCTGAGGCGGAAGGATTGCCGGAGCCCAGCAGGGCGAGGCTGCGGTGGCCGGGAGCGGCCACTGCACTCCAGTCTGGGCAATAGAGTGAGACTCCAACTCAAAAACAAAACAAAACAAAAAAAACACTAAAATAAGTAATTTTGTATAAATAAGTTTCATTTTGGGGGGGTTTCCCCTTGTATACCTGAGAGTGAACTATTAGGTATACGTTATTTGATGTTTTAATTATTGGAAATTTTGTTTATATGCTGTTCTGTTTTTTTGTTTTTTTTTTTTGAATTGGAGTCTCTGTCACCCAGACTGCTGGAGTGCAGTGGCCATTCCCGACCACCGCAGCCTCTACCCGCTGGGCTCCAGCGATCCTTCCGCCTCAGCCTTCCAAGTAGCTGGAATTACAGGCATGCGCTACCATGCCCGCTGATTTTTTTTTGATTTATTGTACAGATGAGATCTTGCTGCCCAGGTGGGTCTTGAACCCGCGGGCTCAGGCACTCCACTCACCTCAGCCTTCCAAAGGTGCGGGATTACAGGCTGAGCCACCGAGCCCGGCTGCTGTTCTGTTTTTGAAGCTTTCTTTTATTTATTTATTTATTTATTTTTTTTGAGTTGGAGTCTCACTCTGTCACCCAGACTGGAGTGCAGTGGCCGCTCCTGGCCACCGCAGCCTCAACCTGCTGGGCTCCGGCGATCCTTCCGCCTCAGCCTTCCAAGTAGCAGGAACAACAGGCGCGTGCGCTACCACACCTGGCTAATTTTTTTTATTTATTATAGAGATGAAGTCTTGCCTGCCCAGGCAGGTCTCGAACCCGCGGGCTCAGGCAATCCACTCACCTCAGCCTCCCAAGGCTCGGGATTATAGGCTGAGCCACTGAGCCTGGCTATTTTTATTTTTTTAAGCTGGAGTCTCACTCTGTCACCCAGACTGGAGTGTAGTGGCCGGGCGGCCACTGCACCCTCGACCTGCTGGGCTCTGGCGATCCTTCTGCCTCAGCCTTCCAAGTAGCTGGGACTACAGGTGCGCGCTACCATGCCCGGCTAATTTTTTGATTTATTGTAGAGATGAGGTCTTGCCAAATTGCCCAGGCAGGTCTTGAACCCGTGGGCTCAGGCAATCCACTCGCCTCAGCCTCCCAAAGCGCGGGATTACAGGTTGAGCCACCGAGCCCGGTTTTTGAAGCTTTCAATTGATTCATTGATTAATTGAGGCAGGTCTTGCTCTGTTGCTCAGACTGGAGTGTAGTGGTGAGTTTATAGTTCACTGTAGCTTTAAATTCCTGGACTTAAGCGATCCTCCTAACTTCCTGAGTAACTAGGATTGCAGGTACATGCCACTATACCTGGCTAATTTTTATATTTTTATTTTTTGAGTTGGAGTCTCACTCTGTTGCCCAGACTGGAGTGCAGTGGCCGCTCCCGGCCACCTCAGCCTCGACCTGCTGGGCTCCATCGATCCTTCCGCCTCAGCCTTCCGAGTAGCCGGAATTACAGGCGCGCGCTACCACGCCTGGCTAATTTTTTGATTTATTGTAGAGATGAGGTCTCGCCAGCCCAGGTGGGTCTCGAACTTGTGGGCTCAGGCAATCCACTCGCCTCAGCCTCCCAAAGGCGCAAGATTACAGACTGAGCCACCGAGCCCGGCATATTTTTATTTTTGAGTTGGAGTCTCACTGTGTTGCCCAAGCTGGAGTACAGTGGCATGATCATGACGATTACGGTTTATGGCAGCCCTGACCTCCTAGGCTCAGGCAGTCCTTCTGCCTCAGCATCCTGAGTAACTGGGACTACAGGCGAATGCCACCGTTCTCAACTAATTAAAAAAATTTTTTTGTAGAGATGAGGTCTCACTATGTTGCCCAAGCCATAATTTTTTATTTTATTTTTTGTAGAGATAGGGTCTTGCTACTCTTGGGCTCAAGTGATTCTCCCACCCTAGACTCCCAAAGAGCTGAGATTTCAGGTATGAACCTCCATGCCTGGCCTGTTTTTGAACTTTTTTTTTTTTTTCAGTCTTCCAACTAGCTGAAACTACAGGCACCATGCCCAGCTAATTTTTTTTATTTATTGTAGAGATGAGGTCTCGCCAAGTTGCCCAGGCTGGGCTCAAACACACAGGCTCAGACAGTCCTCTCACCTTGGCCTCCCAAAGTGCTGGGATTATAGTCGTGAGCCACCACTCCCAGCCTATCTTTGAACATTTTTTTTTTTTTTTTTTTTGAGTTGGAGTCTCGCTCTGTCGCCCAGACTGGAGTGCAGTGGCCGTTCCCGGCCACCGCAGCCTCGACCTGCTGGGCTCCGGCGATCCTTCCGCCTCAGCCTTCCAAGTAGCTGGAATTACAGGCATGCGCTACCACACCCGGCTGATTTTTTGATTTATTGTAGGGATGAGGTCTCGCTGCCCAGGCGAGTCTCGAACCCGCGGGCTCAGGCAATCCACTCACCTCAGCCTCCCAAAGGCGCGGGATTATAGGCTGAGCCACTGAGCCCGGCTTTTGAAATTTTTAATATGAAGAATTTCAGATATACTCAGACATAACAGTACAGTGAATCCCCATGTAGCAGCCCCAACGGCCATCAACCAGTGGCCAGTTCTGCACTGTTCATACTCCCAACCACTTCCTAGTCCCACATTATTTTGAAGCAAATCTCAGACATTCTGTCATTTCATCCATAAGTATTTTAATGTGTACTTCTAAAAGAATGTAACCATAACATCTTCTGAAAAACGTAGTGTTCCTCTATGATCCTGGTGTTCTTCCCTGGTGGTTCATATCTTGGTCTGCATGCTGGAGTGTGGATCCCAGCTCTTTTTACTCCTCATCTTGGTGAAGCTGCCTAGGTCACCTGTTTTTTCCAGGCAGCCTTTGGATCAGCAACCAACATAATATAAAGTTGAGAAGGGGCTGAGGCAGAAGAATCACCTAAGCCCAGCAGATCAAAGCTGTAGTGGCCATGAGTGTGCCACTGCACTCCAATCTGGTCCAACTCCAAATAAATAAATAAATAAATAAAATTGGGAAGGTCATTTTAGAACTTGAGAGTATCAGTCACTGTTGTGGGCACCAATTTCTGTTGGGTTAATTGTTCATTTGCACAAGCTAGGCTCATCTCAGAGAAAGATGAGAATTGGACTGGTGGGGACTTCCTTTGTGTCTATGCACATAACTGTCTGTTCCAGATGGCTGCACTGGCCTGGGACAGACATTTTTTTCCCCAGTGTCCCAAAAGCTGGGAGAGTATGACCTTCATGACAGCTGAGTTCCAGCATTCCTCCCAGACTGAGGCCCTTAGTTAGCAACAATCTTAGATTTGGAAATATGATTTAGAAAAGGCTAAACTGAGACTGGGCATGGTGCTTCATGCCTGTAATCCCAACACTTTGGGAGGCTGAGGTAGTAGGATTGCTTGAGGCTAGAAATTTGAGACTAGCCTGGAAAATATAGCGAGACTCTTTTTCTAAAAAGAAAAAAATTAAAAGGGCACACACACAAGACAAAAGAAAACCCCAGAACATTTGTTGGATTTTAAAAAGAACAGTCGGGGCCTGGTGTGGTGACTCACGCCCATAATCCCAGCACTTTGGGAGGCTGAGGTGAGAGGATTGTCTGAGCCCACAGGTTCAGGACCAGCCTCGGCAACTTGGTGAGATCTCATCTCTACAATAAATTAAAAAATTAGCTGGGCATGGTGGCACGTGCCTGTGGTTCTAGCTACTTGGAAGGCTGAGGTGAAAGAATCACCTGAGCCCAGCAGGTCGAGACTGCAGTGGTGCAGTGGCCGTGAGCATGCCACTGCACTCCATCCTGGGTAACAGAGTGAGACTCCAACTCAAAAAAAGAACAGCAGAGCCTGGTGGCTCATGCCTGTAATTCCGGCACTTTGGGAAGCAGAGGTGAGAGAATTGCCTGAGCCCAGGGGTTCGAAACCAGCCTGGCCTACCTGGGGAGACCTCATCTCTACAGAAAACTAAAAAAAGCCGGACTTGGTGGCTCAGCCTGTAATCCCGTGCCTTGGGAGGCTGAGGTGAGTGGATTGCCTGAGCCCGCGGGTTTGAGACCCGCCTGGGCAACTTAGTGAGACCTCATCTCTGCAATAAATAAAAAATTAGCCGGGCATGGTAGAGCACGCCTGTAATTCTGGCTACTTGGAAGGGTGAGGCGGAAGGATTGCCAGAGCCCAGCAGGTCGAGGCTGCAGTGGCCGGGAGCACTCCCGTCTGGGCGACAGAGCGAGACTCCAACTCAAAAAAAATAAAATAAAATAAAATAAAAATAGAAAATATTTTTTTTGGGGGCTGGAGTCTCATTCTGTCACCCAGGCTGGAGTGTAGTGGCATGCTTACAGCCACCATAGCCCCGACCTGCTGAACTCAGGTGATTCTTCTGCCTCAGCCTTCCAAATAGCTGGAACTATAGGCGTGTGCTACCATGTCCGGCTGATTTTTTGGTTTATTGTAGAGACAGGATCTCGAAAAGTTGCCCAGGCTGGTCTCAAACCCCTGGACTCAGGCAATCCTCTTGCCTTGGCCTCCCAAAGTGCTGGGATTACAGGCTTGAGCCACTGTGCCCTGCCAATAAAGGTTACTTTATTTGTTATTTTTTTTTATTTTTTTGAGTTGGAGTCTCACTCTGTCATCCAGGCTGGAGTGCAGTTGCATGCTCACAGCCACCACAGCCCCAACCTGCTGGACTCAGATGATCCTTCTGCCTCAGCCTTCCAAGTAGCTGGAACTACAGGTGCATGCTACCACACCCGGATAGTTTTTTTTTTAATTTATTGTAGAGATGAGGTCTCGCCAAGTTGCCCAGGCTAGTCTTGTACCCATGGGCACAGGCATTTCTCTCACCCTGGCCTCCCAAAGTGCTGGGATTACAGGCTTGAGCCAACATGCTGGCCAACTTTACTTTTTTTTTGTTTGTTTGATTGAGTTGGAGTCTCACTCTGTCGCCCAGACTGGAGTGCAGTAGCCACTCCTGACCACCACAGCCTCGACCTGCTGGGCTCCAGCGATCCTTCCGCCTCAGCCTTCCAAGTAGCTGGAACTACAGGCGCGGGCTACCATGCCTGGCTAATTTTTTTTTTATTTATTGTAGAGATGAGGTCTTGCCAAGTTGCCCAGGCGGGTCTCGAACCCGCGGGCTCAGGCGATCCACTCACCTCAGCCTCCCAAAGCGCAGGATTACAGGCTGAGCCACCGAGCCCAACCAAGGTTACTTTAAATAAGAAAAAGAAAAGGCTAATCCAGATGTGGTTGCCCATGTTTATAGTTCCAGATACTGGGGAGGCTGAGGCAGAAGGATTGCTTGAGCCCAGGAGTTCAAGGCTGCAGTGAGCTATGATTGTGGTACTGCACTCCAGCCTGGGTGACAGAGTGAGATCCTGTCTCAAGAAAAAGAAAAAAAGAAAAGGTTAATGTTTTTCAGAACAGTGAAACTACATATGAAGATTAGATTTGGGAGCCCAAAATTATTCTGTAGCTTTCCTATCTTGTCCTTGTGCTCTGCAATTGTATTTTTGTTTTCCCTACCCTGAGCCCATAGTTCTTTTGGGGTTGGCCCAAGAAGTGCCTTGGTTCAGAGAGCCAGCTGGGAGGAGACCACATTGGGAAGCAACAATAGCACTACATATACCTTATTCTTTGGCGTAATTAGCCATAAGTTCTCAATAGCAATTTTCCTCTGGGGTAGTCAAGTTTGACTAGAAAAACGTAGCATCATGTTTTGATTCATTAGCCCTCTAGATGCTCAACCTCCTGAATTCTCATGCAGGCTATTAAGTCCCATTACTCCCAGCTTGAGTTTGTGACACCAGCTGCCTACAGTGCCCATTACAAGCAATATAAGAACAAACTGCTTTCTCATGCTATTTCAACATGCCTTACCTTTCTTCCTCTTCTATTTCATGTTAATAATGAAAGAGTTTGACAGTAATTAAATGTTAGTGAAAATAAAGGAAAAGTCACTCATTTTTAGGTGTGAGTGTAAATTTAGGTTAGATTTTTCTAACATCTAACAATTCCAATATGCATACCCTTTGACCCAGCAATTTCCTATCTAGTATTATCTTCTCAGATTTGTTCCCAGAAGAATGTAAGGATTAGTGTGAGAGCACCCTTGAGAACAAAACATGCAGGATACTTGGGCACTTAAATGTGCCACACACACAGGAGACATGAGTGAGGAGGTAGATTCAATCCTGGGGCTGAGGTCTCAGTTCTACTCAATTAAAAAAAGGAACAGTTATGAAGAATATGATTCCATTTGAGCTTTAAAAATGAAATGAAAAGATGTTGCAACCCAGCCTGCTCACCTGAGGGCCTGGGAAGGAGACCTTTTTACTTGTGCCCTAAGGTATTGTTGGAATTTGTTTTGCCTCCAAGTGAATTGCTTTTATTGCATTAAGTGAAAAGGGGAGGACTAGATGGCTGATGGCTTCATTCTGAGACTGACTGGGAGTGATATTAGGGAACCTGATACTGCTGAAACACTGGATGCAGCCTGCTCAGATCTTGCCTTTAGCTTTGGGATCTCTGAACTCCATGATGGTCTTGTCTGGATTTTTTTCCTCAGACGAGGAAAAAAGGCTCCTGGGAAGGGAAGATGAATCTATTTTTAATCTTAAGAAAACATAGCTCAATGTAGTAATTTCAGGCCCCAGTGTGACATTTTCTTCCATCATAACTGAAGTCATTTTTAAAACAAATAAACAAAATCCTTTTTTGTATGTTTTGTGTTGGTAGTATTTCTGGAGGAAAATGCTCTTAAAATACCCTTACTTCTCCTTGTAAACTTGGAAGGCTTGGGGACTCAACTCGGTAAGGTATGTGTCTTGAATCATGCTTTCTGGGGGTTTAGTGTTTGGAATCTGGAACCCTACTGAGCAAAGTACCAAGGTGTGAGGTAAGTGGTGGGTTGAGGGTTATATAGGCCAACAGGTTTTACAGAGTTTATCTGCTGACTTTGCTTTACAACTGTTGATAAATAGACTTGCTTTACTAAGGAGATCCTCAGATCCTGAGAGGAAGGTTGGACCATACCCCATGTTCCTTCTTCTACTGCTTTTTTTTTTCATTTTAATTTAATTTAATTTAATTTTTTTTGAGTTGGAGTCTGACTCTGTCACCCAGACTAGAGTGCAGTGGCTGCTCCCGGCCACCGCAGCCTCGACCTGCTGGGCTCCATCGATCCTTCCGCCTCAGCCTTCCGAGTAGCCGGAATTACAGGCATGTGCTACCATGCCCGGCTGATTTTTTGATTTATTGTAGAGACGAGGTCTCGCCAAGTTGCCTGGGCGGGTCTCGAACCCGTGGGCTCAGGCAATCCACTCACCTCAGCCTCCCAAAGTGCGGGATTACAGCCTGAGCCACTGAGCCCGGCTTATTTTTGTACCTTAAAAAAAAAATTTTTTTTTTTTTGAGTTGAAGTCTCACTCTGTCACCTAGGCTGGAGTGCAGTGGCACGCTCACAGCCATCACAGCCTGGACCTGCTGGGCTCAGGCTATCCCTTTGCCCCAGCCTTTCAAATAGCTGGAACTACAGGTGTGCGATACTATGCCCGGCTAATTTTTTTATTTATTGTAGAGACGAGGTCTTGCCAATTTGCCCAGGCTGGTCTCAAACCCCTGGGCTCAGGCAGTCCTCTCACCTCCACCTCCCAAAGCGCTGGAATTACAGGCACAAGCCACCACACCCAGTTTACAATAAAAACTTAAAAATTAGCCAGGTGTGGTAGAGCATGCCTATAGTTTCAGTTACTTGGGAGGCTAAGACAGCCTGAGCCCAGTGGGTTGAGGCTGAGGTGGCTGTGAGTGTGCCACTGCCTTCTAGCCTGGGCAACAGAGTGAGACTCCCAACTCATAAGTAGGTAGGTAGATAGCAGTAGTGTGCCTGTAGACCCAGTTACGTGGGTGAGCCCAGGAGTTCAAGGTTATAATGTGCTATGATCGTGCCTGTGACAGCCTGGGCAATAGAGTGTGATCTCCTCTCTTTTTTAAAAAAAAATCTAATTTTGTGTACTTAATTCTGTTGCGACTAAATAAAGGAGTTTCATGAGTCCTCAGTTCTAAGTGGAAAATTGAACATATGATATAGCAAAATAAAATATAGACTTTAGAAACAAAATAGCCGGACTCGGTGGCTCAGCCTGTAATCCCGCGCTTTGGGAGACTGAGGTGAGTGGATTGCCTGAGCCTGCAGGTTCAAGACCCGCCTGGGCAACTTGGCGAGACCTCATCTCTACAATAAATCAAAAAATCAGCCGGGTGTGGTAGCACATGCCTGTAATTCCGGCCACTCAGAAGGCTGAGGCAGAAGGATCGCTGGAGCCCAGCAGGTCGAGGCTGCGGTGGCCGGGAGCAGCCACTGCACTCCAGTCTAGGCGACAGAGTGAGACTCCAACTCAAAAAAAAAAGAAACAAAATAAAGGCAGGCTCTGCCTGTCTCAAAATAATTAATTTGATTGAATTAATTTATTTTTGTGTCAGGATGTCACTCTGCTGCTCAGGCTGGTGTGCAGTGGTACAATCATGGCTCACCATAGCCCTGATCTCCCAGGCTCAGGCAGTCCTCCCTCCTCAGCCTCTTGAGTAGCTAGGACTACAGGCGTGCACCACCACACATGCTAATTTTTAAAATTTTGAGTCTGAGTCTCTGTCACCTAGGCTGGAGTACAGTGGCATGTTTATGGCCACCGCAGCCTCAACCTGCTGGGCTCAGGTAATCCTTCCACCTCAGCCCTCCAAGTAGCTGGAACCACAGATGTGCACCACCACGCCTGACTAATTTTTTTGATTTATTGTAGAGATTAGATCTCACCAAGTTGCCCAGGCTGGTCTGAAACCCCTGGACTCAGGCAGTCCTCTCACTTCCGCCTTCCAAAGTACTGGGATTATAGGTGTGAACCACCATGGCCAGCTTTATTCCTTATAGAGACAAGGTTTCGCTTTGTTGTTCAGGTTGGTATTGAACTCCTGGCCTCAAGAATTCTCCCACCTGGATTGCCTGGGCTCACAGGTTCGAGACCAGCCTGGTCAACTTGGTGAGATCTCATCTCAACAACAAAATCCAAAAAGTAGCCGGGCATGGTGGTGCATGCCTGTAGTTCCAGCTACTTGGAAGGCTGAGGCAAAAGCATCACCAGAGCCCAGCAGGTTGAGGCTGCGGTGTGTGAGCGTGCCACTGTACTCCAGACTGGGTGACAGAGTGAGACTCCAACTCAAAAAAAAAAAAGAATCCTCCCACCTTAGCCTCCCAAAGTGTGGGATTACAGGCATGAACCAGTGAGTCTAGCCAATAATTTAATAGGTGGGAAATTATTGGAACCACCGGGTTCATTTCTAAAGAGGAAGGAAGTACCTGAATGTTGATGCCAGTGACTCAGGCTGCTGGCTGCTGGTTGCTGGCTGCTGGCTACTGGCTACCTGCATCCCAGCTCCATGAGGTAATGCTATTTATACTATTGTTAGGGCCTTGAGGTAATGGTGGAGTGTCCCTTGCCTCAGCCTTCCAGTAGTCGGAACTATAGGTGCATATGATCCACGGCACCCAGCCTGTTCATGCTATTGATTATTGTTGTAGCTGATGTTAACTTCATTTTGTATTTACCTAGAAAACAAGTTTGTAAGAACAGACTTAGATGTGTGAAATAATAAAAACAGATCCTGCTGGCCAAAAGTATTGTTGCCGCATTGCACTCTCATTTGCTGTTGCACTGCTCTGCCTAGTGCTGGGGCCTGAGCTAGTCATTGATCTCTTGCCTGTCCTATACCCACAGAACAGCCACATTTGAGGTTCCATTAGGCAGGCTTCGTTGCTTTCCTGTTGATGGGTAGATGGAGTTGCATCACTGCTTTTCTGTTGGGTAGATGGAGTTAGAATATGTTCACTTGCCTTTAGAATATTTTGGAAATGATTTCTTAAAATCCTACTGTGCCGGGCATGGTGGCTCACGCTTGTAATCCCAGCACTTTGGGAGGCGAGGCAAGAGGATTGCTTGAGCCCAGGGGTTCGAGACGAGCCTGGGCAACTTGGCGAGACTTCGTATCTAAAATAAAAATTTAAAAATTACCCGGGCATGGCCCATTCCTGTAGTTCTAGCTTCTTGAAAGGCTGAGGTAGAAGGATTGTCTGAGTCCTGAAGATCAAGGCTGCAGTGGCCATGAGCATGCCAGTGCACACTGGCCTGGGTGACAGAGTGAGACTCCAACTCATAAGTTCATAAGAAGTGTCCAGGTTCATAAGAAGTGCCATGCACTAACTATTTGCCTTGGTGCTCAGGGACTGTGGAGTCACCTAGCAGGACATGAGCCAGTACAGGTTCACATGGATCCTGTTCGAGGTGCTTGCTGAATCTTAAATGCTGGTGTAGATTGAGGCCTTGTCATTTGTTTTTCGTCATGATCGTTGCCAAATTCAATACTTAGTAATCAGTCTGTATAAATAAGACATCCAGCTGGGCACAGTGGCTCACACCTGTAATCCCAGCACTTTGGGATGTGGAGGCAAGAGGATTGTCTAAGTCCAGGGGTTCGAGACCAGCCTGGGCCACTTGGCAAGACCTTGTCTCTATAATAAATAAAAAAAATTAGCCGAGTATGGTGGTGTGCCCTTGTAGTTCCAGCTACTTGGAAGGGTGAGGTAGAAGAATTGCCTCTGAGCCCAGCAGGTCAGGTCTGCGGTGGCCATGAGGATGCCACTGCATTCCAACCTGGGTGACTGAGTAAGACTCCAACTCAAAAAAATAAAAAAATAAACTGGGTGCGATGGCTCACATCTGTAATCCCAACACTTTGGGAGACTGAAGCGAGAGGATTTCCTGAGCCCAGGGGTTTGAGACCAACCTGGGCAACATGGCAAGACCTCATCTCTACATTAAATAAAAAAATTAGCCAGGTGTGATGCATACCTGTAGTTCCAGCTACTTGGAAGGCTGAGGTGAAAGGATCACCTGAACCCAGCAGGTTGAGACTGGAGACTGTGAGTGTGCCACTGTACTCCAGCCTGGGTGACAGAGTGAGATTCCTACTCAAAACAAAACAACAAAAAAAACCCCAAGAGATCTCTGGATGAACTGCAAATAATCTGAAAATAGACCTGCAGAGTTAAAGTTAGCCTTCTTTGAATTAGATGCAGTTTTTCTTATAGGGTGGACCTTCCCAGAACCTGCTACTTGAGGTTGTAGCAGCACTAGTCCTTGGGTGCAGGAAGTGGAAACTCTGACATCATATGTGTGCTGGGTAGCTTCCTGCTTCTTACCTTTTGCATGTAGAGAACTAGAGTGACTTTTTGAGTTGTCTGTGGATTATGAGTTTGTAAAAAGAGCTTGATTTTAAAAAAGCAAACTTCAGCTTTCTGCTAAATTCTGGTAACTGGTAAATACGCTATATTTTTTATTACTTGTCCCAAAGAACTCTGAGTATTCCTCTAAGTATTTGCTGAATATAGCAGGTGATGATTTAAAGCTGGCAGAAGACTGAAGTGATCTTCTCCCTTCTCACCTACTTGGGTAGTAACAGCTATTGACATCTGCAAGGTATTCTACAGAGGTCAAAATTAAGGACTGATGTTTTTCTCAACCAGGTAAGAAATGTTTCATGCCTGGTATGTCTTGCTGCCTTAAAATGAATAACTTGGTAGGGGTTTGGAGGACACTCTCCCCATTCCCTGTTTGTCACTGCCCTGACTGTCTTATCTCTGCATCTTTATGTCTCCATATATAAATGTTATGAAGGAATAACTCGGTGGAGAGACAAGTTGAGGGACAGAGGCTAAATCCTGTTCTCTCTCTCTCTCTCTCTCTCTCCCCCCCCTTCTCCCCTCTCTTCCCTCCCCTTCCTTCCTTCTCTCCCTCCCTTCCTTCCATGGGTCTCACTGTGTTGCCCAGACTAGAGTGTGGTGGTACGATCACGATCACAGTTTACTGCAGCCTCAACCTTCTGGGCTCAGGCAATCTTTCCACCACAGCCTCCCAAGTACCTGGGACTACAGGTGTATGCTACAATGCCTGGTTAATTTTTTGATTTTTTTTTTGTATAGATAAAGCCTTGCTATGTTGTCTAGACTGGTGTCAAACTCCTGGACTCAAGCAGTCCTCCTACCTCGGCCTCCCAGAGTGCTGGGATTACAGGTGTGAGCTACCGTGTGTTCACTCTTTGGCCTGTGACCTCTCTTTTATTTGTGTTCCTGTTCTAGGAAGTTTTGAGCAGTTAGGACAGTGCTGTCCCCATGGCTCTGTAAGGGACCAGTCTCCTAGGAGATGGTGTTGCCTTGAAATTCCTCACAGACTTACCTTTATCTCTGTGTGAGATACACACAAAGAGGAGATTCCTGACTCTTGATTAGGTCTCTTCTTTTTTTTTTTCTTGAACCAGCTTCTCTGGAAATTAAGTCTGTTCTTAAGGCCACTGAACTTTTGATTTAAGATTCACTGGATAGATACACAACAAGGCATAACATAATTTTTCCATTTACAAAAGAGGTCCTTGAAGTAGTTAGCTCCCAGCAAATAATGATTTGCATGGAGACTGGGAAGGGATTCTGCAATGCTTCTGTGTGCTCATTTAGAAGCCAATTGAAGATTCATGAAAAATGGAGATAAAGCTGTGGTCTGGTGGGATCTCTGTCGACCTGGGCTGTGGGGGTCGATTCATGCAGCACTGTGGCGCAGCTTGGAAATTCAGGATATCTCAGGGCTGTGTGGGAAAAAAAAACCTTCCATGCATCAGCAGATTTGGGCCACCACTGAAAAGTGTTTTGTAGCTGCTACTTTCCCTCCTAGTGCTTGGAAGTATGTAAATTATAACTGCACCCTTCTGATAAGACGGGCAATCTCTTGCATTTATCCCTTTTTGCTTTTAATTTTTAATCCTTGGGTTCTAAAATGCAGGAATTAATTTCCAAATAATTACTACAGAGTGAAATCCCACTTTTTCCTTTGTGCTGAGAGAATGATCAAAGACTGCAGAAAGGAGGTGGAAACAGTGGGAGATGAGTGCAAGGGCATCTTCAAGGATTTCTTCAGTTTCTTTAACCTGGCTGTAAATCTTGTGTGGCAGACAGCAGCTGAGAATCTCCTGGAGCTTTGAGGACAAGGAAAGCACTTGGGAGTAATGGATTGTTTTGGTCTTACTTGGTATAGAGGTGCCTGAACTAGACACATTTCTCTAAATCTGTGCTGTGGTCCTTAATGAACAGCCCAGCATCCTCTGCTAGGGAAGGTCAGCAGTATGGGAGCTGGCGGGTGCCCTAAGCCAAGGAGCCTTGCTTTTGCGGAGAGCTGGTGCTCTCTGATGCCTCTCTAGGCAAATCTGCTTCTGAGGTCAGGTGTGGTAGATGTCCTTCTCCTGCATGGTGTTGGCCTGGCCCATCACTTCACCTTTCTGGTCATAGAATGTCATTGGCTTTACAGAGCAGGGATTCCAAGAGAACAAGAATATCTTTTGGCTCTTTTGCTGTAGCTTTTGGAAGTACACCCCTAAAACTAACCAGAGAAGTTTGTGATTGTTTAGAATTTGCAATTGTAGCAGGGCTGAAGCAGGTAAAAGGGCTGATTATACAGAGCCATCTGTGGGAGGGAAGGAATTCTGCTAGCAGGAAAATCTGAGCAAGGAGAGTGGATGCTAGTTTTGTCTTGTCCTTTATAAACAAGGTGTGTTGATCTGGCAATTTCTGACATGGATGGAGTGTTACTGATAGTCAAACTTTAAGAATGTGGCTTAAAAGCAGGTCACAATTTTAAACACTTGAAGGTTGAAATATTCACCTAGATAAACATTTGGTACACTAGCATCTTACAGTGAGTGTGCAAGACCTTTCAGTCACCAGGGGATGGTACATTCTTTTGACTCCTGAGGCACTGGGCTCAGGCTCTCAGCTCTGTATTATAGGGCTACTGGCAGGGTCAAGAGCTGCAGTAAGGGGAGCCCAAGCAGGCAGCTGGGAGGGAGTGCCTGGGGCCAATCTGACTTTATTTTTTGAGTTGGAGTCTTATTCTATCACTCAGGCTGGAGTGCAGTGGCATGCATGCTCATGGCCACCCCAGCGCCGACCTGCTGGGCTCTGGCGAGCCTTCTGCCTTAGCCTTCCAAGTAGCTGGAACTACAGTCGTGTGCTACCACACCCAACTAATTTTTTATTTATTGTAGAGACAAGATCTCTCACCAAATTGCCCGGGTTGGTCTTGAGCCTGCGGGCTCAGGCAATCCACTTGCCTCGGCCTCCCAAAATGCTGGGATTACAGGCTGAGCACTCTGATATTTTACCTCACTCCTCTGTTTTGGAATCTGATTAGTCATTTAGGTCAGAAAGGCCAGCAGCCAGCATACTGTTTTCTTTTCTTTTCTTTTTTTTTTTTTTGGAGTCATAGTTTCACTCTCTCGTCCAGGCTGGAGTGCAATGGCATACTCTTGGCCACCCCAGCGTCAACCTGCTGGGCTCAGGTGATCCTTCTGTCCCAGCTTCCAAGTAGCCGGAACTATAGGCATGTGCTGCCATGCCAGGCTAATTTTTTGATATATTGTAGAGACAAGGTCTCACCAAGTTGCTCAGGATGATCTTGAATGCCTAGGCTAAGGCAGTCCTCTTGTCTTGGTCTTCTAAAATGCTGAGATTGCAGGTTTGAGCCATCATGCCTGGCCGCGTATTTTTTCTAAATTTAATTCAGTAAAGCCAGATTAGTGTATTAGTTTTGAGCTGTGGCACTTTTAATCTTTTGTAGTATAATGGAAAAAAATATCAGAAAGCCCAGCTTTTAACTTCAAATTGTGAAATCAGGTGATCATTGCCTTTATGTTTGGTGAATCATTTAGGGGATTTAATGGAAGCCCTTTTCCTGTACTCCACTGGCATCTATTGGGGGAGAGTAAAACAGTAAATGCTGCCAAGCTCCCTGCAGCGGGCCTCTTCTCCTTCCTTTCCTCTCAGAGCAGCCTTGGTGTCCATTCTTGACTTCAATACACATTGATCATCCTGACCCCACATGTAACTCCACTCTGTACTTCTATACTGAGTTGGGAAGGGATAGGATAGCCAGGAGAAGTTCGCGGAGTCTGAGGAAAATTTAATTTTCAGTAAGCACCTTCTTGGAAAATGCCTTTTTATAATATATTAGTATAAGTACTTAGTTTATTATTACCTGTTTCATGATTTAATGTATGTAATCTTAACTAAATATTTTTGAAATTTGAATATTTTGAATTTTGAATATTATGAAATTTGAAAAGACTACATGCATAGCAGATGAAGCCTCATACCTATTACAGGGTGGGTTGTTAGTAAACATGCAGTGAATCGTTAATTGTTGGGCTGTTTGAGATAATTGTAGTTTGCTTTATAATTGGGTTCTTGGATACTGCATGGGTGCAGGGATGTGGTATTTCATTCCCATTTGGTTTCTGCTGACCCTGGCCACCTACCTCTTGCACTTGTTCCCCCACCTCCACCCCACCTCCCACTCTAAATGCTGCAACCAAATGAAATTGTTGGATTTGGTTCTTTTCTTTGGGCTCAATTTACCCTTTTTTTGGTCCTGAGTTGGTGATTAAAAGATTGGACTTTGTCACCATGGAGATATGCTTCTTTTTTTTTTTTTGAGTTGTAGTCTCACTATCACCCAGACTGGAGTGCAGTGGCATGCTCCCAGCCACCGCAGCCTCGACCTACTAGGCTCTTGGTGATCCTTCCTCCTCAGCCTTCCAAGTAGCTGGAACTAGAGGTGTGCGCTACCACGCCCGGCTAATTTTTTGATTTATTGTAGAGACGAGGTCTTGCCAAGTTGCCCAGGCGGGTCTTGAACCTGCGGGTTCAGGCAATCCACTCGCCTCGGCCTCCCAAAGTGCTGGGATTACAGACTGAGCCACCAAGCCCGGCCGAGATATGCTTCTAAAATATATTTTTCTGAAATCTAATTGGCGTGACTCTAAATATATTCTAAAGTATTTATTTATTATTGTGGTAAAATATACATTATATAAAGATAGTATATTTTACTGTACCACCTTAACCATTTAAAACATTTTTTTTTTTAAGCCAGGCTCGGTGGCTCAGCCTGTAATCCTGCGCCTTTGGGAGGCTGAAGTGAGTGGATTGCCTGAGCCCGCGGGTTTGAGACCGGCCTGGGCAGCGAGACCTCATCTCTATAATAAATCAAAAAATTAGCCGGGCATGGTAGCGCATGCCTGTAATTCCAGCTACTGGGAAGGCTGAGGCGGAAGGATCGCCGGAGCCCAGCGGGTCGAGGCTGCGGTGGCCGGGAGCGGCCACTGCACTACAGTCTGGGTGACAGAGTGAGATTCCAACTCAAACAAAACAAAACAAGACAAAAACATGTTTTAGGCCCGGAATGGTGGCTTATGCCAGTAATCCCAGCACTTTGGGAGGCAGAGGCAAGAAGATTACCTAAGCCCAGGGATTCGAGACCAGCCTGGGCAGCTTGGCAAAACCATATCTCTACAATAAATTTATTTATTTATATTTATTTATTTTTTGAGTTGGAGTCTCACTCTGTCACTCAGACGGGAGTGCAGTGGCTGCTCCCAGCCACCGCAGCCTCGACCTGCTGGGCTCCAACGATCCGCCTCAGCCTTCCAAGTAGCTGGAACTACAGGCGTGCACAACCACACCTGGCTAATTTTTTTGATTTATTGTAGAGATGATGTCTCGCCAAGTTGCCCAGGCGGGTCTCGAACCCGTGGGCTCAGGTAATCCACTCACATCGGCCTCCCAAAGTGCTTGGATTACAGGCTGAGCCACCAAGACCGGCCTCTACAATAAATTTAAAAATTAACTGGGCATGGTATTGCTTGCCTATAGGTCCAGCTACTCAGAAGAATCTCCTGAACCCAGCAGGTCCAGGCTGTGGTAGCAGTGAGCGTGCCACTGCACTCCAGACTGAACGACAGTGAGACTCTGATTCAAAACAATTTTTTTTTTTGAGTTGGAGTCTTACTCTGTCACTCAGACGGGAGTGCAGTGGCTGCTTCCAGCCACCGCAGCCTCCACCTGCTGGGCTCCGATGATCCTTCTGCCTCAGCCTTCCAAGTAGCTGGAACTACAGGTGCGTGCTTCCACGCCTGGCTAATTTTTTTTTTTGATTTATTGTAGAGATGAGGTCTTGTCAAGTTGCCCAGGCAGGTCTCGATCCTGTGGGCTCAGGCAATCCACTCACCTCAGCCTTCCAAAGCGCAGGATTACAGGCTGAGCCACCGAGCCCGGCTAACAAATTTTTTAAAAAAATTGTAAAACAGCCAGGCTTGGTGGCTCAGCCTGTAATCCTGCGCCTTTGAGAGGCTGAGGTGATTGGATTGCCTGAACCCACGGGTTCGAGACCCGCCTGGGCAGCGAGACCTCATCTCTACAATAAATAAAATCAGCTGGGCGTGGTAGCGCATGCCTGTAATTCCGGCTACTCGGAAGGCTGAGGTGGAAGGATTGCCGGAGCCCAGCAGGCGAGGCTGCGGAGGCCGGGAGCGGCCACTGCACTCCAGTGTGGGCGACTGAGTGAGACTCCAACTCAAAAAAAAAAAAAATTGTAAAACGACATAAACTTTACCATCTTTACAATAAAGTGTACTGTTCAAGCGCACCATATGGAGTTCAGTGGAGTGTAGAAGGAACTGTTTTTCAATGAGCCCCATCACATGAACTGTTAAAAATCTACTCAGATTAAAGACCATGATTCAGTGGAGAATGGCTGTTCAGTCCTTGGTTTTGAACCTTGTCTTTCTTCCTTTTCCCTGGGACTTGTTTGCACCTGGGTGAATTTATATGCAAGTATTAAGCCTTTGCTTCCTTCTTGTCTTTGTTGGAAAAAAACAAAATACCATCAGCAGAAGCCGTTGTTCGTTTGTGAATCTCTGCTTTTGGTATCTGTGATAAGTGAGAATTTGTAAGAATTTTCCAAGTAAGATAAATGTTTAAAGTAGCTTTTCTGTTTGATAGACTGTTGTGTAGTGTTTGCTTATCAGAGGTGGTAATGTGGGTAATTCTCCCATATGTTTTTACCTTTTTTGAGTTGAAGTCTCACTCCATTGTCCAGGCTGGAGTGCAGTGGCATGCTCTTGACCACCTTACCATCAACCAGCTGGCTCAGGCGATCCTTCCACCTTAGCCTTCCAAGTAGCCAGAACTACAGGCACGTGCTACCATGCCCGGCTAATTTTTTGATTTGTTTGTAGAGATGAGGTCTCGCCAATTTCCCAGGCTGTTCTCGAACCCGTGGGCTCAGGCTATCCTCTCACCTTGGCCTCCCAATGTACTGGTATTACAGACTTGAGTCACCATGCCCGGCCATGTTTCTACCTTTAAATCTCTTGCTGTGTATGTGACTCTGGCCTCCTTTGGTTAAATCTGATGGTTATTTTTCTGGGGCTGCCTGCAGGCCACGTGGGAACTGTCTCCATGTGAGGGAAATTTCATCCATCTCCTTAACTGAGAGTGGTTTTAGGGTGATATGTTGAATCTTCATCAGTGACTTGACTTAAAACTTGCCTCATCTGATACCAGGGAGTCAGAATGGCTTGTTTTTAACCAGAAGCAGAGAAATCTGCCTGTCTTTTTGGTATTTGGAGCCCAAATAAACAATGACTTCACATCCTTGTTTTCCATTGTGTTGCGTACATCCTGTTGGCATCAGACTGAACCATTTTAAACTGGTTAACCCTCCAGAAATTTTAGTGTTAGGTGGACAGTTAATATTTAACTTTAACTTCTGAATGTCTGGCCAAAGTCTTTTTGCTAGATAGAACCTAAAGTGGTTTTTCAGTTAAGATTTCTGCTCTTTACTATTTCTAAAACCATTTAAAACAGAGACATGAATTTTATTATTTAAGTCTGGTTTAAAAATGAAAATACCATTTTCTAAGAAAGTTCTAATTACCATGGTAAATGGTGACAATTTGACAGCTTAAGTACTATCTTTAGGTACCATAGCTGTTGGGGGAGTAGGGGCTCCTGGGAGTGGTGGAGTGGGCTACCTCTGCCTCATTTTGTGTAGTTAATAATGGATTGAATCTTACAACTTTTCCCTTCATTCTTAGAAAGTAAAAAAATCTAAAGACAGCTGTTCTTTCCGAGTTTTAAGGTTAAACTGTCTGAAAGTTTTAGAGCTGGGCACAGTGGTATGTGTCCATAGTCCTAGTTAATCAGGAGGCTGAGACGGGATCACTTGAGCCCAAGAGTTCAAGGCTGAGTTGAGAGGTATGACCACACCTGTGAATAACCACTGCACTTCAGTCTGGGAGTTAAGGATTCCTTGAAAACCCTTTTCTTTGCTAATTCTCAGGAATGTAGGTATGTGCAGGTCTGCCTGAATACTCATTATGCCTTTTTTTAAGGGTTGTGGCAATATGGATAGAAAATAGTGGGTTTCTTTATCAAAAGAGCCAAGTGCGGTGACTCATACCTGTTACCCCAGTACTTTGGAAGGCTAAAGTGGGAGGATTGCTTGAGCCCAGCAGTTCTAGACCAGCCTAGGCAACATAGAGAGACCTCACCTCTACAAAAAATAAAAAAATTAGCTGAGCGTGGTGGTGCATGCCCTGAAATGCAGGGGCACAATCACGGCTTACCATAGCCTCAAACTCTGGGCTCAGGCAATCTTTCTGCCTCAGTATTCAGAATAGCTGGGACTGTACCAGCATGCCCTCCTTCTTTTTTTTGACTTTGTAGAGGTGAGGTCTCACTATGTTGCCGAGGCTGGTCTTGAACTCCTGGGCTCAAGTAGTATTTCCATCTCAGCCTCCCCAAGTGCTGAGATACACAAGCGTGAGTCACTGTACCCAGCCGAAAGCATGTATTAACTGAGCTACATGGGACACTCATTAGCTCTGGGGAGGCAGCTTGAGTGAAGCAGAGCTACCTTTCTCCTGGGGCTGGCATTGCAAGGGGTTTCTTCCTACTTCCCAGGGCATGGACAGAGTGAGGGGTCTGGTTTCTCATGGGCATTTCCGCCTCCCTCTTACCAAATGACATGCTTTGGTTGAATATAGATAGGAATTGGGAGGGCCAAAAGGATCCTTTCCTGCTGAGTCCTGTCTCTAGTGGCTAATGTCCTTACCAGTTACTGTGTAATGTTGTTGATTTTCTAGTTGTGTACCCAATGGCTGTTGTGGTAAACTTTAAATATATCTGCAGCTAGGGCAACTTTAATGTATTTTGGTTATCAAGCACACCACCTTTTAGGTACTACTAAAAACTTTTTACTTCTGCTTATCACTTGAGAGTTCCCCCATATCACAGCTGGGAAGAAGGAAGCAATGATCTGGCGGTTGACAGTTGCAGGGGACTTATTGACTCCACCCTAACTAGTTCTGGTTCTTCTGGGTAAGGGCATTTCCCTGCAGTGAGTCTCAGGATCTGAGGCTCCCTGGGCTTTTCACCCCAGATTGTCATTTTACTATTGGGGACTTGCTTTCCAGGAACCTAATGGAGATTCTCTGTTCAGATATCTTTCTTCTTCCTCCAGGCAACTTTCTGTGGAAGTGCTGCCTCAGTGGTGCTGTTAGGTGCTGATGTCTGTCTGTCCTGGGGTTGGGGGATGTGGAATCTAGGGAGCTGTGGGGCTCTCTTTCCAAATGCTGGAGACTTTTGGGGCAGGAGTGCAGACTTTTACCAAGAGAACAGGGAGAGGGCAGCTTGAGTGACTGCTTTGGGACTGAAGTGTCCCAGTGGGCTGTGTCCTGTTTGGGCTTTGCAGGCCATAACACTTTTTTGGGAGGGGAGGAGTCTCACTTTGTGACCCAGGCTGGAGTGAAGTGGCACAGTCATGACTCACTGCAGCCTCAACCTGCTGGACTCAGGCAGCCCTCCCATCCAAGCTTCCTGAGTAGCTGGAACTACATGCATGATCCACCACACCCAGCTAATTTTTTTTTTTTTTTGTGGAGACAGGTCTCGTTATGTTGCCCAGGCTGATCTCAAGCTCCTAGGCTCAAGCACTCCTCCCACCTCAGCCTCGCAGAATGCTGGGATTACAGGCATGAGCTGCAGTGCCCAGCCCTCTAATACTGTTAATGTTTCTTTGTCCCCTAGAGTGCCATGTCCAAGACTGAAGGATGGAACTTTTTCTGGTTTTTGAGTACCCTTTTCTCCCACCATGTTCTCGTCTGTGTGACATGGTTGAGTTTTTACCTCTCTTTTGTCCTTGGTCTCTGTTTGTATGCCATGAGTGCTGGGCATGTGTTCAAAGCCAGAGGCTTCACCAAAGCTCTGTGAGAGTCCCTTTTCATGAAGTTGGATATTCCTGGGGTCTGGGGCAGTGCTGAGGGCTCAGGCTCATTTGTGGGCACTGTACTTGGTGCTAGCAACAGAGGAACAAGTTCCTCATTCCCACTACTCATTTCTCTCTCTCTCTTTTTTTGAGTCAGAGTCTCACTCTGTCATCTAGGCTGGAATACAGTGGCATGTTCATGGCCACTGCAACCTCGACCTGCTGGGCTCAGGCAATCCTTCTGCCTTAACCTTCCAAGTAACTGGAACTACAGGAGTGCACTACCACGCCTGGCTGATTTTTTGATTTATTATAGATAGAGACGAGGTCTCGCTATGTTGCCCAGGCTGGTCTCGAACCCGTGAACTCAGGCAATCCTCTTGCCTCCGCCTCCCAAAGTGCTGGGATTTACAAGAGTGAGCCACCATGCCCGGCCACTTATTTCTCAGTAGGAGAGCTTTGCAGCTCCTGTCAGCCAGATAGTAGTGAGTTCAGCTGAGACATAATCTTGGGCTGCCTTGGATACTTCCTTGTATTCCATGGGTAGGTATTGTGTGTGTGTGTGTGTGTGTGTGTGTGTGTGTGTGTGTGTGTGTGTGTGTTTAAAGTATGTTATAATGATGGGTGGCCATGTCATCACAGATACTGGGTAGCTCTGACTGGAGTCTTTCTCTGGTTCCTGAGGACCCTTTTCTCCCACTGTGTTCTAGTCTGTGTGACTGTGGTTGAGTTTTTACCTCTCTTTGGGCCTTGGTTTCTGGCAGACAAGGAGGAGGATCTCTGACTTCCATCTCCAAATGACCAAGTATGTGAGTATAAGACTATATGTAAAAAACCTTTCAGAGGAACCTAATCCAAGTGTGTGGATGCAGCCTACCAGGTTTCTAGCACAGGCAGATAAGATCCTTGCATGTAGGAAGCTGGTATCAGAAAGACACAAGGGTGCTTCTTATCAAGTTGCAAAAATACTTTCTCCCCAGTGCATGGAAAACCAACACAGAATAATTGGAGTTGTGCCCTGGACATCACCCGCCTGCTGAATGCAGAGCACTTAGTCATGCCCGTGAAATAGCCACCCTGTGTCGTCATGTGTCTGCAGATAGCAGACTGAGCTTATGCTCTTGGTCGGGCAGGGTGTGTCTCATAACTGCTGCTATTTTCTTTTCTTTTTCTTTTTTTTTTGAGTTGGAGTCTCACTCTGTCACCCAGACTGGAGTGCAGTGGCTGGCCACTGAAGCCTCGACCTGCTGGGCTCCGGTGATCCTTCCACCTCAGCCTTCCGAGTAGCTGGAACTACAGGCGGGTGCTACCACGCCCAGCTAATTTTTTGATTTATTGTAGGGATGAGGTCTCACCAAGTTGCCCAGGCAGGTCTCGAATCCGCAGACTCAGGCAATCCACTCACCTCAGCCTCCCAAAGTGCTGGGATTACAGGCTGAGCCACCAAGCCCGGCTTGCTATTTTCAAATAAGCTGAGAATTTAAAAATTGAGAATTAGATTATAAAAGTAAAAGATCAACTGGATCTAATAAGTGGAAAAGTAAATGAACTAAAGTGTAAAGACAGGAAAAAGCTAAAAAAAATAAAGGTCCTATATCCTCTTCACTTATTCATTAAGGGTGTGTGTGTGTGTGTATGTGCGTACACATGTGTATGTATGTATGTGTGTATTTGCACTGAGTGTTGGGCATATATTAGTGATTGCAACAGATGTATCCCTACTCTCCCACAATTTACAGTCTTGTGGGAGTGTTGGTTGAGCTGAGCCATTTACAAAAGCTTATGAAAGGAGAAGGTTTTCTTAAAGGAAGCACTTTGCAATAGTAAAAGCTAAAGTTAACAATTTAAGATAGTATAAATGGAAAAAGTAGAAACATTTTAAAAAGTGATATAGTAAGCAATAAAAGTGGTACAAAAGAAACATAACTGAGACTAGGAATTATAAAAAAGAAACACAGAAAAGAGTTGAAGAAAAATTTTAAACTTGGAGTACTTTATTAAGGGTCTGGGACTAAGACTCCCATCAGAGTAGTAGGAACATTGGTCACTGAGAAGTCAGGGAATTTTCTTTCTTACCTTTCTTGATCAAGGACCCCTCAAAGGTCACTGGAGTTAAGTGGTTCTTGAAACTGAAATCCACAGAGCCCTCCTTCTAATTATGTGGTGGTTTGGTTCATCTTGGTGAGTATGGGACTTAACATTGCTGGTGAGTCTGTGGTGGGCAAGAGTGACCTGGTCATCTGATGTCAGGGAGGAAATATCCCTGCTGAGGAATGGGTCTGAAGTCTTGTGAGAGCCACCTGGTCACATGTGGCCTTGGAGTATGGAACATGGTAGTAGAAACCAGGGAGGACAATGTTTTACCTTTCTTTTTTTGGATTGGAGTCACACTCTGTCACCCAGGCTGGAGGGCAGTGGCATGCTCCTGGCCACTGCAGCCTTGACCTACTGGGCTCCTGTGATCCTTCCGCCTCAGCCTTCCAAGCAGTCGGAACTACAGGTGCGTACTACCACACCTGGCTAATTTTTGATTTATTGTAGAGATGAGGTCTTGCTAAGTTGCTCTGTCGGGTCTCGAGCCCATGGGCTCAGGCAGTCCTGTCAGCTTGGCCTCCCAAAGTGCTGGGATTACAGGCTGAATGTTTTACCTTTTACTTATCTTGCATTGATGAGAGGGATCAATCAAATTATATTGTGACAAATTATAAAACATATTTAAATTTTTGAGATGGATGAATTTTAGTTTCTATCTCATACCTTTATAGAGTAGTCCAGTGAGCTTTTCTGAGCTCTTAAGAGGCAAGTATTATCTTAGGAACTAAGGGTATATACAGACTCTGCTTTTGGGGACAGGAGTATTTGTAAACCTGAGTGACATGAGCACTGTGAGATAGAAGAGGACAGAAATAGGGTGATGGGCAGGGCAGAAACCCCAAGTGCTGAAATCTGGTTTTTAGTCGCCGTTCAGAATTTGCTAAACACACACATAAAAGCAGAGCTTGCCAGTCCCAAGAAGGTGGTGAACAAAACACAAAGAAGTGGAACAGAGCAAGAAGTACTGGCCATTTTAGGATTTGTATATTTTGAGGTCACAGAATTCAGCCAAGTTCTTCACCTTCATGTGTTTCAAGCACTCAGTAGAGAACATAGACTAACATCACACACACCTGAGTATTTGCTTTGACGACTTTGTCATATCTTAATGTTCTTCCATATTTGTATAAGATCCTATTTTAGGAATAAAGCAGTAATAAACTTGGAGACCCTTAAGAATTCCCTATTTCCCTTACCCTCCCTTTGCAGTAACCGCAATCCTGAGTTTGGTATTTATGAAACCATGCATAATTTTATTATTACATATGAATCTGTAAGCTATGTAATTTAAACATTTTACATAAACAGCATCTTTCTGCAGTGGCCACTTTTTTTTTAAAACATTTTGAGATATATCCATTTTGGTGCTTGTAGTTGTAGTTCATGTTAATTGTCCTACAGAGTTCCATGACAGTCCATGAAAAGGGCTGTTTCCAACTTTCCAGTGTTGCAGTGAACATACTTACACTATCTTTCCATGTATGTGTGTAGGTTCCTCTGGCTGTGTGTCTAGAAGTAGAATGGCCTAGCTGAGTAGTGAGTCCCCTCCAGGGTGTTGGGCCAGCTCACATTTCCATCAGCAGTTGTTGCAGTCCTGTTCCCTCAGTGGTGTCACATTGAAACATTTTGGCACCTGATTGGTTTGTAAAGGTTTTTTTTTTGAGTTGGAGTCTCACTCTGTCTCCCACCATGTTGCCTCCACCTGCTGTGCTCTGGCGATCCTTCTGCCTCAGCCTTCCAAGTAGCTGGAACTACAGGCGCGCTACCACACCCGGCTAATTTTTTGATTTATTGTAGAGATGAGGTCTTGCCAAGTTGCCCAGGCGGGTCTCGAACCCGCGGGCTCAGGCAATCCACTCACCTCAGCCTCCCAAAGCGCGGGATTACAGGCTGAGCCACTGAGCCCTGTAAAGGTTTTTTTGGGGAGTTTTTTTGAGTCAGGGGCTCAATCTGTCTCTAATACTGGGGTTCAGTGGCCTTGAACTCTTGGGCTGAAGGGATCCATCCTCCTCAACATTAGTTGTTTGGACTTGAGGCATACACCACTATGCCTGGCTAATTAAAAAAATTTTTTTTTTGTAGAGATGAGATCCTGCTATGTTGCCCAGGCTTGTCTCAAACTCCTGGGCTCAAGTTATTCTCCTGCCTCGGCCTCCCAAAATGCTAGGATTACAGATGTGAGCCACTGCATCAGACCTGTGAAAGTTTTTCATGTTGCTTTAGTTTTCTTTTCCCTGATTATTGGTGATGTTGAGCATCTTTTTCTTTTCTTTTCTTTTCTTTTTTTTTTTTTTTGAGTCAGAGTCTCACTCTGTCATCCAGGCTGGAGTGCAGTGGCCCACTCACGGCTCATCACAGCCATGTCCACCTGAACTCAGCCATCCTTCCACTTCAGCCTTCCAAGTAGCTGGAACCACAGGTGTGTGCTACCATGCCTGGCTAATTTTTATTTATTTATTGTAGAGATGAGGTCTAGGCAAGTTGTTCTGGCTGGTGGAACCCCTGGGCTCAGGCATTCCTCTCACCTTAGCTTCCCAAAGTGTTGGGATTACAGGTGTGAGCCACCATGCCCGGTGAACATTTTTTTCTAAGTTTACTGCTATTCAGATTTTCTTCTCTGTGAATTACTTGTTGGTTCCGTCTTTCCTGTCAAAGCCCATTTTTATTGTTTTTGGTCGCATGATTTTCTTTTTTCTTTTTTTTTTTTTTTTTGTTGAGTCAGAGTCTCACTTTGTTGCCCAGGCTGGAGTGCAGTGGTACACTCACGGCCACTGTAGCCTCAACCTGCTGGGCTCAGGCAGTGCTTTCCAGGTAGCTGGAACTACAGGCATGTACCACCATGCCCTGCTAATCTTTTGATTTATTGTAGAGACGAGGTCTCACCATGTTGCCAAGGCTAATCTTCAACCCATGGTCTCAGACAATCTTCTTGCCTCCGACTTCCAAAGTGCTGGGATTATAGGCGTGAGCCACTGCACTTTGTCTGCTTGATGTTTTTGATGGGGATCCATTAGCCATCATATACACTGAAAAAGTTCTCTTCCAGATTGTCATTGACCTATTTATTTATTTATTTATTTTTGAGTAGGAGTCTCATTTTGTCACCCAGTCTGTAGGGCAGTGGCACGATCCTGGCCACTGCAGCCTCAACCTGCTGGGCTCAGGCGATCCTTCTGCCTCAGTCTTCCAAGTAGTTGAAAGTACAGGCACACGCCACCATGCCCGGCTAATTTTTTGATTTACTGTAGAGATGGGGTCTCACCAAGTTGCCCAGGCTGGTCTCTAACCCATGGACTCAGGCAATCCTCTCACCCTGGCTTCCCAAAGCCAAAGTGCTAGGATTATAGGCGTGAGCCACCGCGCCCAGCCTGTGGTTGACCTTTTTATCTTTTTTTGTTGTTGTTGTTGGAGTCTCACTCTTTCGCCCAGGCTGGAATGCAGTGGCATGCTCACAGCCACTGTAGGCTTGATCTGCTGGGCTCAGGTGATCCTTCCGCCTCAGCATTCCAAGTAGCTGGAACCACAGGCGTGCGCCACCACACCTGCCTAATTTTTTTGATTTATTGTAGAGACGAGGTCTCACCAAGTTGCCCAGGCTGGCCTCAAACCTCTGGGCTCAGGCAGTCCTCTCACCTCTACCTCCCAAAGGGCTGGGATTATAGACATGGGCCACCGTGCCTGGCTACTTTTCATTTTCAAAATTGTTTTGGCTATTCTACTTCCATTGCTTTTTCATATACATTTTAGCATTATCTTGTTTTTATCTAAAAAAAAACTTTTTGGGATTTTGATATGAATTATATCAAAACTTTTATTAGTTTTCTATGGCTGCTGTCTTTAAAAAATTGCCACAGCCTTAGTGGCTTAAAATAACATATATTTTTGCTTTCACAGTTTTGGAGACCAGAGATCCAAAATCAAGGTTTTGACAAAAGGTCTGAGCTCCCTCTCTAAGCTCTGGGACTAATCCATTTCTTGCATTTTGTAGCTTTTATTGACTGCTGACCTTTCTTAACTCTTGGCCACATCACTACAATCTCTGCCTCACCTTTTATATCTCATTCTCCCTCTATTTATGTATAATCTCTAGTCTCTGCCTTAACCTTCATATTCCCTTTTCCTTCTGTATGTATATCATTGTCCTCTGACAATTTCAGTTAGATTTAGGGCCCGCCCAGATAATCTCCCTACATCAAGATTTGTTATTTAATCTCATCTGCAAAGACTTTTTTCTTATAAAATAACATTTACAGATTCTAGGGGCCTGATAGCTTTGGGTGACCATTACTTGGCCTATCACAAACCTGTATATTGGTTTGAGGGGAATTGACATATTTACTATGTTGAGTTTTCCAATCCATGAACATAGTATGTCTTTCCATTTGTTTGGAGCTTCTCTGCTTTCTTTTGCTGGTATCGTATAATTTTCAGCATATAAATTCTGTACATGTTTTGTTAGGTTTACGCCTAAGTATTTAATTTTTTTTGGGGCAATGTAAATGGTATTTTAAATTTTGGTATTTATTGTAATAATAGAAATACAATTGACTTTTGAATGTTTATTTTGTATTCTGTGGCCTTGCTGAGCTTACTTAGTTCTAAAGAGTTTTCTTGTAGATTCCTTGGAATTTTCTTTCTTTTTTTTTTTTTTTGAGTTGCTCTCTGTTGCCCAGGCTGGAGTACAGAAGCATGATCATAGCTCACTACAGCCTCCAACTCCAGGGCTCACACAGCCCTTCCACCTCAGCCTCTTGAGTGCTAGGACTATAGGCACACACCTGACTACTTTTTTTGTTGTCAGGAAAGATGAGGAATTGGTGACTGGGCATGGTGGTGCAAGCTTGTAATTCCAGCACTTTGGGAGGCTGAGGGAAGTGGATTCTTGAATACAGGTGTTGGAGACCAGCCTGGGCAACATGGCAAAACCTCATCTCTACAAAAAATTTTTAAAAATAGCTGGGTGTGGTGGTGCACTCCTGTAGTCCCAGCTACTCGGGATGCTGAGGTAGAAGGATCACCTGAGACCAGGAGGTATAGCCTTAGTGACAGAGTGAAACCCCGACTCAAAAAAGAAAAAAAGAGAGAGAGTTGAGGAATTGCTGTGTTGCCTAGGCTGATCTCAAACTCTTGGCCTCAAGCGACCCTCCCACTTTGGCCTCCCAAAGCACTAGGATTACAGATGTGAGCCACTATGCCCAGCCAGATCACTTAATAGACAGTTAAGTGATCTGCAAATAGGAACAGTTTTTTTTTATTTTCCAGTCTATATGCCATTTGTTTCCTTTTCTTGCCTTATTGTGCTGCTTAAAACTTCTAGCACTATGTTGAATAAACATGGTGAGAGTGGACATCCCTTATTTCAGATCATGAGGAGAAAGCATTCAGTCTGTCACCATTAAGTGCAGTGTTAGCTGTGGGTTTTTTCATAGATGCTTTTTATCAAGTTTAGGAAATCTGTTCCTATTTTTCAGAGAGTTTTTTAAAAATAATGAATACTTGTTGAATTTTGTCAGATAATGTCAAATAATTCTGCCTCAATTGATATGGTTATGTGATTTTTGTTCTTTAGTCTGTTAATATGGTGGATTACACTGATTGATTTTTTTCAAATATTGAGCCATTCTCACATCTCTGAAATAAGTACCACTTGGTCATGGTATATATTTCTTTTGCTATATTGCTGAATTCTATTTGATCATGTTTTGTTAAAGATTTTTTTGTTGCCAGGTGTGGTGGTTCAAGCCTATAATCCCAGCCCTTTGGGAGGCCGAGGTGAGAGGATTGCCTGAGCCCAGGGATTTGAGACCAGCCTGGGCAACTTGGTGAAACCTCATCTCTACAATAAATAAAAAAATTTGTTGAGCATGGTAGTATGTGCCTGTAGTTCCAGCTACTTGGAAGGCTGAGGTGGAAGAATCGCCTGAACCCAGGAGGTCAAGGCTGCGGTGATCGTGAGCGTGCCATTGCCCTCCAGCCTACATGTCAGAGTGAGACTTCAACTCCATTTAAAAAAAAAAAAAAAGATATATATATATATATAATTATTATTTTTGGTTTGTGTTCATGATAGTTATGGGCCTGTAGTTTTATTTTGTGTTTATTACTAATATTTTTTAAAATGTTTAAAAGAATAATTAATTTTCAGTTCTCCAACAGCTCTCATCCCTCCCTCTTGCCCGCACAACTCCTGACCCATTTCCTCAGAGCTAGTTCAAAGCTGAACCTGTTCACTGCTGTTTTTACAGAAAACAACCAGTGCCAGGATGTGGGAAAAGAGTTAGGAGAGGGCGACATTACTGTCCAGGTTCCACACAAAGATAGGACAGGTAGAGATTCATAGAAATCAAATGAAAGGGCTTGTGTCCTCATAATGACATCACTTAAAATGGGCTGGAGATGAGCTAGGTAGGGTAAAGCCATCAGAGGCTTTATAAGATGTCTCACGGGTCTGTGTCAGACCCAGGAGAACCAACACCAGGAGAAGAATGAGGAGGCAGTCTTAGGGAAAGTTTCACAGTTCTCCCATGTTGGAAGATGGGAAAGTCTGCAGGGCACTAAGAGCCTCACTTATTTTGGCAGAAGAATTTATTAGTGTTGAGGAGTCTTAAAAATGCCAGATACTGAGAAAGGCTTTGAGGAGATGCACAGTTCCACAAAGCACAGTGATCACAGACTGTAGCAGTGGGGATCATGTTACTGACAGAAACTACAAAATCCAAAAGCAGGGAGGATGGCCTTTTAGGGAGGAACTGTACCAGTCAACCAAACTTGACCTCAGGTCAGACAGCCCGGTGAGTTTCTCAAGTAACTGACAACATTGAGAGTGGGGATGTCACATAAAAAGACTTAAAACAAGCAGCTAGAAGAAGGGAATGGTAAAAAACCATTCCGGGACTCTCAGGAACTGAGGGCAATATTGGAGGACAGGTGGACAGATACAAAAGAAACAGCACCATACATGTTTCCTGTTCAGCAATCATTTGATGAAGGGCAAGAAGATCCAGGAGGCAACTGAAGGGAGCAAAGATGTGTCCCAAAGCAAGTCTCTGGAGGCTGGATCAGATGAACATGCGCACTGTGGACACCAGTGATGAAACACATCTCTGGACCCCCAAATAGGGGTAGATGGCAGATGGAATGGGTGTATCACTGACTGAGGGTGTTGGATGGAAGGGCCTCACAATAGCTATCAAAGGGCCACAGGGAAATACATGGCTGCTAGGTCACAGAGGGCTCCTTCCAGCCTGGATGAGAAGGTACAATCTCACAAAGGAGGTCCATTGATCCTGGGTGGTTGAAGACACAGAGGTCCTCATATTGACAGTGGCCCTTTTTGGCAAAGTGTTGGCAGACAGGGCGGTCAGATTTGTCTTCCATAACCTGGCGGGTCATCCTTGGGTGGGCAGGTATTCTTTTTTTTTTTTTTTTTTGAGTTGAAGTCTCACTCTGTCACCCAGACTGGAGTGCAGTGGCCGTTCCTGACCACCGCAGCCTCGAGCTGCTGGGCTCCGGCGATCCTTCCCCCTCAGCCTTCCAAGTAGCTGGAACTACAGGCGCGCGCCACCATGCCCGGCTGATTTTTTTGGTTTATTGTAGAGATGAGGTCTCGCCAAGTTGCCCGGATGGGTCTTGAACCCGCGGGCTCAGGCAATCCACTCACCTCAGCCTCCCAAGGCACGGGATTACAGGCTGAGCCACCGAGCCTGGCTGGCAGGTATTCTTGATAAGAGACCAGCTTTCAAGCCTTCCAGGATTTCTCTGTTCTTTGTGAAAGCTTCCCCTGGAGGGACTCCCATGGCCTGGCCCCAGAAAAGGAGGTTCAGCATTGACTCCCCCCTCACCAACCATGACTATATGGGCCAGACCTTGGGCTGAGACCTCCGCAAACTAGGCCTCTATCCCAGGGAGGAGGTGGGAGACTCAGCAGTGGTAGAATTATTGGTCCCCTTGATCCTGGAACACCTCTATGAAGAGCTGACTTGGGGTCACTAGGCTTTCCTCTGGCCACTGGGGGAGGGCCCAGAAGGCTGACTGGTCCGATGGGACTCCATCCTCCTTATCTCCTATTTCTTCCCACTCAGGCAATGGGGACTCCTGCCACGGCAGCAGCAGCTGGTACTGATTCTGCTGCTTTCGTTTTGCCATTATGGCTGTAGCAATGGCTACAGCAGGATTTGGAGGGCAGTGAAGAAAACTTTTGTACTTTCTTTGTCTGATTTTGGTGTCAAGTAAATCAGAGCTGAGCATGGTGTCATGCACCTGTAGTCCCATCTGCTTGAAAGGCTGAAGTGGGAGGATTGCTTGAGTCCAGGGGCTTGAGATCAGTCCTGGCAACATAGTGAGGACTCGACTGTATAAAAATTTACAAAATTTAGCTAGGCATGGTGGAACATGCTTGTAATTTCTTTCTTTTTTTTTTTTTTTGAGTTGGAGTCCCACTCTGTGGCCCAGACTGGAGTACAGTGGCCGCTCCCGGCCACCGCAGCCTCGACCTGCTGGGGTTCGGCAATCATTCCACCTCAGCCTTCCACATAGCTGGAACTACAGGTGTGCGCTACCATGCCTGGCTAATTTTTTTATTTATTGTAGAGATGAGGTCTCACCAAGTTGCCCGGGCGGGTCTCGAATCCACGGGCTCAGGCAATCCACTCACCTCAGCCTCCCAATCCTTGTAATTTCAGCACCTTGGAAGGCCGAGGTGGGAGGATTACTTGAGGCCAGCAGTTTGAGACCAGCCTGGGCAACATAGCAAGACACCATCTCTACACAAAATTTAAAAATATTTAGCCAGGTGTGGTGGTGTGTGATTGTAGTCCCAGCTACTTGGGAGGCTGAAGCGAGAGAATTGCTTGAGCCCAGGAGGTTGAGGCTGTGATTGTGCCACTATACTCCAGGCAAAAGAAAGAAAGGAAGGAAAGCAGGCAGGCTCAGGCACAGATGGTCCATACCTGTAAGAGCCCAGGATTTGAGACCAGCCCTGGCAATGTAGCAAGACCCCGTTTCTACAAAAAATAAATTAGCCAGGTATGGTGGCACATGCCTGTATTCCTAACTATTTGGGAGGCTGAGGTGAGCAGATCATTTAAGCTCAGGAATTGAAGTCTATAGTGAGTTGTGATTGCACCATTGCTCTGCAGCCCCTCCTTTTTTTTTTTTTTTTTTTTTGAGTTGGAGTCTCACTCTGTCACCCAGACTGGAGTGCAGTGGCCGCACCTGGCCACTGCAGCCTCGACCTGCTGGGCTCCGGCGATCCTTCTGCCTCAGCCTTCCTTTTTTTCTTTTTTCTGTTTTTGAGTAAGAGTCTCACTGTGTTGTCCAGGCTGGAGTGCAGTGTCATACTCACGACCACTGCAGCCTTGACCTGTTCAGGTGATCCTTCTGCCTCAGCCTTCCAAGTAGCTGGAACCACAGGTGTGTGCAACCACAGCTGGCTAATTTTTTCATTTTTTGTAGAGACGAGGCCTCACCAAGTTGCCCAGGCTGGTCTTGAACTTCCTGAACTCAGACAGTCCTCTCACCTCAGCCTCCCAAAGTACTGGGATTACAGGCATAAGCCGCTATGCCCGACCAGGATGAGTTTAAAAGATATTTTAACATTCTAAAAAAATAAAATGAATTGGGAAGTGTTCCCTCCTCTTTTACTTACTGTAAGAGAGTGTAATTCTTCCTTAACACCAATATTTGGTAGAATTTACCAGCGAAGCCACTCAGGCTTGTATATTTCTTTTTGTGGGAGTTTTCTTTTTTCCTTAAATTACTTTTTAAAATTGTTTGAGTCAGTCTTTTTTTTTTTGAATTGGAGTCTCACTCTTTCACCCAGACTGGAGTGTAGTGGCTGCTCCTGGCCACCGCAGCCTCGACCTGCTGGGCTCCGGCGATCCTTCCGCCTCAGCCTCCAGTTAGCTGGAACTACAGATGCACGCTACCACGCCCGGCTGATTTTTGGTTTATTGTAGAGATGAGGTCTTGCCAAGTTGCCCAGACAGGTCTCGAACCCGTGGGCTCAGGGAATCCACTCACCTCAGCCTCCCAAAGGCGCGGGATTACAGGCTGAGTCACCGAGCCCGGTGCCAAGGCTGGAGTGCAGTGGCACCATCACAGCCTCAGCCTGCTGGGCTCAGGCTATCCTCTCACCTTGGCCTCCCAAAGTGCTGGGATACAGGTGTGAGCCAACATGCCCAGCCTTTAATTGCTATTATTATTTTTTTATATAGAGACAGTTTTGCTATGCTGCCCAGGCAGGTCCTGAATGCCTGGGCTCAAGCAGTTATCCCGCTTCCACCTTCCAAAATAGTGGGGTTATAGACATGAACTACCGTGCCTGGCCTTTCTAGGAGTTTTAAAATTACAAATTCACTTTCCTTACTAGAAATTATATAATCAGCTGGGCTTGGTGGCTCAGCCTGTAATCCCACACTTTGGGAGGCTGAGGTGAGTGGATTGCCTGAGCCTGTGGGTTCGTGACCCGCCTGGGCAACTTGGTGAGACCTTATCTCTACAATAAATCAAAAAATTAGCCAGGAGTGGTAGCGCGCGCCTGTAGTTCCAGCTACTTGGAAGGCTGAGGCAGAAGGATCGCTGGAGCCCAGCAGGTCGAGGCTGTGGTGGCCGGGAGCGGCCACTGCACTCCAGCTGGGCGACAGAGTGAGATTCAAAAAAAAAAAAAAAAAAAGAAATTATATAATATTGGGTGAGTTGTGGTAGTTTGTGTTTTTTTTTGGAGAACATGTTTTGTTTGATTTATCATATTTGTCTGTATAGAGTAGTTTGTAATATTTTCTTATTTTCCTTCTGATGTCTGCAGTATCTATAGTGATATCTCCTGTTTGATTGCTGATGTTAGTAATTGCATTTTCTCTTTCTTTGTTCATATTACTTGAGATTTACCAATTTTATTAATCTTTTCAAATACCTAATTTTTTGTGTGTCATTGATTTTTCTGTTGTTTTTTATTTCATTTTTGTTCTTTATTATTTCTTTCCTTCTGCTTGGTTTTGGTGCATTTTGCTCTCTCTCTCTCTCTCTCTCTTTTTTTAGATTCTTAAGGTGGGAACATAGATTATTGGTTTGAAACTGTTTCTTTTTTCTAATGGATTTAGTGCTTAAATTCCCCTGTAGGCACTGCTTTTACTGTGTTTCACAAATTTTGACACAGCTCCACAAATATATTTAAATCTTCATTCAGTTCAATGTAGTTTTTTATTTCCATTGAGAATTCCTCTCTGACCTAGGGATTATTTAGAAAGTATGTGTATAGTTTTCAGGTGTTTGGAGATCTCACATTATTTTTCTGTTACTGATTTCTAGTTTGATTCTATTGTGGTTGGAGAACACATTTAGTATTATTTCATTTCCTCTAAGTTTGTTGAGATTTGTTTATGGCCCTAGATGTGATTGTGCTTGGTGGGCATTTGAAAATGTATTCTACTGTTGTTGGATAGAGTGCTCTATAAATGTTAATTAGATCATGTTGATCATATTGACTGATGGTATTTTGTGTCCTTGCTGATTTTCTTCCTAGGTCTATCAGTTGTTGAGAAAGTAGTTTTGAAGTTACAACTATAACTCGGGCTTTGTTTATGTCTCCTTTCAGTTCTATCAGTTTTTGCTTCACATATTTTGGAGCTCTGATGTTTGGTGCACCAAAACAACTCTGTTGTTAGGACTGCTATGTCTTCTTGGTAGATTTACCCTTTTATTAATATTATTATTATTTTTACCCTTTTATTATTATTATTGTTGTTAATGTTTTGAGTTGGAGTCTCATTCTGTTGCCGAGGGTGAAGTGCAATGGCACGATCCTGGCTACCACAGCCTCCATCTGCTGGACTCAGATGATCCTTCCGCCTCAGCCTTCCAAGTAGCTGGAACTACAGGTGCACACTACCATGCCTGGCTAATTTTTTATTTTTTGTAGAAACGAGGTCTCACTAAGTTGCCTGAGCTGGCCTTGAACCCAGGGGCTCAGGCAATCCTCTCACCTCGGCCTCCCAAAGTGCTGGGATTACAGGCTGAGCCACCGAGCCCGGCTTCCCTTTTATTATTATATAATGCTTGTGTCTCTGATAATTTTCTTCGCTCTGAGATCTACTTTATCTGATACTCATATAGGCACTCTTGCCTTCCTATAATTAATATTTGTGTGATACATCTCTTTCTATCCTTTTACTTTCAACATATCTTTGTTAGATAATGGTAACATTTCTGTCATCTAGGTGTTATCTATGATTATTATCTTTTTTTTTCGTTCAGTTTGAGAACTTTCTGCTTCTTGGTGTGATGGATGATTTTTTAAAAATTGAAACCTGGAAATTTTTGTATTTTGGTTTGAAACTGCATTTTGTTTCAACTGACTTTTCCTGAGGCTTCTCTGGCAGTGAAAGATTGGGGAGTGTGAGGAGTGGGTAGTTGCTGCATTTCTCTGTGCACTTTGTTTTTTAAGTCTTTTCTTTCTTTCTTTTTTCTTTTTGAGTTGGAGTCTCTGTCTCCCAGGCTGGAGTGCAGTGGCACGCTCATTGCCACCACCACAGCCTCGACCTGCTGGGCTCAGGCGATCCTTCCACCTCAGCCTTCCAAGTACCTGGAACTGTAGGCGCATGCCACCTCGTCTGGCTAATTTTTTGATTTATTGTAGAGACGAGGTGTCGCCAAGTTGCCCAGGCTGGTCTCGGACCCTGGGACTCAGGCAGTTCTCTTGCCTCAGCCTCCCAAAGCGCTGGGATTACAGATTTGAGCCACTGCACCTGGCTTTTTTTAGTCTTTTCAAAGTGTTTTTTTAAGGCTTATTAATTGTTACATTGCCACATACTGTATCTCCATATATACATACACACATTCTTTTCCTCTCTACACCATTTCAAAGTGAGTTGCGGAGTGTTTGACACTTAATCCCTAAATACTCTCTAAATAAAACTCATAAAATTGAAGATGATTCCCTATAGAGTCACACTACAATCATACCACCTAAGAAAATTTACTAGGAATTTTCTGATTGCTGTCTCTTAATCAAGTTCACTTAATCAAGTGAACTTGCATTTAAGGATGTTGATGTTTAGAGAGACCAGTTGTCTTGTAGAAGGTCCCATATTGAAACTTGTTTGTCTTTTCATGGCCCCCATGTTTCCTGTAAATTGGAAGTTAGGTCTAGAGCAATGTTGCCCAATAGAAATATAACATGAACCACATATGTCATTTAATTTTTCCTGGCAGCCACATGGAAAAAAAGGTGAAATTAATTTTATTTAATAGAGTTCATTATTTATTATTTGTTTATTCATATTTATTATTTACTTTATATATTTTATTAGCAATATATTTGATTATATACAATATAGTTTTAATATGTAATCAATATTTTTAAAGTGATCATGTATTTTATATTATTATTATTACTATTTTTTGCGTCGAAGTCTCACTCTGTCACCCAGGCTGGAGGGCAGTGGAACTCTCCCAGTCACTGCAACCTTAACTGCTGGGCTCAGGTGATCCTTCCTCCTCAGTCTTCCAAGTAACTGGAACTACAGACATGCGCCACCATGCCTGGCTAATTTTTTGATTTATTGTAGAGACGCAGTCTTGCCAAGTTGCCCAGGCTGGTCTCGAACCCGCGGGCTCCCAGAGTGCTAGGATTATAGACGTGAGCCACCGCACCCAGCCTGTATTCTTTTTTATAAAAAGTATTCAAAATTCGGGCCAGGCAGGTGGCTTGTGCTTATAATTCCAGCGCTTTGGGAGGCTGAGGTGAGAGGATTGCCTGAGCCCATGGGTTTGAGATCAGCCTGGGCAACTTGGTAAGACCTCATCTCTACAATAAATCAAAAAATTTCCAGCCGGGCTTGGTGGCTCAGCCTGTAATCCCACGCCTTTGGGAGACTGAGGTGAGTGGATTGCCTGAGCCCGCAGGTTCAAGACCCGCCTGGGCAGCAAGACCTCATCTCTACAATAAATCAAAAATCAGCTGGGCGTGGTAGTACATGCCTGTAATTTCGGCTACTTGGAAGGCTGAAGCGGAAGGATCGCCGGAGCCCAGCAGGTTGAGGCTGTGGTGACTGGGAGCGGCCACTGCACTCCAGTCTGGGTGACAGAGTGAGACTCCAAAAAAAAAAAAAAAAAAAAAATTGGCCAGGCATGGTGGCGTATGCCTGTAGTTCCAGCTACTTGGAAGGGTGATGGGGAAGGATCACCTGAGTTCAGCAGGTCGAGGCTGCAGTTGCCGTGATCGTGGCCCTGCACTCCAGCCTGAGCAACAGAGTAAGAGACTCCAACTCAGAAAAAAAAAAGTGTTCAAAATTCTATGTGTATTTTACACTTAATGAACCAGCTATATTTCCAGTGCTCAGAAGCTGCATGAAGCTATGGCTTCTGACTAGAGAGCATAGGGGTAGGAGGCTTCATCCAATTCAGGGTAGAAGTTTTTGGCAAGAACACTTGGGAGTAGTGCATGACTTTGAACTATGGGGATTGCTCAAGTCTGATCTGCTCTTCTTCTTTTGCAGGCTCTGGGTGCTCTGGGATGGAGCAGGTGTGCAGAGGGTGAAGACCCAGCTCTGGGACCAAGTCACTTGCTTCCTTACTTAGCAAGACTGTCGACTTGAATAATTTGGGCCTGGGAAGAGGATGTCTGTGGGCCTCTTGCTGCTGCTTCCCCTCTGGGGGAAGACCTTTCTCCTTCTGCTCTCTGTGGCCATGGCTCAGTCCCACTGGCCCGGTGAACCTTCGGAGGCCGTCAGGGACTGGGAGAACCAGCTTGAGGCATCTATGCATTCAGTGCTTTCAGACCTCCATGAGGCTGTTCCCACAGTGGTTGGAATTCCTGATGGCACAGCTGTTGTTGGGCGCTCATTTCGAGTGACCATTCCAGCAGATTTAATTGCCTCCAGTGGAGAAATCATCAAGGTGAGACTGGATATAAAACATAAATGAGGAAGAGTTCTTATCTTCCATTTTAGTTTTGATGTCCTTTCCTTTGCAATTCTTAGCTCCAGCAGTTTTGAGCTTAATTCTTCCATTACCTGCTAAATGCTCCCCAGGAGAAGGACAGCCACTGATATTCACAAGAGGATCCCTATATAACTTTAGGAATAACATCCTAAACTTTATTCTTGATCTCATCCTGAGAATGTCACCAGGAAAAAGCCTTTTCTCTGTACTCTAGGTCTTCTGGTTAGTGGAAGGGCCTGTCATATGTATAGGAAAAGATTGCTTTTTATAAACCATGGAGTTAAGCCTAAGAAATACAGAATATCAGAAGTACTGAAAGACTGGGTGTGGCTCATGCCTGCAGTCCTAGCACTTTGTTGAGGCCAAGATAGGAGGATCACTTGAGGACAGGAGTTTGAGACCAGCCTAAGCAACATAGTGAGACCTTGTTTCTACAAACAATAAAAAATAAATAAATAAAAATTGGCCAGGTATCGTATAGTTCTAGCTACCTAGGAGGCTGAGATGGGAGATTGCTTGAGCCCAGAAGTTCCAGGCTACAGTGAAGCTATGATCACACCACCTTACTACAGCCTGGGCAATATTGTGCACAGAGTAGGGAGGAAAGTCCTTGGCAGCTGCTTTCCTCATGGCAACCAGGGCATTGTTTAGCTTCTCTCACTTCCTCTTGGCATGGATGTGTGTCCCTACCCTTTTCTTAGGGCAGTTTGTCCTTGGAGACCTTAAGCAACTCCACGGTACACCACTCATATGGGGCAAAGCCACATACCTCTTGGATAGTGTCCACACAGACTTGGTATGTTTGGTCAGGCATCCATAGTGGTGGCTGTGCCTTGGCTTGCTCATGTTTTTGGTCTCCTTGTACCCTTTATTGAGGCCCACAGTCATGGGGTAGTGCAGAGCCATGGCTGCTGCTCTCCAATGGCTGGTGCAATGGAATCTCACCTCTTAAAAAAATAAGATATAGCCGGGCTTGGTGGCTGAGACTGTAATCCCGCTCCTTTGGGAGGCTGAGGTGAGTGGATTACCTGAGCCCGCGGGTTCGAGACCCGCCTGGGCAGCAAGACCTCATCTCTACAATAAATCAAAAAATCAGCTGGGCGTGGTAGCGCATGCCTGTAATTCCGGCTACTTGGAAGGCTGAGGCGGAAGGATCGCCGGAACCCCGCAGGTTGAGGCTGCAGTGGCCAGGAGCGGCCACTGCACTCCAGTCTGGGCGACAGTGAGACTCCAACTGGGGGAAAAAAAAAAAAGGTATAACTGGGCGTGGTGAGTCAAGCCTATAATCCCAGTGCTTTGGGATACCAAGGCAAGAGGATTGCCTGAGCTCAGGGATTCGAGACCAGCCTGGGCAACTTGGTGAGACCTCATCTCTCCAAAAAAAAAAAAAAAAAATTCTCCTCTGGTTTGCTGATTTATGTTTACTAATGTATTTGATCATTTAACCAAAATTAGTACCCAAACTTCTGCCTTGCCTCATGTCCTTTTGGGGAAGCAGTTCAGAGAACAAGGGGGATCTGAGAACTGTGTACAGAAAAGAGTGTCTTGGTTGGCCCAGGGTGGAAAATCAGGTGAAACAGGAAGCAACATCCCTCTGTTTGGTTATGTGAAACCTTGGAATTTCCCTATATACCGAGTGAGTCTGTGTGATGGGCAGATGGGTGGGATGTTCCTCTTAAGTTATGGACATCTCATAGAGCAGAGGTCAGCACACTTTTTCTTAAAGGGCTAGATAGTAAATATTCTAAGCTTTGCAGGCCATAAGGTTTCTGTCATAACTCTTCAACTCTGCCCGCATAGTGTGAAAGTAGCCATTACAATATGTAAATGAGGCCAGGCTCAGTGGCTCAGCCTGTAATCCCAGCACTTTGAGACGACTAGGCGAGTGGATTACCTGAGCCCATGGGTTTGAGACCAGCCTGGGCAACTTGGTGAGACCTCATTTCTACTAGAAATCAAAAATTAGTTGAGCATGGTAGCACGTGCCCGTAGTTCTGGCTACTTGGAAGGCTGAGGTGGAAGGATTGCTGATACCCAGCAAGTCGATGCTGGGGTGGCCGTGAGCGTGCCACTGCACTCCAGCCTAGGCAAGAGAGTGAGACTCCAACTCAAAAAAAAAAAAAAAAAACACACAAAAACAATATGTAAGGTGGGCTCAGTGGCTCAGCATATAATCCCGCACTTTGGGAGGCCAAGGTGAGTGGATTACCTGAGCCCACGGGTTCGAGACCCACCTGGACAACTGGCGAGACCTCATCTCTACAATAAATCAAAAAATTAGCCAGGCGTAGTAGCGCACACCTGTAGTTCCAGCTACTTGGAAGGCTGAGGCGGAAGGATCGCCGGAGCCCAGCAGCTTGAGGCTGCGTTGGCCGGGAGCGGCCACTGCACTCCAGTCTGTAGGAATGGTTGTGTTCCAGTAAAACTTTACTGTAGATACTGAAACTAAAATTTGAATTTTATATAGTTTTCACCTCAATAAATATTTTTCTTTTTTTTTCCCATTCATTTGAAAGTCTAAGCCGGGCTCAGTGGCTTAGCCTGTAGTCCCACGCCTTGGGAGACTGAGGTGAGTGGATTGCCTGAGCCCGCGGCTTTGAGACCTGCCTGGGCAACTTGGTGAGACCTCATCTCTACAATAAAAAAAAGAAAGAAAGAAAGAAAGAAAGTCTATGGGCTGCAAAGACTATAGGCTACATACAAAAACAGGTGTCAGGCCAGATTTGGCTCACAACCATAGTTTGCTGGCTCCTGCCCTACAGCATTCTTTCCCTAGAGGTGTGGCTTGGCTATGAACTAAAAATATTCTGAGATTTATATTTTATATTGGTATTTTTAATTATCTTCTCTGCATTTAGTCCACTATATGTACATAGTGTTTTGACTGTCTGTTGATGCGTTTAAATCACCAAAACTTAGTGATTTAAAACGACTGACCTGTTTTGCTCAAAATTTTGTGGCCAGGAATTCAGGGATTCAGGGCTCATCTGGGAATCTTATCTCTGTTTCACATGGCACTAGCTATAGTGAGTGGTTCACCCAGGACTGGAGGATCCACTTCCAAGATGGCTCATTCATGGCTGGCAAGTTGATAGTTTTGTTGACAAGGAGCTTAGTTGGGACTGTTGGTCAGGGTTTTTGGTTCTTTTCCATGTAGACCTCTCCATGGGCTGCTTAGGTGTCTTTATAGTATGACAGTTGGGTTTTAAGGCTGGGTATTCCAAGAAACAGCAAAGGAAACTACCAGTCTCATAAGGCCTAGGCTTGGAAACTTGCATAGCATCACTTCCAACTGTATTCCATTGGTTTAAGTGCACACAGGCCCTGGTGGGTCCTTGACCCACAAACCCAAGGTATTAGATTAGAAATGGCCACAGACTCTTTTGTGTGTGTGTGTGTGTGTATGTGTGTATGTGTGTGTGTGTTGGGATCGCACTCTGTCACCCAGGCTGGCACACTCATGGCCACTGCAGCCTCAAGCTGCTGAGCTTAGGTGATCCTTCCACCTCAGCCTTCCAAGTAGCTGGAACTACAGGCAAGTGCCACCATGCCCGGCTAATTTTTAAAAAATGTATTGCAGAGATGAGGTCTTGCCAATTTGCCCGGGCTGGTCTCAAACCTGTGGGCTCAGGCAGTCCTCTCACTTTGGCCTCCCAAAGTGCTGGGATTATAGACTTGAGCCACTGCATCCAGCCATGGTCCACAAATTCTATGCCACTCTTTCCTTGGAGAGGTGAGTCTGTGCCCTTTTTCTTTGAATCTGGGTAGACCTACTCTGCCTGCACCCTCCTTGTGCTCTCTTCCATTTCCCTCCTGGCCCCTTTCTTTTTAGGACATGGTTTGTTTCCAGGATGACCTTGTGATCTTTGGGGTAGCCATACTGCCGAAGATCCTGGTGTATGTAGCAGCTTACTTCTACATACCTCTTTCTAGTTTGCAGAATATTTGCGTTAGGTTTCCATATAGATTCATAATATTCCAGCAAACCAGATAGTAGTCTTACTGTTAGATAAATAGTAGTGGTTCTGGAGGGTATATTTCTTGTGTAACTTTAGATTTGGTCCTCTGAATATCCAAATTCTGCATTGTTTACCTTTGTTCCAGTGGCCACTGGAATGTTTTACATGGATTAATCTTGACCAGAAGTGCCTTGAACTGATATTTTGAGTTGGATATTTGCTGTATCTGGCAGAGAGACATTAACAGGCTTATTCACCAAGGGGTGCCACCATGCCTGGCTAATTTTTTGATGAATTGTAGGGACAAGGTCTTGCCATGTTGCCCAGGCTGGCCTCAAACTTGTGGGCTCAGGCAATCCTCTTGCCTCAGCCTCCCAAAGTGCTGGTATTACAGGTGTGAGCCACTATACCTGGCTCATCCCAAACAGTCTTAACCAACAGGATTGTATTAACCTTCTTGTTGTACAGGTTAAGGAGTCAGAAGGTCAGAAAGCCTGATATTGTTCTTAGAGCTTTGGTTTCCCCATTCTGTAAAACAGGATCTTATAGTAAAGGAATTTTTTTCTTTTTATAATAGTGATGCGTAAATGTACATTTTGGAAAATATAGAAAGAGAAAAAGAAAACCTCTTGTGGTTTTTACCACTCAGAGTGAAGCTCTCCATCATTTTCTATGCTCATCAAGAGATATTCATGCCACATATATACACAGACATCTTAGGATTGTACTGGACATATTTTTTAACCTTTTTTTTTATTCACTGTGGCTTGAGTTTCTCCCCCGCCATGGTCATTGAATGTTCTTTGAGAATGTAACTTTTAATAGCTGCCCAATATTTTTTTGTTTTTCATTGTCAGGTAATGTGCCACATCGTAACAAGATTTAAGAGTGGCACCTCTCACACGCGCATGCTAAACAAACTACAAAAGGATCAAGCTGTCCAATATTCTTACAGACATTGGTCCAAGGATGCTTGTTGGGGTGACCCTCAGTCATATCTGGAGCCTATCACCATTGCCCTTCATTCAAGTTACCCACTTTTTCACCTCTTTCTATACCTCTCTGCCTTTTTTCTTTGACCTCTCAGTCTGTTCTCCACATCGCGACAAAAGAGGTCAGTATCTTTCTAAAGCTTAAATCTATTCAAAATCACCCATTATAAGCTGCACTTAGGATCAAGTCCCATGTGATTTGCTTCTGACCTCTCCCTCTCCTTTTCCTTTGTGTACTTTGTCCCAGCCATACCAAGCCCTTTCTGTACCATAAACACACCTAACTCAGGGCCCACCACAAGCCTTTGGCTCTTCTTTCTGTATGGATACAGTCACCTCTTTTGGGCTCAACTTAAACATCATCTGGAGTATTAGATCCCTCTTCTATCCTGATAAAAGCAGCTTTCCCACAAAACCCTATGTTATAGCCCTCTTAGCAAATTATGTACTTGAAATTCTTGATTTTTATTAGTCTGCATGTTTGCCTCTTATCACATAGTGGGCCCTCAAATGTTGGTAGCTGGCAGAGGGAATGAGGTTCTATTCAGCACTTGTTTTGGATTGTCAAAGCCTGCTTGGTTGAATGCAGGAAGAAATGCCAGCCTGTGCTGGGGCATCAAGAGACTAAGCTTGCCTGCTGTCTTATAGTGTCCTATGGCCTTGCCTGCTTTGTTCCCTGGGTCCTGTGACGCACAAACTTTCAAATGTCTTCTTGTTGTATTTTGCATTGGGAAGTGGCCCCACCCATCCCTTTGACTCTTAGCTATGTGTTTATTGATCCATTATTACTACAGACTCATCGTTAATGTTCAGTGGTTTATAGTATATTGCTCTCCTTAATTATTGTGATGTCCAAGTTGTCCCAGATCTGACCACTGGAAACCCCTTTAAGTTGGTTCCTGTGTTCTTGTGATGTGCCTCTGTCAATTTTTCTAGCACTTCCTTTCTTTCTGGCATAACAAAAAACTCCAGGCCCATATTGTACTTACCCTCCCATAGCCGTTTCTCCAAGAAGCTTGATATCTTTTGGTGGTGAATGCTATTGAATGGTAAGTGTTGCTACTGGGGTTTCTTTACTCCTGGGCCCTTCAGCAGATAATCTGTCTTTAGATGACAAAGTGATAGTGAGTGACTTGTGCCAGACCACATAGCCTGTAGGAACAGAGCTAGTTTGTAGGGAGCACCCAAAAGGTTTCTCGAGCTATGGTTTATAAGTTTTATTAGGTGATTGATCTTTGTTTATTTTGCATTTCAGTGTGCTTTGGAATTATAACTTAATACTTTGTTCTGTCAGCTTTAGGAGGCTATCCTTGTAGTTGTCTGTTGCAGGACTGTGGGGGAGACCCTGAGTCTGCTCTTGGCATGGGTGGTGTCATATGCGATGGGACAGGTCTGCACAACCTGACTTGTACAGGGCCATCTTTGAGCCAGAGTAGAAGCTGATCCATCACGGGGACCCAAAACTGGTTGCAAGTAAATAGCTGGTTTATAGTTCTAGCTTTTAGGAGGAAGCCTCTGAAGGCTGCAGGACCAGGGGTTTGGGAGAGCAGGGCTGACCCTATGTATTCAGTGAAAGGTGATGCCCGACTGGTAGGCTATTCAGAGTTCCACAGTGCATTCTGGGCACTTAGCATAGGACCTGTTTCAAGTAGGTGCTTTTTTAAAAGAAAACAAAGTTGAATATGTAGAATAGAGAAATGATGGTTACCACAGTTGGAGGGTGAAGTTATAGGGACATGTAAATCAAAGGTTGCAAATGAACAGTTGTGTAGAATGAATAAATTTAGAAATCTGAAAAATAGCATGAGGACTATTTTGTGTGATACTGTATTGTAACTGAAAATTGTCTAAGAGAGTAGACATTATGTAATCTTACCCAAAAAAAGGTAACTATGTGAGATGATATTTTTAGTTATTAGTTCACTATGTTTATTTCTATCAAAGCATCATGTTGCACCCTTTCAATTTCTTGAATAGAATATTAATAAAGTATGTATTAGGGGCACTTTGGTTAAGTGTCCAGAAACGAGTCATTTTCAAAAACAAAAACAAAACAAAAAAACAAAGTAGGTGTTTAATTAAAGGCATGCTGTGTAATGAAGCGTTAACAGAGATGGAGCAACAAGGGGAAGACTTCTGGGGTGGTAGTGGGTTGTAGAGCGCTCCATGTTGGAAATTTGAGAAGTTTTTGGAAGAATGTGGAGTTAGGTTCCTCAGCAGAGAGAGGCCAGTGTCTGCTTATGGCAGGGTTGTCTATTTAGGTAAAGGTAAGTTGATAGAGAAGTGGGCCCATAGGGAGCTACTCAGGGTATCTTGCTCAGGTATCAGAAGAGGAAAAAGCCAGTGAGGAACTGAGGCAGGAAGTACTGGTCCTGGCCTGACTTCCCTTTAAGCCCATGTGGAGTGTCCAAGGTGAGGGTTTTCTATTTGGACATGGCTGAGTTGCTTAATGAGTATTCACAGGGGTAGCATGGTCTGTCCTGAGATCTGGTGAGAGTAGATGGCATGATTGTCATACTTGCTGACTAGTTAGGGGATGTGCATGGGGGTTGATGGTGTAATAATCCAGTGCTTGTAACACATTCTAATACCAGTCTGTTGAAATAATAGAAAATTGAAGGTTTCATTCTAAGTGAGCTATGTTGGCTGCCTACAAAACCTAATTTGACCTATATGGGATATTGGTTACTTTATTTCAGGAGCTTTTGGCAACTCTGGGCGTCACAATGGCAGAGATAAGCTGCTTGACGTCAGTCACTTGTGCCTTTCAGTATACCCACTAGGTAACTCCTAAAGCAAAGGCTTCACTTAAACTTTATAGTGGTGTCTACTTCACATATCATTCTATAAGATCAGGAGAAAGAAGAAGGAGCCTATCTGTCTAGAGTATATAGCCCTGATATCCTGGTTCTTCTGCTGTGCCCCATACCTGATACCCTTGCATGTTCTGACAGCCCTTGTCCAGTCTCAGCCTGGCTGGCACTTTTTGTTACCCTGCCATTCTCTAGCACTTCCTTGAAAATTGGTTTGCTGTTATTGACCCCAACTTACCTCTCAAATAGACTCCTTTCCCTAGATGTTGTGAGAAGGGGCTGCAGGCGGCCTCTAGGTTCTCGTGGCCAGCATAGCCCTTTTGAGATACCTGGGCCATGAGACTCATGCTCAATCCTGTGGCCTCAGAACAACCTAAAGCAACTGGTCCTGCTGTGTGCTTCCTTAAATCAGATTGGAGGCCTGTACACAGAGTTCATCCCAGGTCTTAACTCAGTCTTTGCTCTCACAGCTGCCTGCACTAAAGCCAGCTTGGCCTTTGCTCAGTGTATCCTAGCCTTTTCTGGGTTGTCCACAGTATAAGCCAACTATCCTGGTGTTGGCTTCCTGCAGATTCTTTTCTGACTTTAGTTGAGTGTGGTGTTGCTGAGGAATGTGATTATAATGTTTGGAGATGTTCTGACCCTTCCTTTCTAGAGTGGTCAGGGAAGGACATCTTTGCATCTCATAAAATGACTTGGCTGCCCCTTTTGAGCCCCCTCAGACGTCTTATTTTGGTAGAGCCTTTAAAGATAGCTTTTCAGTCCTGCCTCCACTCGCCTCTTTGCCTGCAAACAATGTGGACTTTCCCTCAGCCCAAGATGTAGGCAGGCTGGGAGCAGCCCTTCCTAGGACTGTGCTCTCAACTGTTGGCGCAGGCCCCTAATTGTTGCCTTGAGAACAATGGGCACTCTCTTTGGCTGGGAAGGGAAGTTCATGAAAGGAGCATTTCTTTGGATGCTTGAGAGCTTTGTGGCAACCCTGTCTGCATGAGATGAACTGCAGTTTCTTCCTGCCTAGAGTGGGTGTTCCCTGGTTCTGAATGGACCCCTTGTGAACACAGCACACCGGGAAATGCGGGTTGGCAAAGGAAGGCATCCTTGGGGGTGGCCTTTCAGAATGGTATTTGCCCAGACTCATCAACTCATATACTTATTGAAAATACAGACTTGTGTGCTTTTTTTTTTTTGAGTTGGAATCTCACTCTGTTGCCCAGACTGGAGTGCAGTGGCCGCTCCCGGCCACTGCAGCCTCGACTTGCTGGGCTCCTGCGATCCTGCCGCCTCAGCTTTCCGAGTAGCCGGAATTACAGGCATGCGCTACCATGCCCGGCTGATTTTTTGATTTATTGTAGAGATAAGGTCTCGCCAAGTTGCCCAGGCGGGTCTTGAACCTGAGTGGTTCAGGCAATCCACTCACCTCAGCCTCCCAAAGGCGCGGGATTACAGGCTGAGCCACCGAGCCCGGCTGATTTGTGCGCTTTAAAAAAAAAAAAAATTTCTGACAAGGACTGTAAGAGAAAAAGTGAACTAGATGATGTCAGGACTTGGGATTGAAGGACTGATTCTGAGACGTTTATTAGTGGTTGTAACTGTGTTAAACTATCTCTTTTTGGGAGGAAAGGATTAATTTTTGTTTCTAGATGAGAATAGTAAACATCAGATAAAATTCTTCAGACTTCAGACCAGACACTTGCTGGACAAGTGTGTTCAGAATGTAATCCTGGCCGGGCTCAGTGACTTAGCCTGTAATCCTAGTACTTCGGGAGGCCAAGACGAGTGGATTGCCTGAGCCCGTGGGTTCAAGATCTGTCCCAGCAACTTGGTGGGACCTCATCTCTACAATTAAAAAAAGAAATCAGCTGGACGTGGTAGTTCGCACCTGTAGTTCCAGCTACTTGGAAGGCTGAGGCAGAAGGATCGCTGGAACCCAGCAGGTCGACGCTGGGGTGGCCATGAGCGTGCTACTGCACTCCAGCCTGGGCAACAGAGTGAGACTCCAACTAAAAAAAAAACAAAAAAAGAATATAACCCTGAGTGTGAGTCAGTACCACGTTCAGACTCCATCAGCAGGACTACATCTGCTTCTGTGAGCTTGCAATGAGGAGGCCTTGACCAACTCATGTGGGAGTGCCTTCAGGGTGCTGTATATGGTACCTAGTCATAGATGGCTGCAGGTTGGACCAGCTCTGCAGCTTGGCTGAGGGGTGAGGGAGTTGAAGGGTCAGAAATCAGTGACCAGGTCACTGCCTTGCCAAGGCAGGCCTCTACAGATCCAAGCAGTGAGGTTTCACGAGGTGCTGTCTCTACTATTTGAAATGGATCATTGAAAAGGCACCTTCCGCCGGGCTCGGTGGCTCAGCCTGAAATCCCGCGCTTTGGGAGACCGAGGTGAGTAGATTGCCTGAGCCCACAAGTTCAAGACCTGCCTGGGCAACTTGGCGAGACCTCATCTCTAGACTAAAAATCAAAAAATTAGCCGGGTGTGGTAGCACATGCCTATAGTTCCAGCTACTTGGAAGGCTGAGGCGGAAGGATCGCTGGAGCCCAGCAGGTCAAGGCTGCGGTGGCCAGGAGCGGCCACTGCACTCAAGTCTGGGCGACAGAGTGAGACTCCAACTCAAAAAAAAAAAAAAAAAGAAAAGATACTTTCCCTTAGCACATCTGTTGGCGGGCATAGGTACCTAGCCAGTACCCCAGGGATTGGCATATTCAGAGGTTTTGGTTGGAATGTGCTATCACAGAGGCACAAAGGACCCTCCAAGTGTTTTGTAGTGTGAGGGAATGTCCATCAAATCAGTTTTCAATTATATTTTGTTAAGATCCCTCTTTGCTGACCATCGTCAACTGTGAAAGTGCTCAGTGATCTGTCTAGTGTCTTTGCTTGCCTTTTCTTTTCTTTTTTTTTTGAGTTGGAGTCTCACTCTGTCACCCAGACTGGAGTGCAGTGGCCGCTCCCGGCCACTGCAGCCTCGACCTGCTGGGCTCCTGCTGGGCTCCTTCTGCCTCAGCCTTCCAAGTAGCTGGAACTACAGGCGCGTGCTACCATACCCAGCTCATTTTGATTTATTGTAGAGATGAGGTTTCACTAAGTTGCCCAGATGGGTCTCGAACCCTTGGGCTCAGGCAATCCACTCACCTCAGCCTCCCAAAGGTGTGGGATTACAGGCTGAGCCACCGAGCCCGACTTGCTTGCCTTTTCTAAGTCTTACAACTCCTGCATGGGTTAGACATCGTCTTGTTGGACCTGAATGATAAAGCTTGTATTTTGTTGGTTTCAGAAGCCAATTATAATTAATTTGACCCTAGCGAGAGCTTAGGGTTAGGGTTAGGGTTAGGTTTAGGGTTATTATTGTAGAGACAAGGTCTTGCCATGTTGCTCAGGCTGGTCTCAAACCCTTTACCTCAGGCAATCCTCTCGCCTCTGCCTCCCAAAATGCTGGGATTATAGGCAGGAGCCACCACACCCAGCCTAAAATTTGTCTTTTTTTTAAGACACCTTCACACGCATGTTTATAGCTACACTATTCACAATAGCAAAAACATGGAACCAATCCCATTGCCCATCAAGAGTGAACTGGATAAAGAAAATGTAGTACATATACACAAAGGAGTATTGTACAGCCATGAAGAAGAATAAAATCCTAACCCTAACCCCAGCGTTGACCTGCTGGGCTCTGGCGATCTTTCCACCTCAGCCTTCCAGGTAGCCAGAACTACAGGTGCACACGCTACCAAGCCCAGCTAATTTTTTTATTTATTGTAGAGACAAGATCTCGCTAAGTTGCATGGGCTGATCTCGAACCCGTGGGCTCAGGCAATCCACTCACCTTGGCCTCCCAAAGTGCTGGGATTACAGCTGAGCCACCGAGCCTGGCCTCCTTTTTTTTTCCTTTTCTTTCTTTCTTTCTTTCTTTCCTTTCTCTCTCTCTCTCTTTCTTTCTTTCTTTCTTTCTTTCTTTCTTTCTTTCTTTCTTTCTTTCTTTCTTTCTTTCTCTCTTTCTCTCTCTCTCTCTCTCTCTCTCTCCCCCTCCTTCTTTCCTTCCCTTTCCCTTTCCCTTTCCCTTTCCCTCCCTTCCTCCCTCTCTCCCTCCCTTCCTTCCTTTCTTTCTTTTGAGGGTCTTGCTATGTTGTCCACGCTGATCTTGAACTCCTGGCCTCAAGCTGTCCTCCTGCCTTGGCCTCTCATAAACTACCATGCCTGGCTTGAAAAAGCTCCTTTCCTGTCATCCCAAACACATGTACCTCTGCCTCTGAGCACTTCACACAGAACCCCAGTTCCTACCTCTTCACTACCCTTCCTGGCTTGGCAGCCCTTAGAGGGTTAGTTATAGATGGTTATGGCACACTAGGGAGAACTTTTTTTTTTTGAGTCAGAGTCTCACTCTGTCGCCCAGACTGGAATGCAGTGGCCGCTCCCAGCCACTGTAGCCTCGACCTGCTGGGCTCCGACAATCCTTCCGCCTCAGCCTTCTGGGTAGCCGGAATTACAAGGCACACGCACCATGCCCAGCTGATTTTTTTGATTTATTGTAGAGATGAGGTTTCACCAAGTTGCCCAGGTGGGTCTTGAACCCGCAGGCTCGAGCCCGGCCAGAACTTTTTATACTAACCAGGGACTCTTAAGTATAGTCAAAATTCCATGTGCAGACATGCCAGAATCTAGTATACCTGTTTCAGATCGAAGAAGTGAAGCTGGTCTTTGAGTTCTTGCTTGCAGCAAGTCTTCCCTTCCTCCTTGCCCCTCAGGGTTGTCATCTACTCTGGCAGACAAATCTTGACAGGCAAGCAATTCCCTGAGGGTCCCACAGCCTTGGCCTCATTCCCCATAGGATCCTGGCTCCTCCTTGCCAGTAGTCTTTTCATCTACTTTAGATGGTTTGAGCTTCTGCTTTGAGGTGTGAACAGGGACATAAGACCCCACTGTGCACTTAGTTCAACATCAGCTGGGAAGGGAGACTGAGAAGTAGAGCCTGGAGATGCCCTGGACCTGTTTGTGCAAAAACACATTCTCATTATTGGTTCTTCTCACAGTCCATAGATGCCAGTAGGAACCAGCACTGGCAGAGGGTCCATGATATACCTGGCCTATAATCATACAAGGATGGGATTGTTTTCCCCATTTTACAGATGAGGACACTGAAGCTGAGTTGGATCAAGCATCAGTCTGCCTAGAGCTGGGATTCATAGTGAAAGATGGGGCTTTTCATTGGGTAGGCCATTGTTATGGAGGTGAGTCCTGGCTTGTCATGGAGGCTGTATCTGGTCAGAGGGAACTTTTTTTTTTTTTTTTTTTTTTGTAGAAACCAGGTCTCACTTTGTTGCCCAGGCTGGTCTTGAACTTCTGGGCTCAAACAGTTTGCCCATCTCAGCCTCCCAAAGTTGTGGGATTATAGGTGTGAACCACCATGCCTGACCATAAAAGACACTTTCTTAGTGTATTTCACCCTTAAGCCTTGAGAGGAAGAGAAGTAATCCAGAGTTTTTGAAAGATGGGGAGGGTATCCAGAGTTCCCATGGGATGAGGGCTCTTGCTTTGTCAGGACAGAGCAGGTATTTTATATCTACAGTGAGCCAAGCCCTGAATCGAGTGCCTTGGGAAGATGGGGCTGCTAGAGGACTTCTTCGGGGACTGTGGACACCTCCAGCCCTTTGGGTATGTTCAGACTTCCCAGGTTAGGGGCTTTCCCCAAGTGGCCTTGAAAATGCAGTGTGCTTGTAACTTGGCCAAGTTCTTTGTGGAAATCAGGTTTGTTTTGCTTCCTGTGGCCGTCTATTAAAATAAATAAATCATTGCTATTCAAAGTGCTGTTTGGGCCTATTCCCAGTACCAAGATGCCTGGAGACACAAGCATTTTAGAACATTCCGATTGGTACCTTTCTTTCCTTTCTGAGGTTTACCCATAATCCAGGGGTACTGCCTGCTTCAAGGCAGTACCAGCTTGGACACCTGTCCTGTAGCAAGTTCATGATTGGGACTTTAGGGCCCAGAGGTGAAAGCAGGTATATAGGTTGGAGAGACTTGACTCTAATTCTTTGACATGGCTTGTCCCAAAGCCATGGGTAAACTTTACATATCTGTAAAGCCGTGCATACACAGTAGTGAAATAATTTGTTCTCAGTAATCAAAACTGGCTTCCAATTCTCACCTTCTATTTCCTAATTTGAAACTGAGTATTATAACTTGCTTTGTTGAAACTTGAGGTTTTCTTTAATGTTTATTATTTTTGTTATATGATACTAATATGTTGTAATGTTACTTGGTATAGTTAAAATAAATGTATGGCTTCCAAAGATGACTATGTGGGAAACTTGACCATAGAATGTCCTGCACTTATTCTGTAGGAAATGTGTGACAGCAGAACTTTGATCGTTGGAGTCAGCAGAATTGGAAGTGAGCTTTGAAGAGGTGGGGCCCTTCTCTGATTTCTGTGTTAGAAAGTGTCATTTTGTAGCTGAAGACAGATTTGCAGAAGCACCAGGCTGTTCACTCATCTAAGCTGATGGAACACACAGGGCTAGGCATATGCCTAGCCGCCTAGCCACTCAGGAATGTCCCATGGGTCTGACTAGCCAGTTGGTACCCACCCCTAGAGCTTCTGCTGTTTTCTTTCAACTCTGTTCAGTCTCCTCTGCAGATAGCTTTTCTCTGGTTGGCTTTACCTGGAGTTCCATCCTAGGCCTTTCCTGTTGCCTTCCTCTGTTCTCCCTCTGTCATGTGATCTTCCATCCCAGTGGTATCCATTGGAATGGAGTGGGGTTAGGAAACACTCTCAGGTGACCAGAGACCTGGGTCCACACACTAACTCACCCACTCACTACCTCTCAGTACCCCTGCTCCTACCTTACTCCTCTAAAACATCTCATGGTTTTATGGACACCCCATTTGGGCCTTACATCTTTGCTTTGTGTCTTTTACAAAACAAGAGCATTTGGCCTTTGCTTTATGTGTTTACATGTAGATGTGGCAGTTTTCATATTTAACATAAATAAGTAAAAACATTTTTTTTTTTTGAGTTGGAGTCTCACTCTGTTGCCCAGACTGGAGTGCAGTGGCCGCTCCCGGCCACCGCAGCCTCGCCTGCTGGGCTCCGGCGATCCTTCCGCCTCAGCCTTCCAAGTAGCTGGAACTACAGGCGCACGCCACCACGCCCAGCTAATTTTTTGATTTATTGTAGAGATGAGGTCTCATCTGCCCAGGCGAGTCTCGAATCCCCGGGCTCAGGCAATCCACTCACCTCAGCCTCCCAAAGGCGTGGGATTACAGACTGAGCCACCGAGCCCGCCCGGCTAAGTAAAAACATTTAGTGGGTTTTTTCAGTGAAAACATTTGAAATAAAGTATTGTTTTTATAGCCAAAAAAGCTGTTAAAGGAAAAATATATTTAGTGCTTTTCATGGATTTGAATATATTCATGTTTCAGGTATTTTTTTTTTTTTTGAGTTAGTCTCACTCTGCCGCCCAGACTGGAGTGCAGTGACCGCTCCCGGCCACTGCAGCCTCGACCTGCTGGACTCCGGCAATCCTTCCGCCGCAGCCTTCCAAGTAACTGGAACTACAGGCGCGCTACCACGCCTGGCTAATTTTTGATTTATTGTAGAGATGAGATCTTGCCAAGTTGCCCAGGCGGGTCTCAAACCCGCGGGCTCAGGCAATCAACTCACCTCAGCCTCCCAAAGGCATGGGATTACAGGCTGAGCCACTGAGCCGCACTTAGATATTTTAAGATATCAGAATTGTGATGTTTGATGGTGAGTGATGGGGTAGGAGATTCTTAGTAGCACATTAATTAGATAGTGGTGCATCTTAGAGTGATGGAATGTGGTGTCACAAAAGAAACACTATCTGTAGACCCTCAGTGACTCAGCGGTAGCAATCAGGAAATGATAATCTCAATAACAGTAACTCCTAATAATATCAGTCATTTTCTCATGGTTTTTTTCTGGAGGTGGGAAACCTGTTTAAACCAATTTGAAGGGGAAAAGCATCTAGTCTCTGATAAGATTGCTGCTGGTTACCTGGGTCCTGACTGGGAATATCAGGTACAAGCGGGGGTCTCCTTTCCAATCACTCAGGTATGTTGTCTTTTGGCAGAAGGAAGCCCAGAGAACCGGAGCCACTGGGGAGCCCAGAAGGCATAGCTTTAGCCTTCCTGCTGCATACAGGGAGGGAAGCATTTTAGTGTTCCTCTGCTAATAAGCAGTGGGCCATGAAAGGCAATTCCTGGGCCAAAGCTGGCAGTGAGATGCACTGTCTCTTGGCCATTGTGTCTGTCTCTGGACTTGGTACAGGACAATGGAGCTGAGAGCACCTTCTGGCAGACTAGAGAGTGGGTATCACTTTTCTTGCACTGGGGGCAGGAATAGGTGCTTCCCAAAGGTAAGAGGGCCCTAGGCAAGAGGGAAGTCTTATTTTCCCCTTGTAAGCTGATGGCCGAAGTTTCTATGGTGGCATTCCCTTTGGTGCTCTGAGTATTACCACTTATATGCCTGTGGAAAAGGACTTTCACACTGAAAGAAGTCTGGGAAGTGCTGTTGGGTTGGAATAAAGGGATAAGCTCCTTAGGCCTGCGTCTATGTCTTAGTTCTTCAAGGACAGAAGAGAGCTGTACATTTCCCCTATTTGGTTGTTTATAGAACCTCTCTCACTGAGAGACCAGAGCTCCTTGGGATTCCTTTGATAAACACTGTTCTAGAGTAGTTGATCCTAGTCCCTCCATCCTGTGTACCACGATTTAACTTGAGATTTGAAAAGCAAGATAAATTAAGACATTAGATACAACTAACTGTTTGCCATACAAATATGCCCCACGACATTTGAATGTAATGTGATGATTGTGAAGTGAGTTGGGGTGATGAGCCCTCCCTTGTACCCAGTCCTACTTTCATCTCCACTTCTGAACAGGAAAGGTACTCCAGACCAGGCATATGACTTGAGCAAAAGCATAATAGTGTCTGTAGAGGGCAGGGGAAGACGTCTGAGATGAGGCTGGAAAGAAGTGCTTGATGGCTGTGATGAGACACTGACTTGATTCTGCAGTTTGGAGTGGGCGAGTAGGGGGCAGTGTGTGTCACCGTTATAAATATCTACAACATTCTTTTTTTTGAGTTGGAGTCTCACTCTGTCGCCCAGACTGGAGTGCAGTGGACACTCCCGGCCACTGCAGCCTCGACCTGCTGGACTCAGGCGATCCTTCCGCCTCAGCCTTCCAAGTAGCCGGAATTACAGGCATGCGCTACCACACCCGGCTGATTTTTTTTTTTTTAATTTATTGTAGAGATGAGGTCTCGCTGCCCAGGCGGGTCTCGAACCCGCGGGCTCAGGCAATCCACTCACCTCAGCCTCCCAAAGGCACGGGATTATAGGCTGAGCACCGAGCCTGGCTATCTACAACATTCTTAAAGCCCCATGGCATCAGTTCTCTGGAATGAGATGTGTTTGAGTGTTAACACTGCTGTCTCTGCTGTCTTCTCCACTGTGTGGCTTTAAGTGAATTATTTGCTTCCTAGGTTAGCCCGTTTCATAGCACCAGTCTTTTATGACAGGTTAATAAGGTTGATGTGCCTTTCTTGGGGAGTGGAATTGACTTCCCCAACAGGAATTCTGAATAGAACTTAAGCCTATCACACAATTCTATGTCTGCCCAGCTTGGCTATCTTGTGGTTGGTTGGCACATTGCCAATAAGAAGCCCCCTTCCCAAATGCATCCAAAGGCAGATTCATGCCACACTCACACCTGTCATTGCCCCATCGGGCCCCTAACCACAGTCATCCAAGAGCCACCATCCACACAATTCAGGCTAGGCCATTGCTAAATTGTTGTGATCATCTTCAGATTATACGGTGATAACAGTACTGGTAATTCATGCTTGTTTCTCTTCTAGGTATCGGCGGCGGGGAAGGAGGTTTTGCCGCCTTGGCTGCACTGGGACCCACAGAGCCACACCCTGGAGGGCCTCCCCCTTGACACTGATAAGGGTGTGCATTACATCTCAGTGAGCACTGCACGTCTGGGGGCCAACGGTAGCCATATCCCCCTGTCCTCCAGTGTGTTCTCCATTGAAGTCTACCCTGAAGACCATAGCGAGCCGCAGTCCATGAGGTCGGCCTCACCAGACCCTGGTGAGGTGGTATCATCTGCCTGTGCTGCCGATGAGCCTGTGACTGTCCTGACAGTGATTTTGGATGCCGACCTTACCAAGATGACCCCAAAGCAAAGGATCGACCTTCTGCAGAGGATGCGGAGCTTCTCAGAAGTGGAGCTTTACAACATGAAGTTGGTGCCAGTGGTGAATAATAGATTGTTTGACATGTCGGCCTTCATGGCTGGCCCAGGGAATGCAAAAAAAGTGGTAGAGAATGGGGCTCTGCTTTCTTGGAAACTGGGCTGCTCCCTGAACCAGAACAGTGTGCCTGATATTCGTGGGGTGGAAACCCCTGCCAGGGAGGGTGCTATGTCTGCCCAGCTTGGCTACCCTGTGGTTGGTTGGCATATTGCCAATAAGAAGCCCCCTCTTCCCAAACGCATCCGAAGGCAGATCCATGCTACACCCACACCTGTCACTGCCATCGGGCCCCCAACCACAGCCATCCAAGAGCCACCATCCAGGATTGTGCCCACCCCCACTTCTCCAGCCATTGCTCCTCCAACAGAGACTATGCCTCCTCCAGTCAGAGATCCTGTTCCTGGGAAGCCCACAGTCACCATTCGGACTCGAGGTGCCATTATTCAGACCCCAACCCTAGGTCCCATCCAGCCCACTCGGGTGTCAGAAGCTGGCACCACTGTTCCTGGCCATATTCGCCCAACGGTGACCATTCCTGGCTATGTGGAACCCACTGCAGTTGCTACCCCTCCCACAGCTACCACCAAGAAGCCACGAGTATCCACGCCAAAACCAGCAACGCCTTCAACTGACTTCTCAACCACCACAACTCGCAGGCCGACCAAGAAACCACGAACACCCCGACCAGTGCCCCGGGTCACCACCAAAGCTCCCATCACCAGGTTGGAAACTGCCTCCCCCCCTACGCGCATCCGTACCACCACCAGTGGAGTGCCCCGTGGGGGAGAACCTAACCAACGCCCAGAGCTCAAGAACCACATTGACAGGGTGGATGCCTGGGTTGGCACCTACTTTGAGGTGAAAATCCCATCAGACACTTTCTATGACAATGAAGACACCACCACTGACAAACTAAAGCTCACCCTGAAGTTGCGGGAGCAGCAACTGGTAGGCGAGAAATCCTGGGTACAGTTCAATAGCAATAGCCAGCTCATGTTTGGCCTCCCTGACAGTAGCCATGTGGGCAAACATGAGTATTTCATGCATGCTACAGACAAGGGGGGGTTGTCAGCTGTGGATGCCTTTGAGATTCATGTCCATAAGCGCCCCCAAGGGGATAGGGCTCCTGCGAGGTTCAAGGCCAAGCTTGTGGGTGACCCAGCACTGGTGGTGAATGACATCCACAAAAAGATTGCTTTGGTGAAGAAGCTGGCCTTCGCCTTTGGGGACCGAAACTGCAGCACCATCACCCTGCAGAATATCACCCGGGGCTCCATTGTAGTGGAATGGACTAATAACACACTGCCCTTGGAGCCCTGCCCCAAGGAGCAGATCACAGGGCTAAGCCGGAGGATTGCTGAGGATGATGGGAAACCTCGGTCTGCCTTTTCCAATGCCCTAGAGCCTGACTTTAAGGCCATGAGTGTTGCTGTGACAGGCTCTGGCAGTTGTCGGCACCTACAGTTTATCCCTGTAGCGCCGCCCAGAAGGGTGCCCTCAGAGGTACCACCCACGGAGGTGCCGGACAGGGACCCTGAGAAGAGCAGTGAGGATGATGTATACCTGCACACAGTCATTCCAGCTGTGGTGGTCGCAGCCATCCTGCTCATTGCCGGCATCATTGCCATGATCTGCTATCGTAAGAAGCGGAAGGGCAAGCTTACCCTTGAGGACCAGGCTACCTTCATCAAGAAGGGGGTGCCTATCATCTTTGCAGATGAACTGGATGACTCCAAGCCCCCACCCTCCTCCAGCATGCCACTCATTCTGCAGGAGGAGAAGGCTCCCTTGCCCCCACCTGAGTACCCCAGCCAGAGCGTGCCCGAGACCACTCCTCTGAACCAGGACACCGTGGGAGAGTATACACCCCTGCGGGATGAGGATCCCAATGCACCTCCCTACCAGCCCCCCCCACCCTTCACAGCCCCAATGGAGGGCAAGGGCTCCCGTCCCAAGAACATGACCCCATATCGGTCACCCCCTCCCTATGTCCCTCCTTAACCCACAAGCGCCTGGGTGGAGGCAGGGGTAGGGCAGGGGCCTGGAGACAACATGGTATTGTCTGTGGAGCCCGGTGGCCTGCAGACCATCGCCCATTGGAAGCCAACACCTGACCTAGCACACACTGACACAGGGGCCTGGACACGCCTGCCCTCTCTGGTCCTCCCAAACCCCAAAGCAGCTGGAGAGACTTTGGGGAGACTTTTTTTATTTTTATTTTTTGCCTAACAGCTTTTTGTTTGTTCATAGAAGATTCTTCGCAGTGTTTTGATGCCTGGCTCTGAAAGCACCATGTGGAGTAGAGGTGGATAGAGGGAGCGAGGAACCGTGAATGAACTCGCAGGCAGTGCTGGGCAGCCCCCCGGCTCTCTGCGTTTTGCCTTTAACACTAACTGTACTGTTTTTTCTATTCACGTGTGTCTAGCTGCAGGATGTAACATGGAAAACAGTAGCTAAAGATTAAATTCAAAGGACTTTGAGAAGTTATGGTTAAGTTTTTACATTTAATCTGCTGTTTACCTAAACTTGTATGTATAATTTTTGGGTGGGTATGGGGAATTGCTTTGCTAAAAATAAGCTCCCAGGGTGTTTCAAACTTAAGAGAAGACCAAGGGACAGTATTTTTTATCAAAGGAATCCTATTTTTTCACACTACGTCAACTTGGTTGTTCTGATAACCCAGAGCCTGATCGGGGGCCTACTGGCCCTGGCTCAGGGCCAGGGCCCTGGTGCTGGGTTTGCTCTCCCGCTGTTGCCAGGGGCTAGAAGCTGGAGGGGCCTCTTGGACCATGGACATCCCCATCTCCACTCCAAGTACACTAGTGGCCCACCACCAAGATATCTTCATTTCCATGGAAAAGGGACTCCCAAGAGGCAGTGGTGGCTGTGGCCCCCAACTTAGGTGCTCTGGGGTGGGCCAGCTGCTTATGGGGGGTGCCTGGGAGGTCGAGAGACTCGACCACATCAACCTGTTTTATCCTTCTGTGTTTTTTTTCTCCCTCTTCAAAGAAATATCATGGTTTTTGAAACACTGAGTGGAGGACATTTTGGTGAAGATGCAATATTTTTATGTCATGTGATGCTCTTTCCTCACTTGACCTTGGCCGCTTTGTTCTAATAGTCCACGGCTCCACCCCAACCCACCCCATCCCTTTTCTCTGGCACTCCAGTCCCGGGCCTTGAGTCTGAACTATTGGAAAAGGTCTGGCGGCTGGGGAGAAGTGCCAGCAATAGTTAATAGTAAAAATCTGTGGGCTCTCAAAGCTAATTTTTTACTAAAGTTTTTATACAGCCTCAAATTGTTTTATTAAAAAAAGATTAAAAATGGTGATGCTTATAGCAGTTTGTACAAGCTCTTAGTGTTGGTTCCATGGAACTGACAGCTTTGTTCATTTTGATTTTTTCCCCCCTTCTTTTCCTAATGGCTTAAATTCTGGAATTACACTGGGGCTTCTTTTGCCTTTTTTAGCAAAACATCCGTCCGTCCATCTGCATCTCTGTCCCATGACTCAGGGGCGCCCACTCTGCTTCGATTCTCCTCCTTTGGAAGAAACCATTTTGAGCATGACTTTTCTTGATGTCTGAGAGTTATTTTGGGTACCTTTTAGGGAGGAATGCCTTTCGCAATAATGTATCCCTTACCTGATCGAGGGCGGGTGGGTGGACCCAGGCTCCCTTTGCACATGGAGCAGCTATTTCTAAGCCATATTGATTATTTTGTGGAGGATTTGTGTGTGCTGTCTCAGGAGGGGAGGGTTATTAGGAGGGAAGGGGTCTTCATCCTACTCGTCTCCAGAGGGTGTTTCCCCTTTCACCTTCTCCCACAGGGCCCAACCCCTCACTCCTGACCCAGCTCCCGGCAGGTACTCTGAAGTGAACAGTGCCCCTGTGGGGGGAGCTTGTAGTTGAGGGTTGGGTGGACCACTGGTGACTAGGCTTATGCCTCCAAGCCAGAGTTTCCCTGATGCCCCAGAGACAGGAGCACAAGTGGGATCTGACCTGGTGAGATTATTTCTGATGACCTCATCAAAAAACAATTCCCAATGTTCCAGGTGAGGACTTTGAAAGGCCCTCCAAACAGCTCTGTTGCCCCTAGCAACCCCCACCATCGGGCACTGCCATGCAGAGACGTGGCTGGCCTAGAATGGCCTGTTGTCATAGCAACTGGAGGCGATGGGGCAGTGAACAGAATAACAACAGCAACAATGCTTTTACAGGCAGCCTCCTCCCCTGAGCGCTGGATGGTGATGGCTGTTTGGACTCTGTGAGATGGAGAGCCAATCTCACATTCAAGTGTTCACCAACCACTGACGTGTTTTTTATTTCCTTCTATATGATTTTAAGATGTGTTTTCTGCATTCTGTATAGAAACATATCAAACTAAATAAAAGCAGTGTCTTTATTACAACACCATTGCCTCTGAGCATCTATTTCCCTGGCACCTGGACAGGTTCCTGGACATGAGTAGTGCAGGGCTCATGTGACAGGAAGAGGGGACTCAGTCAGGCCCACTCAGAGGTAGCCCCATAGCCTTCACACAGCCTTATGATTTCTGTGCTAGGAGGGCTGGCTGTGTGCTCCAGAAACTCCAACATGTGCGCTCTCTTTAGCACCTCTTCTGTCTGTGAACCTGCTAAGACAGTTCCCCTTGATCCTCAGATTCTTCATCTGTAAGGGCTGGGGGGTGGCAGAGAACCCAATGAGACTGATGTGAGGAAGGATGATGGAAAAGGTTCTGTCACAGGTTTTCTGTCCCAGAGTGGTCACCCTTGTACTTCCTGGGCAGAGGTCATTCTGGAGACCTAGGGATGCCTCTGGCTGCAACTTCACCTCAGTTCCTGCCTCCATTGCCTTGTGGACTTGGGACTGGTCAGTCTCCCAGGTAATCTCTCAAGGCAGGTTTGGCATTGGTCTTGCAGTGGGGAGAATGGTTTCTGGCCAGGCTGCTCTACCTAGTTGGCCTTTAGATTCTGAATGGCTGACCCTAAGGGCCTGGCCTGGGTTGGATAGGTCAGCTGGATAGGCTGAACATGACTCAGTGCCTGGGAAGGGGCAGATGGTTTGTTCTGGAACACTGCTCCTGTGTGGGAGGCAGGAGATGGCAGCAGCTGTGTCTTAAGAGGGAGGATGGAGCCATTGGTCACGGAACAACTGGTGCCTCTTCTGGGCTCACCTCTACCCCCACTGACTCCATACCACTCCACCCAACGCCTCCCCCTCCCCCCACCCCTCTGCTCACAGCTCAGAGAGAAGACAGATTCCATATTGCAGATAAGAACTAAATCACAGCCGGGCTCGGTGGCTCAGCCTGTAATCCCGCGCCTTTGGGAGGCTGAGGTGAGTGGATTGCCTGAGCCCGCGGGTTCGAGACCCGCCTGGGCAGCGAGACCTCATCTCTACAATAAATCAAAAAATCAGTCGGGCATGGTAGCACACGCCTGTAATTCCGGCTATTCGGAGGGCTGAGGTGGAAGGATCGCCGGAGCCCAGCAGGTCGAGGCTGCGGTGGCCAGGAGCGGCCACTGCACTCCAGTCTGGGCGACAGAGTGAGACTCCAACTCAAAAAAAAAAAAAAAAAAAAGAACTAAATCACAGTTGGGCTCGGTGGCTCAGTCTGTAATCCCGTGCCTTGGGAGGCCGAGGTGAGTGGATTGCCTGATCCCGCGGGTTCAAGACCCGCCTGGGCAACTTGGTGAGACCTCATCTCCACAATAAATAAAAAACTAGCTGGGCGTGGTAGCGCGCACCTGTAGTTTCAGCTACTCAGAAGACTGAGGCGGAAGGATCGCTGGAGCCCAGCAGGTCGAGGCTGCGGTGGCCGGGAGCGGCAACTGCACTCCAGTCTGGGCGACGGAGTGAGACTCCAACTCAAACAAACAAAAAAAGAACTAAAGCACAGAGTGTGCAGAAATGCTGAAGGCCAAATAACTTTGTGAAGTTAGGGCCTGAGTGGGCACCACACTAAGTGCCAGGAAAGGCTGTTTCCAGGATGTGTTCAGGGACACATGCCTCTAGTCCTAGAAGCAGGGGCCCAGGAAATGACCCTACCCTTACTCTCTTGATCTCAGGGAATTCTGCTTAACATCTAACCCCAAAGCCACTGAGTTATAAGTGAACTCACTGTCTGGAACTGTAATAAGGGAAATTCTTGATCTCATGTGAGTAAAGCCAGAAGGGCAGGAAGAAGAGAGTCATAAGGACCTTTGTCCTGCCCTACCTTCTTTGGGAGATAGGGGAATATCTGCTGTTTGGCCTGGGCAGACCCCTGCCCCCCAGCACTCCTGCAAGATCTCTGACCTTTGCTTGGCTGTGGTGGAGACTACTTGAGTCTTTTGAAAAGGACAGAGGTGGCAGCGGGAAGGGGCAGGAAGGAAGAAACTATCAGATTCACAGAAATCTCCCTTTCCACCTTCCTCCCATCCAGGAAGTTCCTGGGATCCCTCTGGCCTGGCTTCCCCATCCGTGAGGTGGGGACAGTGCTGTTCTTTAAGGGGTTCTGGGCTAGGGGGTTAGGGGGGTGAAGTTGAGATAATGGATTACCCCCAAAGTGTCTGCCTGGAAAAGGGACAGAGAATCCAAGTGAGGCTAGAGAAATCTGTATTTTCTCCTGGTATAAAGGAGAAAATGGGGTTAAGATCCTTAGTTCAGTCCTGGGTCAGAGATGTTGGCCGGAGAATCTTGTGGTGTATCTAGGAGCTTGTGGCCAGCCTGGCCCTCTAGAATACCACAGATTTGTTGGGTAATGGAGGCTGTACTTGCCTCATTGCAGCCCCCAATCTGCCTCCCCTTGTTCCCAGCAGACTGGGAAGCTCCTAGGAGAGTCCAGTATAGAAGGTCCAATTCAAGCATCAGTGTCTCGAGGGTGAGCTTCATTTCTCTCTATCTTAAAAATCCAAATTGGTTGGTGACTTACCCTTTCCTTGCTTTGCTTATCTTCTCGACCACGACTGTGGCTTCACTTCTGTGACCCAAACACTTCAGGATTTTTTCTGATTATAAAATTGTGTTTCTATTGTGGAGCAGCAGTCATTTGAAGCCCCTACTGAGGAATGCTGGATACCACTGGGGACTCTAGAAGATCTAGAGGAGGAGATAAGCAAGAGGTTCAAAGTGGGGGCTCCCATCAGCTGGGGCTAGAACATGAGCAGCGCAGAGATCTGGCTGCTGGGGCGCTTGCTAGCCCCACTGTCCCCAGCTTTGGTTGAGATGACCTGGAGTCTCAGCTGGGGTCGGGGGAAGTTGGTTTGTCCATATCCCTGTGGAAGGCTTCGTGTGGTCACACTCAGGACCCTGGGCAGGTTCAGGGTTGGGATGGGGGCAGCTCTCAACCTTGGTAGTAAGTAGCTCCAGGTTCCCCCCAGGTGAGCCCAGCGGAGTGGACTGCCTGCATCTCTGGGCCTATAGAGGAATAGTGTCCGCAAGCTCCCAAGAGGTGGCGCCAGAGGACTAAACCGCCAGCAGTGGGCGGGGCTGAAGAGTAGAATTATGGGCGGGGTAATAACGCCGCGGCCACGAGGAGAGCTAGAGCGCCCGAAACCTGCTGTGGGCGGGGCTCAGGACTCCTGGGGAGGGCAGGGCGGGATTCCGCCAAGAGTAGCGCTGAGACTGTGGGGACTGGATAAAAGGGCCGAGTGGGGCTGTGGCAGGGCTAAGGCCGAGGGGCAAGCGAGCCGAGCAGCGTCTAGTCTCGCGGCCCGAAGTCACTTGGAGGTCGGCCGCGGACTGGTGGTGTAACTGGGTCTGTCTTCTCACTAACCATCGCCAAACAGTTCCTGCGGACATCTGGGCGAGTGTAGCTGAGGTTCGGAACCTGTGTTCGCTGGTGCCTTTTTCCATCGGCAGGGGAAGCCAGCAGGGAATAGGAGGGGCGAGACTGGGACCCAGGCCAGCAAACCCCGAATTCAGATGTACGAGTATGTACTGTGATTGGGAACCAATACAGATCCTTCCTTTGCGCACACCTGCGCCTTAGCTTTTGCATGCCTTTAGGATTCATGTACCACGGCGTCCAGCGCTGGACTTGCACACCGTACAGCTCAGCGCTTGTTGGATACTCTTAGTTTCTCTTTCCTCCAGCCTGAGAGCTCCTGAGAGCACCGCCTAAAGGCGGATGGAACTGTGAAATATGGTAGGGTTCTAGATGGAGGTCAGGCGCCTCCGGGTATGTGGTTGGGGTCCTCCTGCTTGGCACTAAAAGCAGACGGGGATGGGACAGCTGGTGACTCACTCTTCCTCTGAGTCGACCCTGGAGTAAGGGCACCCTGAAGCCCCAAGGAACATTTTTCCCAAAGCTGTTTCCACACTGGGACAGTTGGCAACTGGCCAGGATTCCCAGGGCCAGGGCTGAGGAGGCTATTGTCTTCTGTCTTCATGTTGTCACATTCTCAAGCTGAGAAGTCAAAACCCAAGTTTGGGACTTGCCAGAATGGTCGAGAGTCCAGGCCAGCTACCTTTCCAGGGAACTAGACCCAGTGGTCCAGGATCACTTCCTACTTTCCTCAGCACCTCGGCTGCAAAAGGTTTTGAGAGAGAGGTGCAGAAAGGGCCTGGCTTCAGCACATGACAGCAGGAGGGGGTGTTGTTCTTCAGGGTGGGAACAATTTGTCTCTGGGCATGCCTGAAGGAAGAGACTAGCTTTGTCCTGGATGAACTCACCCTCAGGGGACATGTGCTGGTTGGGCTGGGCAAGGAGCTGGGAATGGGGGATTCTGAAGGGGGTGCAGTCCTGTGTGTATTTCAGGAGCACATGGTGTGTGTGTGTTGGGGGGGAGCTCTGCCTTTCTGTGGCCAGTGGAATGATTAGAGAGCAAGTGAGGAGTTGAGGAGTCACTGACTGTGGGCACAGTGGCTCTGACTCAGCAATCACCATGCATCCAGTCCTGCCTTGGGTCCCAGGCATTATATCAGCTTACGTCTGGAACTCTAGCATCCTCAGGCTCAGGATCATGCAGGAACAGGAGAGGGATGTGCTGGAAATGGGGAGTAGGTCTGGTTGGAATCTCAGCTGAACACGTGACCTTTCCACTCTCTTGGTAGCAAATGGAGGATGTCCTTTGCTCAGCCTTACTAGGAATTCTGTGTGCCCTGTCAGCTCATTGTCAGAAAGACTGCCTTCCCGGAAAGCTGATGCCCATGCCAGGCCTCCCAGCTGGAGAGGTTATTAATACATAAATAGCTGTGGTAACCCAGATGTTGCTACCCAACTGATACCTGCTGCCACTCAATACAGAACCTGGGGGATCCAGGGAGGTTCTCCTCAGATAACCCTGATGCCTGAGTGTGACATTAGCCCAGCCAGGTGAAGCTGTGGTCACACTCACCACTGTAGGGCAGGGTAATGGTCTTATACTGAGAGCAGGAGTCAAGCCCGTCAGGTTTAGGGCCTGGTTTGAGCAGCAGACAGCAAAGGCCAAACTTGGAGATCACAACAGGCTCAGTGAGGGCAGAGTAGGATCAACGGTCTTGGTTTATGCTATATCCTTGGGGCCTGGCATAGCCCTGTCCTCATACTAGGGCTCAAAAGTATCAAACTTTATCTATCTATCTATCTATCTATCTATCTATCTACCTACCTACCTACCTACCTATCTATCATCAGAGTCTCACTCTGTCACCCAGGCTGGAGGGCATTGGTATACTGCTCATGGCCACTGCAGCCTCGACCTGCTGGGCTCAGGCAATCCTGTCTCAGCCTTCCAAGTAGCTGGAACTACAGGTGTGTGTCACCATGTCCAGCTAGTTTTTTTTAATGATTTATTGTAGAGACAAGGTCTCGCCAAGTTGTCCAGGCGGGTCTTGAACCCTGGGCTCAGGCAATCCTCTTGCCTCAGCTTCCCAAAGTGTTGGTATTAGGCGTGAGCCACTGCACCTGGCTGTCAGTCAAATTTAACTGAATTAGGCCAGGTGCAGTGGCTCATGCCTGTAATCCCAGAGGCTGAGGTGGAAGGATCTCTTGACCCCAGGATTTCAAGGACAATCTGGGCATCATAAGCCCCATCTTACAAAAAAATTAAAAATTAAGCATGGTGGCACGTGCCTATAGTCCCAGCTACCTAGGAGACTGAGGCAGGAGGATCCCCTGAGCCCAGTAGTTTGAGGCTGCAGTGAGCTATGATCATGCCACTGCACTTCAGCCTGGGTGATAGGGTCTCACTCTGTCACCCAGGCTGGAGTGCAGTGACACGCTCATGGTCACCCCAACATTGACCTGCTGGGCTCAGGAAATCCTTCTGCCTCAGCCTTCCAAGTAGCTGGAACTACAGGTGCATGCTACCATGCCTGGCTAGTTTTTTGATTTATTGTAGAGATGAGGTCTCGCCAAGTTGCCCAGGCTGTTCTTGAACCTGTTGGCTCAGGCAATCCCCTCACTTTGACCTCCCAAAGTGCTGAGATTACAGGCTTGAGCCACCATGCCCAGCCAAAAAAAAATTTTTTTTTTAATATGAACTGAAATCATCCATCCTGGCAGAGAGTTAGGGGATTTTTGTCACAAAGACCCTATGAACATTTATATTTGTCACATGGGTTTTGCTTCACCATCAGAGACTCACTCTCTCCCCCATTCTGTCCATCTTTCTAGGAGTTTTTCCAATGGCTCTTGGGAGCTGCCTGGGCACCCAGTAAAGACGATAGAGCAAACAATCCCTACTGCAATCCATTCTGATCAGGACAGAGATGGAGCTCAGTGGAGAGAGTGGCTATGTCCCATAGCCTGAGATCCCTGGTAAAGAGTGATTCTCAGAAATGTCCTTGAGTTTGCAGTAGGAGAGCCACAGAGGGTTCAGGAAGTAGGGCCCTCTCTAAAAGACTTCCCTAAAGAAATGCAGAGCTGAGTCTGATGGGGGCTGAGCAAGCTATCCCTTCCCCTGAACTGTCAGAATCATGTCTGGACCTCTGTTGCCTAGTGTTGGATATGTGGACTGATCAGGAGAGGGCATAAGTGCATGGGCATAAGTGCACTCCGCCTAGGCCTGTTCTCCAATTCATGGAACAGAGGCGGGTGGGGGACATTCCATGGAAATTGGGAGCCCAATGGGAAGGATCACAATAGGGATTCAGGTGACATTTTCTGTAGTTTATTGGAAACAATGTGTGTGCCTATCTTTCTCCTTCTGCAAACAGAGCTCCTCAAGGGCAGGTCCCACAGTTTTCTCTGGGCCTGGTACTGAGTAGAAGTTGGATATGCACTGGCTGAAGAAGGATGAGTTTGTGCATGCATGAATGAGACAGGCAAAGCCCGCCAAAGGCCTATCTAGGGGCAAGGGAAGCAGTATGTTTTGACTTGGATGCTTACAACTTAAACCATGGCTTCATTCCTTTTCCTTGTCATAACAAACCTTCAGAAGCATGTAACTCTAAAAGCAATGGGGCTTAATTAGCTTTCTTGAGAACAATGCATAGGCGGTGAGGTTAGGCTGATGGTAAACATTTCTAAGGATTTTTTTTTTTTGAGTTGGAGTCTCACTCTGTCACCCAGACTGGAGTGCAGTGGCCGCTTCTGGCCACCGCAGCCTTGACCTGCTGGGCTCCGGCCATCCTTCCGCCTCAGCCTTCCAAGTAGCTGGAACTACAGGTGCGCGCTACCACACCCGGCTAATTTTTTTGATTTATTGTCTCGCCAAGTTGCCTAGGCGGGTCTTGAACCCACGGGCTCAGGCATTCCACTCACCTCAGCCTCCCAAAGCGCAGGATTACAGGCTGAGCCACCAAGCCCAGCTTTCTAAGGATTTTTTACTGCCTTTTTTTCACATAATGCAAGTAAAAATTTACACATTGCAACAGAAAAGGAATTATGCAGGCAGGGTGTCAAGCAAATTCTGTACTTGCCTGCCTTATTCCTTTTTCCTGCTCTACCAAGGACCATGGCCAGCTGAAGGCCCAAGTATACAAACAAGGCTGTCCAGGTCAGCTCAGGTGGGCTGCTGAGGACAAAGATCAGGTCTCTTGTTTGTAGCCTCATGCTGACCTGAGGCTTGCTTGGGCAGCTGCCTTATTCCTTATGTTAGTGGGTGGTGCAAACTTCAGCCAGGAGGAAAAGTCTTTGCTTTTTTGGGCTTCCTTCCTTCCCATTCAGTTCTGTTTCTCTCTCCCAGAGGAGTGGGGGCAGGGAGCCAATTTCCTGAGTTGCTTCTCACTGGGAGGTGAGACAAGCCTCAGCAGCACTATAGCAAAAAGAAGGGTGCCGAGTTCAGGGAGCCTGTTGATAGGAGACAGCACTTCCAGACACTCTGGAATAGTCCAAAGCCTATGGCACTACATCATAAAGAGGTGGTCTGTTCTGTATCATCCTTCCACATTGTCTTCTGCCTCCCATCTCTCTATCTTCTACTCATCTGCCATTCTACACCCCATAGACATCTTCATCTTTGGATCCTGTGCCTTCCTGTGGAGGCTGCCATGCTGAAATAATCAGCTCAGGGTAAACTGGACTGTGTGGGGAAGCAGAGAAGACCCAGAGTCTGAGCTCTGCCCCTCTTCCCCTTCTTGGGGTTAATCTGCAGGTTGCTTTGCCCATGGCCTAGGTGCCTGTGGGTGAATTTCCTGGGGTCCTGCCATCTCTTCATTCTCCCAAAATTTGTCTTTCAGTGACTAACCATTTCCACCAATCCCAGCAGTGAGCTGGTTCTGACTGGGCTTTTTCCTGCCGGCATTTTTTTTTCTTTTTCCTGATTCCATTTTCCTTCTGGTTTGCTACAGGTGTCTGAGAGCACAGACTGAAGAAATTTGACACATGTCCATCTGTCAGTTCCATTTTGGCATGTGGATTGATTCTCCTCCCATCTAGTCATGTCCAAAATGGCTGCCATGTGTCAAATGTCATGCTAAAGTGGGAAGAAGATATTTTCAGCAAGTGAAGCATAGGGGGCTGGAAAACTCCTGCAGGGTCTTTAGGTCCATCCTGCCTCTGGTGGGGCAGTAGTTGGACTCAGGAGGAAATGGTAGCAGACATACCACACAGTTAGTTTGCACAAACTGTGAGACTTGTTTATTCACTTGTCATAAAGTATAGTCAAGTCTACTGAATTCTCCTTGGTGAGTTAAGACAGCACATCAACTACTCTACCATGAGAAGAAACTGAATGCAATCTCAGCACTCTCTCTGTCTCCCTGTTACTTATCAGGTCAGCAGCCGAAGCCAAAAATCTCGCTGAGCTTTTAAATCTGGTTCTAGGTGGACCTTTTAGAAGCTCAGTAGAGGGAAATGCTCAGAGAAGCATGGGGAACTTTTAGCCCCTGTGGGTCTGCTGAAGGCCAGCCCAGAAAATAGGACAAGTCAGATGGCTCCTGCCATTGATGAGTCACAGTATAGGTCAAGAGGAAGGAAACAACCCCTGAGACCGTGAATACAAATGGAAGACTAAGGCAGAGCGTGGTGGCTCATGCCTATAATCCCAGCACTTTGGGAGGCCAAGGTGAGAGAAGCCCATGGGTTTGAGACCAGCCTGGGCAGCATGTGAGACCTCATCTCTATAATAAATAAAAAAATTAGCCAGGCGTGGTGGTGCGTGCCTGTAGTTCCAGCTACTCAGAAGGTTGAGGCAGAAGGATCACCTGAACCCAGCAGGTTGAGGCTGCAGTGGCCATGAACGTGACACCGCACTCTAGCTTGAGTGACAGAGTGAGACTCTGACTCAAAAAAAAAAAAAGGGGGGAGACAAATCAGAGTCCCAGATAACCAGAGGCCAGAACCATTCACCATTCCATGGTCAACAGGAATCCCTGGGCTGAATGCCAGGGGTGAATATGGACAGGGTGGGGTTGTTCCTGAAGACACTCCTCAGAAAAAATAGAACTGAGAGACTTTGAGAGGAGGGGAACCAATAACCCACACTTCCAGGTCCTTCTGAGTCTACTGTGCTGTGTCCTTTGTCACCAAGGCAGCAGAGGCCCTGGAGGTCTCCTAAGTAACAGCCAGCAATCCATTCTGAGGAGGGCAACTCCCCAGGCCTGCTGGCTGGGTAGAGCTAATTACCCCCATGGGAATCAGGGACATGTTCATTTAAATCTGTGGAAAGCCACAGATCCTTCTACAAAAACAAAAATAAACATCCTCTTTCCGCTTCTACATAGCCCAACCCATACTAACTGGTGTCTGTGAAATCAGAACAGCCTGAGTTGGAACAAAGTTAGGCTACTGCCTGCCCATAGTGCTTGTTGCAGGTTTTTTCCCACAAGGAAAGGTGTGGCACAAAACCTCCAAATTCCAGACCACCTCCAGAGAGACAACTAATAACAGAGTTGTCAAGTGTGTGCCAAGCACTTGTCCTTGTGTTTTGCCTACATCTGCAGCCACTCCACTCTTACAACCCCTCATATTAGAGAGACGACTAATGTTCTGACTTTGCGGACTAGGAAATAGAGGCTCAGTGAGCCTAAGTCAGTTGTCGAAGGTTCATCTGGGGAGTAGCAGGGCTGAGATGTGGACTCTTGTGGATCCTAAATGTGCACATGCAGTTACCAGACACTCATGAAGCTGAATCAAACATTCTGCAGCACAGGAGGATACAGAAGAGAGGCTCTCCTTATCCTATGTAGTCCCAGAAAGGCTGGGCAGTTAAGCTAGAAAGGCAGCAGATAAAATTCAGGAGAAAACATCAGGAAGTGGGGGCTCTGCATTTCCTTTTTCTCTTATCTGCTCCATCCCAGAGGTTAGGAGGAGCAGCTCAGAGTGCATAGTGGAAAGCCCAGAGAGGGTCCTGGTTCCTCCTCCCCAGAACTGACACAGCACTGGTCTGTCCATCAGGTTGGTTATCAGTGCTCACTGGGATCCCTTACTCAGGTCAGGTTAGAACTGCTGACATCCTATGTGATATATTCCTCATTATTAGGAAAAGTAAATGGGTTTGTAAAATGTGTCCAAGTTACTCAAGTGCATCTACACAGTCATGATTTATGAAGCCAGGATGAATTGGAATACAGGATGGATCTTCTAGGAACTATTCCTCCTTAGGAAAGCACAGGATTGTGTGAGAAGCCACGAGGCAGATCATCTTGAGTAGTGTCCAAACACAGGATGTAAAAGTGAGGTAACAAAAAGTAATTCAGTAAGCTCTCAGGTTAATGCAGGGGCAACTTGCAGTCTCTCATCTAGACAGTTTCTGAGATCCAAAGCTCAAGGCCTCTGAGAAACATCAACTCCTCTTCCCCATCCCCAAGGTTACTCTCTCAGGGCCTGATGAGGTAGCCCTCCAGCTGGCTTCAGGCCACCCCTGACACATCCTCCGTTTTCTGGTACTCCTGTGCCGTGGGCTCAGGCTTCAGGGTGAATTCCAGGTGGTTCTCATTGCCATCTGGATAAAGTCTTCACTCCCCAGCTGGCCTTCTAGACCATCACAATCCGGCCCCACCACCCAGCATCTTCTGTCGCCTTCCTTCTGCGATCTTGCGTCTCTGAACACATATCTTTCTTTGCCTTTCCAACTCCTGTGCATCCTTTGAGGCCACATTCGGGAAGTCCCTCTCATCCTCTGAGGCCACACTGGGGAAGTCTTCAGCCTGTCCTCATGACGGCCGCCCGCTGCGGCACTCAGGTTACCGGAAGAAGAGCTGCCACTCCCGAGTTCCCCAAGGCATAAAGCGCCACTGACTCCAGAGTCGGGCTCAGCGCGACGCCTCCGCGGTCGCTTCTAGTGGCCGGTGCCCCACCTCCCGGGTTCAGTGCAACGCTCTCGCCAGCCTCCACCCGGCTCTAGTTAGCACAGGCCAGCCGCGTCGGCCCCACAGGACGCATGCGCACGCCAGCGGCCTTTTCCCAGCGACGCCGAGGCTTGCGCGTGGACACGCATCCTCGCGGGTTGCGGGAGCGCGCGCAAGGTGGGGGGATGAGGGGTGCCTGCAGGGACCAGACGCGCGGGACGCGCATGCGCAGCGGCAGGAGGCGGTGCGAGCCGAGCTGGGAGATGGCGGCGGCGGCGGCGCAGAGAGTGTGAGCACCGCCCGGGAGCCGCCGGCCCGGGCGCAGTGCGACCCCAACCCCGCCCGCCTGCCTGTCCGCCATGGGCAACGAGGCCAGCCTGGAGGGCGGCGCAGGCGATGGGCCGCTGCCGCCCGGAGCCTCTGGTCCCGGCCCGGGCCCCGGCGAAGGGAAGCCACCTTCAGCACCGGCTGGCGGCGGACAGCTCCTCACGGCGAGCGCAGCGCGGGCAACCGCGGGACCACCGGTCCCTGGCCCGGTTCCCGGCCCTGGCCCCGGCCCTGGCCCGGGCAGGTAAGCGCGTGTCTTGGCGCCCGGGGGGCGGTGAGCTGCAGCCTGAGGCCGGGGCTGGGGCCCGGGATCCCGCGATCTAGTGTGGACAGCGAGGTTCGACGCCCGGCCACACTTTGAAACCTGCCGGATTGGTGTGAGCTGGGTGGTCGCGGGAAGCGGCCTTTCTTTCCTGCTGCCCCGCCTTGGCGAGGCAGGATGACGAGCGCAGGGTCAGCCGGGGCCTGCAGACCGTGACTCCGTCACGAACCCCAAATTCGCCTCTCCCCAACGTTGAGGCCGGACCGCTCAGGAGGGGCTTATGTAACCTTAGCCTGGTCCCTCCGCACAGGGGAGCAATGGTATGGAAAACGTCCTCCCTGTCTGCTGGTGTCTGCATGTGTCCATTGTGTGGGGCCAAGAAAAGAGCACAATGGGAGTGGCTGTCAGGGAAGATAAGTGTCACTGTGAGGAACAGAGAGATATGAAAATAGTTGAACCATGAACTTGGTCTTGGGCTTTCCCCGGGCATTTAGTGTTTGTAATCGTCTTTGGGAGAAGGAAAATTGCCCACTGGACACCAAAAGGAACTTATTTAGGCCCAGCAACATTAACAGGATCATGTGCTTTCACTAAGGTTTAGTGAAACACTTTGGGATGAAGCAAAAATGTTATTGAGTCATCTAGCACCAGATATGTTCACACCACCGTATGATTTAGATCACCGCCTCAAACCAGTGGAAAAGCCAAAACCCATATAAAATGCTTTAAATAGAACATATCTGATCAAATACTGTGAAATCAGCTTGCTTTACATGTATGCCAGCGCAGGTCCTGCAAAAACAATCACGTGGCAATGAAAGCAGTGGAGGGGAATATAATAAGTCAGTAGACTGAAAACTCAGGAAAACTACTAAGAGATGACAGAATAAAATGGAAGGCATTAGCTTTGCACCAAATAGGCCTGGGGAGTAGCAAAACCCTTGGAGGTAGGGGAGGTGCTTCCAACTCTATGTAAGTCTGTTGATATATGTTGCCTTGGCTTTTCTGTGTGGGAGCACCTAAACTGTGAAGGAGCATAATTTTTGATTCTTTGGCTGCCTGATTGTGCCTCCAATGTGTTGTTTCCTCTGAAGTAATTTCTTAGAAAACTAACAGGAATGAAAGACTCTTAGTAGCCTGAAACCTGCAGCAGATAGGCAAGCCTGTGAGCATCTGTTTTTAGAGGTGGTATTTGTCCATTTTACATTAGCTATTATAGTAATGCAGTTGAATAGCACACAGCTCTTAGCACCACAAACACTGTCCATTTTGCTGCGTGTTGAGTTGTTGGGTTTTAGCTTGAGAGAGGCTCACCCAGCCTTTAGTGCTCTCCCTCCAAGGGAAAGCTTCTACATCTGAATGGAAAAACACCTTGTTGTTGGGAGCTTTCTATATGGGGAACTTGACATTTCTCTTCTGGTAGCCAAACAGGCTGCTCTGCTTGTAGTTTATTAGATATTACAGAGCCAATCATGAAATTTTGGAAAAACTTGGGCAGCTCAGAGGGACAAGAAAGAAGCTCGTGTCATCTGATCATATTCCTTTTTAGTGTTTTGTTTCTACTTTGTGCATTCTGCTACAGGGCAGATCCATGAACTGCTGTGGGTTGGGGAAGCCATGGGCTCTTGCTGGAATTAGCCACACAATCATCTACCTGGCCGTAGGCAAGGATCTCTCATGAGCCTGTGGTGCTGAGGTCCTGTGACTATTAACTCAGGAGTGAGCTGGCTATTTGTCACCAAAACGCAGGACTGGAGACCCTTAGGAAGCAGGATTTACTCTTCTGGCTGATATTCAGCTTATATAGCACCTCAGCTGACCATGAGTCTCTATGGTCTGTCTCTCCTTCAGCATTGCAATGGCTTCTACTTCCTCTCACCAGAGCGTCTCAGGTACCTGATGCCAAATTTAGCATGTTCTGTTCTGAGATGCTGCTGAACAGATTGGTCCATTGACGGAGAAAAAGCCCCATAGATATGCTTCTGGGCATTCAGAAAAGAGCGTTAGCACAGCCACATAATTGTTTTCAGCAGGATTGTGAATTTTGGGGCAGTCAGAAGCCTCACAGAGGTGGGTAGAGGGTCAGGTAAAGGGGAGGTCATTTTACTAACCCTAGAGGGGAACAGGGTCATTGAATCCTGGCCTTTCCTGTTGCCCTATTACCTCTTGTCACCCCAGGCTGAATTAGTCTTTTCATCCTTATACTGAGCTGATTTGGACCAGCATTTGCAACTGAAGAGCCTGACTTGAATCCCGTGAGTAGCAGTGCTGCCACACCCTTAGTACTGCCTCTCAGCACAGTGGGGATGATGTGGAGCTTTGCGCACCAAAGAGTCCCTCAGGAAGAGCTATATGTTTGTAGTCTCGGGGTTGCCATGTACAATTATACAAGCTGTACTTTTCCCAAGGAGTGCCAGATTGGGAAAAGGCTGAACTCTGTCCCAGGCTTCACTCCCCAAGCTGTGTGTGTGCTCTTTCCTCAGGCATTTAGTGACTGTAATAATCGTTGAAGTAAGGATAATTGCCCACTGGACTCCAAAAGGTACTTATTTAGGTCCAACAATACTAATAGGATCATGTGCTTTCTTTAAGAGATGTGGGCTGTATCCTCTTAGAGGAAGGAGCATCTTTCATTCATTTATTAATTAATTTATTTATGGAGATATGCCTAATGCACAGTAGGGTGCACACATTTATGGGATTTTGCCTATACATACATCCATGACACACCACCAGATCAAGGCAGAGCTTTATCAGTACCCCAGAAAATACCTTTTAAAATAATTGCACAGGCTGGGTTCAGTGGCTCACACCTATAATACCAGCACTTTGGGAGGCCAAAGTGAGAGGATTGCCTGAACCCATGTTTGAGACCAGCCTGGGCAACTTGGCCAGACCTCATCTCTACAATAAATCAAAAAATTAGCTGGGCATGGTGGTGTGTACCTGTAGTTTCAGCTACTTGGAAAGCTAAGGCAGAAGGATCACCTGACCCCAACAGATCGAGGTTGTGGTGGCTGTGTGCATGGCACTGCACTCCAACATGGGCAACAGAGTAAGACTCCGACTCAAAAATAATAATACAAGTGAGACCTCATCTCTACAATTAATAAAAAAAATTATCCGGGTGTGGTGGTGCACACCTGTGGTTCCAGCTGCTTGGAAAGCTGAGGTGGAAGGATTGCCTGAGCCCAGGTCAAGGCTGCGGTGGCTGTGAGTGTGCCACTGCACTCCAATATGGGCAACAGAGTGAGACTCTGACTCAAAAAAACCAAATAATAATAATAATTGCACAAAGAAGTCATAGAAACCAGTGGCAGCTTGTCTAGTCTGCATTAGTGGACTTGCACATGTTTTACATTTGCAAATTACAATTTCAGTCAATCAGCTAAGGTATATTTACCAGTTATTGAGCAAGCACAGTGCTTGGCTTTGTAGGGGGTCTGGAAGGTTAGGTTTATGGTGCTTCCCTGTCCTCTAGTTCCTCATAGACTGGTTAGTCATATAGCTCTTTATGAACCAAATCATGGAAGAACCCTAAGAGGAACACTGTGGGCAGCTCAGTGTCTGAGAAGTATCAAATAGGATTGTTAAGTAGAAAGAGTAGGGAGGTAGAGCCAGGCTTCAGGAGAAGTAGAGACCCAAGGCATCCTGGAAAAAATGAGAGGATTAAGAGAGGCAGAAAAAGAAAAAAAATGCCATGAGGAATGTGGTCTATATAGGCAGGGACAGTGAGCAGAGAATGAGGCTGAGTGCAAGGGTCTGAGAGAGAGCTGGGCATTTCTGCGATCAACATTGAAGTTGCCTCTACTACTTGTCTTGTAGCCCATATGCCATGGACATTTTGAGCCAAAGGCAGCTGAGCACAGAGAAACTGGTCATTTTCTGGAAGGTGGGTGAGGTTGCCCTGAGAACTACACCCAGAGTTCTTTTCTCAAAATGGATTTGTCAGGCATGGTATTTCTGCTCTGGGATTAGTCTTGTTATATTATATCAGCTAACTAACAGTCAGGCTCTAGAAAATTTTGAAATTAATTTGTAAAGATAAAATGAAAGAACACAATTTGGAAATAATGTTCTTAGTAGACTGAAGCCTGCAGCAAAGAGGTCTCTATCATTTAGCCCCAGTGGCTAGATTCTCAACATGTCATGGGGTTTGCACTAAAGTGACTTCACATTTGAATGGTGGAAATTTTAGTGACCTCACATCTGAATCATCAGAATTTTACCCAGAGGGGGCAACCTTTTTTGCATTTCTTGCCAGGAAAAGAAAGTAGCTTTGAAAATATAGTTGTTCCCAGCAGCAGTAAAACTAATATGATGCTGTGGATTCAAAAAATTGTAATGGAGTGATTGGGGGAAGAAAGGCTATCTTTTTTTTTTTTTTTGAGTTGGAGTCTCACTCTGTCACCCAGACTGGAGTGCAGTGGTCGCTCCCGGCCACCGCAGCCTCGACCTGCTGGGCTCCGGCGATCCTTCTGCCTCAGCCTTCCAAGTAGCCGGAACTACAGGTGTGCGCTACCACACCCGGCTGATTTTTTGATTTATTGTAGAGATGAGGTCTCGCTGCCCAGGCGGGTCTCGAACCCGCAGGCTCAGGCAATCCACTCACCTCAGCCTCCCAAAGGTGCAGGATTACAGGCTGAGCCACTGAACCCGGCTTATCTTTTTTTTTTTTGAGTTGGAGTCTCACTCTGTCACCCAGGCTGGAGTGCAGTGGCACTCCCACGGTCACTGCAGCCTCTACTTGCTGGGCTTAGGCAATTCTTCTGCTTCAGCCTTCCAAGTAGCTGGAACTATAGGCATGTGCCACCACGACCAGCTAATTTTTAAAAAAAATTTATTGTAATGATGAGGTCTCTCCATGTTGCCCAGGCTGGTCTTGAACCCATGGGCTCAGGCAATCCTCTCACCTCTGCCTCCCAAAGTTCTGGGATTACAGGCGTGAACCACTGCGCCTGGCTGAAAGGCTATCTTTTTTTTTTTTTTTGAGTTAGAGTCTCACTCTGTCGCCCAGACTAGAGTACAGTGGCCGCTCCTGACCACTGCAGCCTCGACCTGCTGGGGATCCGGCGATCCTTCTGTCTCAGCCTTCCAAGTAGCTGGAATTACAGGCACGCACTACCATGCCAGGCTAATTTTTTGATTTACTGTAGAGATGAGGTCTCACCAAGTTGCCCAGGTGGGTCTCAAACCCACAGGCTCGGGTAGTCCACTCACCTCAGCCTCCCAAAACGTGGGATTATAGGCTGAGCCACCGAGCCCGGCTAAGGCTATCTTTTAAAAAAAATTTCTACTATGCAGACTTTTTTTTTTTTTTTTTGAGTTGGAGTCTCACTCTGTCGCCCAGACTGGAGTGCAGTGGCTGCTCCCGGCCACTGCAGCTTCGACCTGCTGGGCTCCAGTGATCCTTCCGCCTCAGCCTTCCAAGTAGCTGGAACTACAGGTGTGCGCTACCACACCTGGTTAATTTTTTGTTTTGTTGTAGAGATGAAGTCTCACCAAGTTGCTCAGGTGGGTCTCAAACCCGCGGGCTCAGGCAATCCACTCACCTCAGCCTCCCAAGGTGCGGTTTTACAGGCTGAGCCCAGCTCTTTGTAGACTTTCAAACATACATAAATAATCTGGAGAGATGTATCAGACAAATGCAATGTGTAGGCCCTATTTAGGTCACAATTCAAACCAATTGTGAAAGTAGATTCATAAGGCAATCAGAAAAATGGAACCAGAAGGAATAGTCTAATGGACTCCTTGTTGCCTAGTCACTGCCATCATTCATTTATGACCAATTGAGTTTAATTTGTTTCTTACATCCCACTCCCTACAGAAGCAAATTCCAGACATCATCATCATCATTTTTTCTTTTTTTCGAGTTGGAGTCTCACTCTGTTGCTCAGGTTGTAGTGCCACTAGTGGCACGCTCACGGCCACCATAACCTTGACCTGCTGGGCTCAGGCGATCCTTCCGCCTTGGCCTTCCAAGTAGCTGAAACTACAGGCATACTCTACCACTCCCTTCCCCTTCTCATAGGTCCTACATTTCTGAATGGGGCCCTTTCTTCTTGGTAGTGATGGGGGTGGAGAGGGCCAGAACCTGCTATATGTGGGCTACTTGAGGGGAATCTGTTCCTGGAGCCTGTGGGACACCTGTAGTAAGTTAGTTGACTGTGGAGGTAGGTTGGCAATACTGTCATAATAGTTATAATTACCATTACTGGATGACTGCTTCACCACAGACATTCTGCTAGGTGTTTTATTTCTTATTCTACCTGTCTGGCCATGTAACTCCTGCAAGTCCCATCTATCCTGGCCTTGCTTGTCCTTCCTGTCTGGAGACTAACTTTTATTTTTGTTTTGATTTGTAGTATCACTCTGGTGCCCAGGCTGGAGTGCAGCGGCACCCTCATGACCACCGCATCCTTGACTTGCTGGGCTCAGGCAATTCTTCTATCTCAGCCTTCCAAGTAACTGGAATCATAGGCACATGCCACCACACCTAATCATTTTTTGATTTATTGTAGAGACGAGATCTCACCATGTTGACCAGGCTGGTCTTGAACCCCTGGGCTCAGAGAGTCCTCTCATCTCTGCCTCCCAAAGTGCTGGGGTTACAGGCATGAGCCACTGTGCCTCTCTGGAACTAACTTTTAAATGGTGAAATGGTGGCTGAGACCTGCATGTCTGCACCAAGGACTGAATGTCACTTTAGGACATGAGGCCCTCCTGGTAAGCTGGGACTTGGTGGATAATCTAGCTATGAGGCTTCTATCCCAGCCTTTCACTTGGTGCCTGGGGCATGTCATACTGATGCTGATATTGCATTTGTAGAATTTGCCCAAGCTCTTTTGCTGGATGGCCCTCTGCCATCTCCATTTACCAGCACAAAGCACCATCGTGGAAACTGTGGAATGAATTGAGACACTTGCCTATGGGCTCCTGCCTGTGATAGGGGCAAGAGAATTCTGGTGTCACTCTGTGTTTCCCTCCTTGCAGATGGGCCTCTAGTGGGTGTTTGTCACCCCTCTGGCATTCTCTCAGCCCATTCGGCTTATACTTTAGGTTCTGGTTAGCTATGCTTGTGGAATGGGGCTATAAGCATGTTCCCTGACTCATCTGTGCTGTGTCTTGAGCCTCCAGGCTGGTCACAGGAAAGCTCTGATCTCTCTTTCCTGTTCTTCACTCTTATGGGCACATACGGTTCTGAAGAGAGTTTTGCTCTAGCAGAGACCACCTACCTGGTATCCTCACTTCTTTCTAACAAGAGGGTCACTTGGAGTTACATTGGAAGCCTCCAGGGAACTCTAGGTCACCCCTGGAATCAAATTCAGAACTACCTAGAGAGGCCAGGCTGCCCCTGAAGTAGGTGAGGCTGCTGTCAGAGCCAAAGGTGAAGAGATTTTCCCTTAGGGGAAGTAGAAGGGTTGACTTTTGGGACTTGGTCCCAAACACTGAGGAGATCAAGGAGACACAGCAGCAAGAATTAACCTACCCAGTCCCATGTAGGACTGTCCCCTGAATCCAAAGGAGCCTTCACTCTTCAGTGCCACTGGCTAGAGGAGGGAGCTGAACGTCCCAAGGATGCTGGAAGAACCATTAAGGCATTTGAGTACTTTGAAAGAAAGAGTAGGCTAGGAAATTCCCCATTAATCATGTTGTTACATTTGTGTTTACTGGCAGGTAATAAGGGTCACCTGCACTTAAAATTTAAAAAAATTAATCACTTAAATTGACAAAAATTGTATACTCGCCGGGCTCCGTGGCTCAGCCTGTAATCCCGCACCTTTGGGAGGCTGAGGTGAGTGGATTGCCTGAGCCCGCGGGTTCAAGACCCGCCTGGGCAGCGAGACCTCATCTCTACAATAAATCAAAAAATCAGCTGGGCGTGGTAGCACATGCCTGTAATTCCGGTTACTTGGAAGGCTGAGGCGGAAGGATCGCTGGAGCCCAGCAGGTCGAGGCTGCAGTGGCCGGGGGCGGCCACTGCACTCCAGTCTGGGTGACAGAGTGAGACTCCAACTCAGAAAAAAAGAAAAAAAGAAAAAAAAATTGTATACTCTATATTTGTGCTATACAACATGATGTTTTTTGTTTGTTTTTGAGTCAGGGCCTCCCTCTGTCACCCAGGCTGGAGTGTAGTGGCACAATCATGGCTCACTGTAGCCTTGACTTCCTGGGCTCAGGTGATAAGGTGATCCTTCTGGCTCATCCTCTCAAGTAGCTGGGACTTCAGGCGTGTGCCACCACACCGAGCTTGTTTCTTTATTTTTTATAGAGATGCGATCTCAATTTGTTGTCTAGGCTGGTCTCGAACTCCAGGCTCAAGCAATCCTCCTGCCTGGACCTCTCAAGTGCTGGGATTACAGGCATGAACTACCATGCCAAGCTGATGTTTTGAAATATGTATATTGTGGTATGGCTAATTCAAGCTAATCAACATATTAATTATCTCACATACTTATCAATTTTTGGTGAGAACACAAAATCTACTCTTAGTGATTTACAAGAATGCAATACATTGCTTTAACTATAATCACCATGTTGTACAATAGATCTCTTGAATTTATTCCTCCTATCTAACTGAAATTTTATATCCTTTGACCAGCATCTTTCCAATCTTCCCTTCTTCCTCCCACCCTGTCACCTGCACTTTTTTTCTGTGTGGGAGTGGTTATAGGGATTTCTACAGTTAGACTCTCCTTATAAGTACAGGAACTTTAAAGCGAAATTTCATCCATGTATTCAGAAAACTGCTGAGCACCTATTGGATGCCTATCACTGGGTGAAATGTGAGGAACAAAGGAAGGAGCACAAAATGTCCTTTGCCCTCAAGGAACTCACAGTTTAGGGAGAGAGAAACACTTGTCCAGATCTTTACCTCAATTTTCTCTTCCTTAGAGTTTGCTCCTGCCTTCTCTTTGTCTCACGTAGGTAAGATAGATGAGAGCATGATTAAAATGGGTTGTATTATTTCATATTCTAAAATAGCATAGCATATATTTGTATGATGTTTTACAGCTTACAAAACACATTCACAACATTCACTTATTCTGTTGGGAAGCTCCAAAAGCCTAAGATGAGCGATAGAGAAGAACAGCCAGCTAGCAGACTTTAGCAAACCAAAATGCCATACATGGTGGAGAACTGTGTCACTTTCCTGCTTCCTCCTCTGAAAAGATGGAAAATTTAACAACAGGATGGGAAGGGCTGTAAGAAGGGAAAAAAGATCAGAAAGTAGGACACGAGCTAAGGACAGAGCAGAGTACGTTGGGGAATGAGAAATAGTGGAAGCAAGTTGGTTGGGGCTCAGAAATTCAAGTTTTAATCAATCTTGATATTGCCTCAAACTACTGAGTAGGTCTTCAGTTTTTTCAACTATAAAATAAGATATTTAACTAGATAATCTCCAAAGTCCCTTCCAACCCTGACTGCTGATTTTCGTGAGATGTGTAAAAAGGAAGGGTGATACTTCCCACTGTTGCTCAATCCCATTGAGGATAGAAAACAAGGTCATATATCAAAAATATGATGTTTACCCTTTAGATTAGTTAGTAGCAGCTCTAAATGAGGAAGATTGCTTTTCCATTGTGCTGTAGAGATTTTTCAGAATGGAAGAGATTACCACACACTCAAGCCTGGAACCAGGAGTGAACCTGGCTGGCAACTCACCTCTGGGTTGCTTCAGGTAGGCAGGAGCTTTTGAAAAGCAGTTGTCCTCCTTGTGCTGGGTTGGTTGGCCAGCCAGCAAGGCTCCTACCGAGGTCTGTAGAGCCTGCTGCAGGCTTCCTGTTACCAGCTGTGCTTGGCTGCTTATCTCCTGAGTGTTGTTCTGATCACATCCTGCGGGTGCTCTGGCAGCAGCCAGTGTGCCATGATTTCCAGAAGAGCTGGAGTTGGCAAACATTTTGTGGTGGGGAAGGGTGGGGCATGGAAAGGCTCACCTAAAAGAGACTTTCATTCTGCCCCCTCCAGTTGGGCAACTAGGCAGACTCCTTCACTGGTAGAGTGAAGAGATGAATGTGGGGTTCTCTGCATCTTTTGCAGCTCTGTGGGTTCTAAGGGCTCAGGCCAGGTCTTCTCCAATGTCAGGGTTCAGTGGCTGAGACTGCTTCCTTAAGGAGTGTTGTTTGGCTTTAGCAGGTGATATGTTTTCTCTGTTCTCCTTTTATTTTGAGCACTGAGTCAAACCCCTAATGAATGCCAGAATGTCTGCTGTCATACTCTTCATAGGCTGGAACTCTGCCTTGGTGTGAATACCCCAGTGATCAGTGGCCTTTGGTCCTTCCCAGGCAGATGACTCCACTGTGGAAAAGTTATTTTTTTTCTATTTGTCTGAAATGAGTCTTCTTACATCTCCTATCTTCTCATCCTGGCTCTGCCCTCTGGCACCACTGACTTACCTGCTCACAGGTTTAGTAGGCACTCACTGTGCCTGCCATGTGCCAGGACTGAGGGCCCTTAGGCTCTGATCTCTTCAACCTGGTCTTCTTCTCTGGACTTAACATCTTCAGCTCCTGTGGTTGTGATGAGACTCTAGGACCCTTGCCAACTTTGGCTGCCTTACTCAAGGCTGAGAGTATCCTGAGGACAGGGAGGCCTCAGAGAACAGGGCCCAGGACTCAGCATGTCACATGGACTACGAGTGACATAGTTTGAAGGACATAGTTTGAGAACTCTCTGGCAGCTACTTCCACACTTGTCCAGCCTCACGGTGGGCATCTTTATACAAAGTCTGGGTGCTTTCCATCCTGGACTTCTGCATACAAATGGGAGTCTGTTGGGGCCTGCAAGAGTCCCTGCCATGTCTTCTCTGATTATACTTGGAGATCCTTTCCAACCTAGTAAGACTCTTTTGGATCCTGACTCTATCTTGTGAACTGGGGGTAATAACTCAGGCAATGTGCTTGTTTCAGGTGTCACACTGTGAGAACTCCCCCTTTCAGGTGTCACACTGTGAGAACTCCCCCCTTCCTAAGCCCACTTTCCACACCCTTGCATCTGACCTTGAGTGACTGGTGTTGGACCCTCAAGGCCAAGGTCTTGCTAGCTCAAGTTTGGAGTGCTGCCAGCTGAGAAGAGTGGGAGAGCCAGGGTTGCATTGGAGAGACAACCACCCCTTCACCCTAGCCATGGAAGCCCTGTGTACTGCAGAGGAAACCCCTGTGCAGACCTGTCCTTTCCTGGTGGACTGTGTCATGCTGGCCTCTCTTTTGGGTAAACTGGCCTTTGGCTCTGTAGGGTAGATATCCCCAGGAGCAGCAAGTGCTCTGAAGATGCAAATTTCAAACACATGAAAGGAGAAAGGATGGAATCTCTCCTGTGAACCCATCACCCAGCTTCAATAATGGTTAGTGTTTTGCCCACTTGTTTTAATCTATATTTCTCCAGCATTTTTTTTGGCTGGAATCTTTTCTTTTTCTTTTTTTAAAGTAGGAGTCTCACTCTGTCCCCAGGTTGGAGTGCAGTGGCATGCTCACAGCCACCGCAGTCTTGACCTGCTGGGCTCAGATGATCCTTTCATCACAGCCTTCCAAGTAGCTGGAACTACAGGCATGCACCACCACACCTGGCTATTTTTTTTTTTTGAGTTAGAGTCTCACTCTGTCACCCAGGCTGGAGTGCAGTAGCACCCTTCCAGCAACTGCAACCTTGACCTGCTGGGCTCAGGCGATCCTTCTGCCTCAACCTTCCATGTAGCTGGAACTACAGGCACACGCTACCACGCCCAGCTAACTTTTTGATTTATTTGTAGAGACGAGGTCTCACCATGTTGCCCAGGCTGGTCTTAAACCCGCGGGCTCGGGCAATCCTTTCACCTCGGCCTCCCAAAGTGCTGGGATTATAGGCTTGAGCCACCACACCCAGCCTAATTTTTTGATTTGTTATAGAGATGAAGTCTCATCAAGTTGCCCAGGCTGGTCTTGAACCCCTGGACTCAGGCAATACTCTTTCCTCTGCCTCCCAAAGTGCTAGGGTTACAGGCATGAGCCACTAAGCCCGGCTGACTGGAGTTGCGGGGGCCCACCCCGCAAGGGTTGTGAGATGTCCTGAAGGAGAGACGGATAGGCGAAGGATGAAGATAATAGACTCGGACACCTGCTTTTTGAACAGATGACGATTTAATGTTAGTTAACACAGAGCTTTTATACCAATGTAAAAACCTTAACATTAATCTTTATCCTAAGTCAGTGAAAACAGTGTTATAAATCACCTACATAACACCTAATTTCCAGGTTAGCTGTAATTCATCGCATAAACATGCCATCTTCTTCTTCCACGACTGCACAGAATTTCTTCAGCTGTATCAACAGCAAAGACGGAAGACAGAAGGGCCTCAGCTGCCCAGACTCGCTTTGCGGCCGGGGGTCCTCAGCGCACCTGGACTTTGTCAATCAGGTGGGCCTCCAAGGCTGGCTCCCAAAAGGAGTCTTTTCATTCAAAATTCAAACATATAATTTCACTCATAAACACTTTAGGATGTACCTCTATTAGTTAAAGGATGCTTTAAATTTAACTCAAGATCATTATTGTGGTCGACAAAGTTAACTATCATTTCTTACTATAACCTAATACTCAGTTCATGTTCAATTTTCCTTAATTGTCTCAAAAATGACTTTTTAGAGCTAGTTTGTTCAAATCAGGGTCCAAACAAGGCCCATATATTACATTCGGTTGATGTGCTCTCTAAGTCTCTTACTCTAATAGTCCCTCTTTCTGCTTTTTTTTTTTTCTTCCCCCATACCATTTATTTGGTGAAGAAATCAGGGCATATCTCCCCTTTTGGTCTTGGCTGACCACTTCCTCATGATGTGTTCCCTTCCTTACTTGTTCCCTAGTGTCCCGATATTTCCTACAAACTGGTAATTTGATCTAGATCAGAAATTCAGATTTAATATTTTTATCAAGAATACTTCAATACTGTACGTGGTACTGTGTACTTATTACTGCATCTCAGGCTGGGCTCAGTGGCTCAGCCTGTAATCCTGCACATTTGGGAGGCTGAGGTGAGTGGATTGCCTGAGCCCGTGGGTTCAAGACCCGCCTGAGCAGGCGAGACCTCATCTCTACAATAAATCAAAAAATTAGCCAGGTGTGGTAGCACGCGCCTGTGATTCCGACTACTCGGAAGGCTGAGGCAGAAGGACTGCTGGAGCCCAGCAGGTCGAGGCTGCGTTGGCCGGGAGCAGCCACTGCACTCCTGTCTGGGCGACAGAGTGAGACTCCAACTCAAAAAAAACAAAAACAAAAACAAAAACACTACTGCATCTCAGAAGCAGGCACTAATGTCTCCTTGTCTCAATCAGGAGATTCAAGTGTTATCAGTGATTTATTGGTTGTAAGTCCCTATCAACCTTTTGCCTGATGGTTTTAGCATTCATTAATGATCCTTAGTGAGATCCATTATTTAATTAGGGATTCCAAAATTAGCTGAAATTATTCTATAAAGAAAATTATCTGTTAGCTGGGTGTGGTGGCTCATGCCTGTAATCTCAGCATGTTGGGAGGCCAAGGTGGGAGGAATGCTTAAGCCCAGGAGTTCGAGACCAGCTTAGGTATCATAGTGAGACCGTATCTCTATAAAAAAAATAAAAAATGAGTGGATTGCCTGAGCCTGCGGGTTAAGACCCGCCTGGGCAGGCGAGACCTCATCTCCACAATAAATAAAAAAATCAGCCAGGCGTGGTAGTGCATGCCTGTAATTCCGGCTACTCGGAAGGCTGAGGCGGAAGGATTGCTGGAACCCAGCAGGCCAAGGCTACGGTGGCCGGGAGCGGCCTCTGCACTCCAGTCTGGGCGATGGAGTGAGACTCCGACTCAAAAATAAATAAATAAATAAATAAATAAATAAATTAGTTGGGCATGGTGGTGTGCACCTGTAGTCCTAGCAACTCAGGCAGAAGGATCACCTGAGTCCAGAAAGTCAAGGCTGCATATGGCGAGCTGTGATTGTGCCTCTGCACTCCAGCCTGGGTGACAGAATGAGATCCAAACAAAAAAAAAAGAAAGAAAGAAAAAAGAAAATGATCTGTCAGTCGTTTGACTACCCTGAAATTCAGTTTAAATACAAAACCAGATAAACACTTCTCCCCTTTTAGAATAATGAGCAACTTTGCTTTGTTTTCATATCATTATAAACACATGAATTTAAACATATTTGATATATTGTAATACATTGCAGTCATAATTTTTTTGATGTTTAAATTGTCCCATCTTTGGTCAGTGGTAACCCCTTCATGTTTGTTTCTGCATTGTTTTGACATGATTCTGTAGTTTTTAGATAACTTTCTTGCTTTTTGGCACAATAGATATCCCAGCCTTATCTTGTGTATTTCCTGCCCCAGACTTGAAATTGGCCATTTCTCCAAGAAGCCTGGTTCCTTTTAGTGGGAAATGGTGTTTGAAGACCACAGTCTAGACATGAGGCGTGCTCATTGCAACAGAGGTATCATTGCTCTTAGGTCTCTTATTAATAGACGTGGAATGTGTATCTGTCTATTTCAGAGGTTTTGTTGTTGTTGTTGTTGCTTTCATTTTTTGTCATTTTTTTTCAGTAGGAATCTCACTGTCACCCAGGCTGGAGGGCAGTGGCACACTCATGGCTACTGCAGCCCTGACCTGCTGAGTTTAGGCAATCCTTCCACCTCAGTCTTCCAAGTAGCTGGAAACACAGGCATGCATGACCATACCTGGCTAATTTCTTTTTTAATTATAAAAACGACTGCGTACCACATGTTCTCACTCATAAGCAGACCCTGAACAATTATCATAATACTATAAGTAGTAGTGGGAAACGGCTGGTGTTGGGGAGGGCACACTTTATCTACAAGGGTACCTGATCTCAAACCAGGCGAAGTGGGGACTAAAGTGAGGCCCAAACTTGACCTGTACAATAACCATTTGTATACCTAATTCTGAATTGTACCCCACATCTTTAAAATAAAATTGTAGAAATGAGGTCTTGCCAATTGCCCAGGCTAGTCTTGAACCCCTGGGCTCAGGTAGTCTTCTCACCTCTGTCTCCCAAAATGCTGGGATTACAGGCACGAGCCACTTGCCTGGCCTATTTCAGAGTTTATACTTCTGTTTCCAAATAGATTTACAGTAATTATCTCATAGACTGGGTTTTCATTAAATTTTTTTGATTTAATTTTTCCATCCCATCTCTTAAACTAAAAACATCTTGGGTCTGGGTGAAGTGGCTCTCGCCTGTAATCGCAGCACTTTGGGAGGCCGAGGAGGGAGGACTGCTTGAGTCAAGGAGTTTGAGGCCAGCCTAGGTAACATAGCGAGACCTTGTCTCTACAAAAAAATAAAAAATTTAGCCAGGTATGGTGGTGCACACTTGTAGTCTCAGCTACTCAGGAGGCTGAGGTGGAAGATATCACCTGAGCCCAGGAAGTTGAGGCTGCAGTGAGCTATGATTGTACCACTGCACTCCAGTCTGGGCAATAGAGTGAGACCCCAACTCAAAAAAAAAAAAAAAAAAAATAGCCAGGCTCGGTGGCTCAGCCTGTAATCCCGCGCCTTTGGGAGGCTGAGGTGAGTGGATTGCCTGAGCCCGCGGGTTCGAGACTCGCGTGGGCAGCGAGACCTCATCTCTACAATAAATCAAAAAATCAGCCGGGCGTGGTAGCACATGCCTGTAGTTCCAGCTACTTGGAAGGCTGAGGTGGAAGGATTGCCGGAGCCCAGCAGGTCGAGGCTGCGGTGGCTGGGAGCGGCCACTGCACTCCAGTCTGGGTGACAGAGTGAGACTCCAACTCAAAAAAAAAAAAAAATAGTAATCTCAGTTCTTAAAGTTCTTAAGACAATGGAATTAATACCTATTTCCTGCTTTATTTTTTTTTTTAATGATCAATACCTGTTTTTTTTTTTTTGAGTTGGAGTCTTACTCTTATCACCCAAGCTGGAGGACAGGGGCATGCTCACAGGCCACCGCAGCCTCGACCTGTTGGGCTTAGGCAATCCTGCCTCAACCTTCCAAGTAGCTGGAACAACAGACACACGCCACCATTCCTGGCTAATTTTTGCGATTTATGGTAGAGATAAGGTCTCACCAAGTTTCCCAGGCTGGTCTCAAACACCTAGGCTCAAGCAATTCTCTTGCCTTGGCTTCCCAAAGTGCTGGGATTACAGGCTGAGCCACCGCGCCTGGCCTGCTGCTTTATTCTAATAGTGTATGAATATATATATATATATATAGAATATAGAATATATGTGTGTGTGTGTAAATAAATACACATATGTGTATTTGTTTCAAAATAATAATGTATTTTTATTAACAGTAATGCTCATGAATGATTATATGATTCCTTTAAGATTTCCTTGTGGTTTCTTTTGCCCTTGTGTTATTTTTTTCCAGGGATATAAGTTCCGTATTGAGTTATTAGAAATGATTCTTCTCAGCCGGGCTCGGTGGCTCAGCCTGTAATCCCGCGCCTTTTGGAGGCTGAGGTGAGTGGATTGCCCGAGCCCGCGGGTTTGAGACCCGCCTGGGCAGCGAGACTTCATCTCTATAATAAATCAAAAAATCAGCCGGGCATGGTAGCGTGCTCCTGTAATTCCAGCTACTCGGAAGGCTGAGGCGGAAGGATCGCCAGAGCCCAGCAGGTCGAGGCTGCGGTGGCCGGGAGCGGCCACTGCACTCCAGTCTGGGCGACAGAGTGAGACTCCAACTCAAAAAAAAAAAAAAAAAAAAGAAAAAGAAATTATTCTTCTCTGTGTGATTGTGTGATTATATGATTAAGAAGATACAAAATTAAGCTTTTTTTTTCCAGTTTGTGTTCAATATGTAGGGACTGCTCTTTTGTCAGTTATCATTGTTGTACAGCCCAGTAAATCAGCCAAAACTCAGTAGCTTCAAATAGCAGTTCTTTTTTTTTTTTTTTTTTGAGTTGGAGTCTCGCTCTGTCGCCCAGACTGGAGTGCAGTGGCTGCTCCCGGCCACCACAGCCTCGACCTGCTGAGCTCCGGCGATCCTTCCGCCTCAGCCTTCCAAGTAGCTGGAATTACAGGCATGCGCTACCATGCCCGGCTGATTTTTTGATTTATTGTAGAGATGAGGTCTCGCTGCCCAGGCGGGTCTTGAACCCGCGGGCTCGGGCAATCCACTCACCTCAGCCTCCCAAAGGCGCGGGATTACAGGCTGAGCCACCGAGCCCGGCTCAAATAGCAGTTTTTAATTCTCACTCATGCCTCTGCACGCTGGCTAGAATTCACTGATCTAGGCTGGGTTACAGCCTGTTGTTGGGTTCAGGTCTGCTGAACGTGTCTCTCATCTTCCCTAGATAGCAGCTAGCTGGGGTATGTACTTCGCATGGTGATGACAGATGCACAAGAGTGCTTGCCTAAACACACAAGCACATTTCAAGTCTCTGACATTATGACACACCTAATAACATTCCTTCCGTCAAAGCAATCTGTAGATAAGGCCAAAGTCAAGGAGTGATGTTGCAGTTACTGTGGCTATGTAAAACTTAACCCAAAACTTAGTGATGGAAAACAACCAACGTTTCAGTCACAGATTCTGCAGGTCAGGAACTTAGGCAGGACACATTGAAATGGCTTACTTCTGCTCCACAATGTCTAGCGCTTCAACTGGAAGACTTGAAGTCCAGAGACGAGAATCTTCTGAAGGTTCATCACTTACATGTCTGACAGTTACTGTTAGTTGGGGACCTCAGTGCTTCTTTATATGATCTTTAAATGTAGGCTAGTTTGGGCTTCTTCACACATGATTGCTGAGTTCCGATGGTGGGGAGAGGGAAGAACAGGAGGTGGGTGTGGGGGCAGATATAAAGCTGTACTGTCTTTTATGACCTTGTCTCAAAAGACATGTGGTGCCATTTCTGCCACATTTCATTCACCAATACAGTCTCAAGATCCTGTCCAGGTTTAAAAAGAGGGAACATGAACTCTATCTTTTCACTGGGTGTGTTCTATAAGAGCTTTTGGGACTGGAAATCTTGCTGAGAACATTTTTGGAAAATAAAGTCTGCCACAGCTAAAAAAATATACTCCACCTCTAGTTGGAGGAACTGCAGAGTCACGTGGAAAAGGACAGAAATCCACAGAAAGTAAAGAATTGAAAACAACAGTGCCATCTACCATATTCTTTTCTTTTTTTATCTAATTAAAAATTATGTAAAAAATTATGGATTCCTGTGATTTCAAATGAAACAAGGTATATTGAGATAAGTCTAGTTTCATGTTCTCTATACCTTATTCAATGCCTTCTTTGATAAGAAAGCTTTTTTTTTTTTTTTTGAGTAAGAGTCTCACTCTGTCACCACATGCTCACAGCCACGCAGCTGCGACCTGCTGGGCTCAGGTGATCCTTCTGCCTCAGTCTTACAAGTACCTAGAACCACAGGCATGTGCCACCGCACCCAGCTAGTTGTTTTGATTTATTGTAGAGACAAAGTCTTGCCACGTTGCCCAGGCTGGTCTTGAATCCCTGGGCTCAGGCAATCCTCTCATCTCTGCTTCTCAAAGTTCTGGGGTTACAGGCATGAACCACTGCACCCAGCAATAAGAAACCATTTTTATTTTATTTTAATGATGTGGGGTACAATTCAGGATTAGGTATACAAGTGGTCATCGTACAGGTAAAGTTTGGGCCTCCCTTTTGTCCCCACTTTGTCTGGTTTGAGATCAGGTACCCTTATTGATGTTGTTCCCCTCCCCACCCCCCGGCAGTATACTACTACTGCCAATCTCTTTCTTACAGTATTGTGGTAAATGTTTAGGGTCCACTTATGAGTGAGAACATGTGGTACTCTGTTCTTTGTTTCAATAAGAAACCATTTTTATCAGTATTTTCCACTGTTTCTTTTTGAAAACATAAGGGAAAACATATATTTGTTTACTTTATTTCTTATATAAAAGGTAGCAGACTTTAAACATTCTTCCACACTTTGCTTTTTATATATAGCAAGATAATACACATTTTGAGGATTACCCTGTAGCAAAATATAGAAATCTTCCTGCTTCCTTTTTGCATCTGCACAGCACCTCATTTACCATGTGGACGTGCCAGGACTTATCCACGGACATTGGGCTGTGTCCAATCTTTTGGTTTTACAAATAGAAACACAGTGAGGAACCTGGTACATACAGCATTTTGCAATTTTACCGGTATCTGTAAGATAGTTTCCTAGAAGTAGGATTGCTGAAACAAAATGGTAAATACATAAGTTGTTTTTCTCTGCGTTGTTAAGCCTGAGGGACAAGAGCAGAAGCAATGAGCTGGAAAGGGGGCCTGAATAGTATTTCAGGTATCAGAGGATGATCACTAGACCCAGACTGGGAGGCAGGGCAGGGAGATGGGCAGGGGCTGAGAGAGATAAAACATACTCAACTTTTGAATAAATTCTGGAAACAGAGCCAGGAGGATTCCTGAAGAGCTGGCTGTGAAGAGGTGGAGAAAGAGAGGAGTGAAAAGAAACCTTAGTTTTGGCCTGAGCCTCTGGTGTACACTGGGAAAAAAAGGGAACAAACCTAGATCAGGTGTTTGTTCTTAAACAAATTGTATTTTAGAGGCATGCAAATGAGATGTTAGGTAGGCAGCTGGGTACTCAAGTCTGGGCTGGAAAAATGAAGTAGCACTTCACCTACAAGTACTTTAATATTAATGCCACCTGGTTCCTACAAGTACCATGAAAAAGAGATGAGGAGGAGGAAATTGAGGCAATACTGGGTCCAAGAGACTGAATCAAGTACATTCAATTCAACAAATATTTATCTTATCAAGTTAAATGTTGGAAATGAAAGTACTCAGTGTGAGGCCTGGCATTAAATGCCTATTAGTTGATAGCAGGTTCCATTAGGGCTGAGGATAAAAAGGTGAACAGGTAGATGAGCTTCCCTATTTCCTACCCCAGAGCATGGTTTGGTTAAACTTGATTGAAGGTATTGGTTTCTGCCCTCTGGGAGCTCTGACTCAGTGGAGGATACTTGGTGGGGGGAATCATTTGCTATATTGCTTTCCTATTTATGCTCTTAATAAGCATTTCAGGATTTTCAACAGAACATTTGTTAAAATAATAAAAATATAAATAAGAAAATAGGTGATCCTCCTGCCTCAGCGTCTCCTGTAACTGGGACAACAGATGCACACTATCATGCCCAGCAAATTTTTATTTTTTTTAAAAGATGAGGTCTTGCTATGTTGTCTAGGCTAGTCTCTAACTCCTGGGCTCAAGCAATCCTGCTGCCTCAGCCTCCCAAAGGCACCTTGCTTTTTTCACTGAGCAATATGTGAGATGTTTCTCACCACCCTCCCACTTTTTTTTTTTTTTTGAGTTAAAGTCTCACTCTGTCACCCAGACTGGAGTGCAGTGGCATGCTCCTGGCCACCTCAGCGTTGATCTGCTGGGTTCAGGCAATCCTTCTGTCTCAGCCTTCCAAGTAGCCAGAACTACCGAGCCAGGCTAATTTTTTGATTTATTGTTGAGATGAGGTCTCACAAAGTTGCCCAGGCGGGTCTAGAACCTGCGGGCTCAGGCAATCCACTTGCCTCAGCATCCCCAAGTGCTGGGATTACAGACTGAGCCACCAAGCCTGGCCTCCCACTTTTCAAAGAATTTTCAGTTTTGGCCCCAGATGACTAACTTTTTGTCACCATGTCCCTTCCTGAATTGGAGCAATTCATGGTGTCTTTTGGGGGCTGTTGGTCATTCACGTGTCCCAGGTGAACCTCTGTCCTAGCTGGACCCCTACTTGCTCAATCTCTGAGAGCACTATGAGCTGCAATGGCATCCTGCAAAGGTACGACAGTAGCCTTGTCCCTGAGGTTCTGGTTATGAACTCCAGAAAGCTTCCAGGTACTTGTCTCCCTTTCTGGCCACAGCCCTCTCTTGGATGCAGTGTTTTCTGGGAAATTTCTTTTTTTTCCCCTGGCCTGAAGTGTAAATTTACTTTTCTTCTTCCTTTTTTTTCTTTTTCTCTTTTAGAGGCAAAGTCTGGCTCTGTCACCCAGGCTGGAGTATAGTGGTGTTATCATAGCTCACTGTAACCTCAAACTCCTGGGCTCAAGCCATCTTCCCACCTCAGCCTCCTGAGTAGTTAAGACTACAAGTACACACTACTACTTACAGCTAATATTCTACATTTTTTTTTTTTTTGAGTTGAGGCCTCACTCTGTCATCCAGGCTGGAGTGCAGTGGTATGCTGCTCACGACCACTGCAGCCTTGACCTGCTGGGCTCAGGTGATTCTTCCACCTCAGCCTTCCAAGTAGCTGGATCTATAGGCGTGTACCACCACACCCAGCTAATTGTTTGATTTATTGTAGAGATGAAGTCTCTCCATGTTGCCCAGGCTAGTCTCAAACCTGCGGGCTCAGGCAATGCAATCCTCTTGCTCTGCCTCCCAAAGTGCTGGGATTACAGGCATGAGCCACCGCACCTGGCCTAGGGGCCATTCATTTATTCAACAAATATTTATTAAGCACTTACTGCATGCCAATCATTGTTCTAGGCAGTCTTTGTTCTGTTGGCTACTGATCATGTCTTGCTCCTGAATTTCTTGTCTGTCTTGCTGGTTTCCCCACTGCTTGTGGGAGGCTTCTGTTTCTAAATTTGCCCCAGGAATATGAATTTCGAATTTCCAAGCAATCAAATCTTGAGTTTGTCTCTGGGTTTTAACTCAAATTCTACCCTACTGGGAACATTTTAATCTTCTGTGAAATGGCAAACAGCCAGGAGACACTTTTGCTAGCAACTGGCCTTCTTGATGCATTTCTGAGGAAGCACTTATTTTATAGGGCTGGGAGTATGAAGTTGAAGGTTGGAAGTTCTCAGGCAAAGTTCCAGCCTTACTGCCCTCTTTTCTGGTGCCCTGAAACTGCTTTGTTTCTTTAATCTTCAGCTTTTTCAGAAAAAAAAAGGAAATTGGAATACCTACCTGTGTGGTTGTTAGACAGTTGATTATATAAAGGGAAAGCCTGGCACATAGAGTGAGCTGAGAACATAGTAGCTGCTGAGGGTGACGGTGCTGCTGTTCTGACTCCCAGCAATTAAAGGCATTGAAATCATCACCTGTTTCATAACTAATTTTTTTTTCCATTTCATTTCATTTATTTTTTTAGAGTCAGAATTTTACTCTGTCACCCAGGCTGGAGTGCAGTGACACAGTCATGGCTACTGCAGTCTCAACCTGCTGGGCTTAGGCCATCCTTCCACCTCAGCCTTCCAAGTAGCTGGAACTACAGGCATGTGCCACCATGCCCGGCTAATGTTTTATTTATCGTAGAGGTCTCGCCAAGTTGTCCAGGCTAGTCTTGAACCCCTAGGCTCGAGCAACCCTCTCTCCTCTGCCTCCCAAAGTGCTGGGATTACAGGCGTGAGCCACTGTGCCCAGCTTTTTTTTCCTTTTTTTTTTTTTTTGAGTTGGAGCCTCACTGTTGCCCAGGCTGGAGTGCAGTGGCATTCTCACAGTCATTGCAACCTCGATCTGCTGGGCTCAGGTGGTCCTTCCAAATAACTGGAACCATAGGCGTGCACTACCACGCCCAACTAATTTTTTTGATTTATTGTAGAGGCAAGGTCTCCCCAAGTTGCCCAGGCTGGTCTTGAATCCCCGGGCTCAGGCAATCCTCTCGCTTCAGCCTCCCAGAGTGCTGGGATTATAGTCATTAGCCACCATGCCTGGCTAATTTTTTTTCATCTTAAATATCACCTTTTCTTTTATTTTTTGAGTCAGAGCATCACTCTGTTGCCCAGACTGGAGTGCAGTGGCATGGTTGCGATTTACTGCAGTCTCCATCTCCTGAGCTCAGATAATCCTTCTACCTCAGCCTTCTGAGTAGGTGGGACTACAGGTGCGTGCCACCACACCCGGCTAATTATTTTAATTTTTTTTGTAGAGCCAAAGTCTCACTATGTTGCCCAGGCTGATCTCAAACTCCTGGCCTCAAGTGATCCTCCTGCCTCGGCCTCCCAAAATGCTGGGATTACAGGCATGAGGCGCTGTGCCCAGTCTGAATATCACTTTTTATTTTCTAATTTTGTGAATGCTTAATACGTTTGCATAGTAGTCCATGCTTACAACTTAGAAATGAATGTTACATATTTGGCGGGTACAGCTCAGATATCCTTCTTACTCTCACTCTGTCATCCAGGCTGATCTTGAACCCCTGGGTTAAAGTGATACTCCCACCTCAGCCACTTGAGTAGTTGGGATTGCAGGCATGAGCCACCACATCTAGCTAGATATTCTTTTTGAAATATCTTTTTGAGATGTAATAATTCACTTACTATAAAATTCACCCTTTTTAGAAGTACTATTTTGTGGTTTTTCATGCACCTAGAGTTGTACAACCAAAACTACAATCTAAATTGAGAACATTTCCATCATCCCCACAAGAAATCTCCACCCAATGCCTATCAGCAGTCACTTGCCATTCTTCCTCTCTCTACCCTTCAAGCCTAGCTACACTCCAGGCCTAGGCAACCACTAATCCACTATCTGCCTCTATAAATTTGCATATTTTGGATGTTTCACATAAATGGAATCATGCAATATGTGTTTTTTGAGGGTCGGCTTCTTTCACTTAACATGTTTTCCAAGGAGCCAGGCTTGGTGGCTCAGCCTGTAATCCCGCACCTTTGGGAGGCTGAGGTGAGTGGATTGCCTGAACCCGAGGGTTCGAGACCCACCTGGGCAACTTGTCAAGCCCTCATCTCTACAATAAATAAAAAAAAACTAACCGGGCATGGTAACGCGAGCCTGTAGTTCCAACTACTCGAAAGGCTGAGGCAGAAGGATCGCCAGAGCCCAGCAGGTCGAGGCTGCGGTAGCCAGGAGCGGCCACTGCACTCCAGTCTGGGTGACAGAGTGAGACTCCAACTGAAGAAAAAAAAACAAAAAACAAAAAAACAAAACATGTTTTCCAAGGCTCATCTAAGCATAGATTGTATTCCTTCTATTTATTTATTTATTTGTTTATTCTTTGAGTTGGAGTCTCACCGTCACCCAAAGCAGAGTGAAGTGGCACCCTCACAGCCACCGCATTCTCAACCTGCTAGGCTCAGATGGTCCTTTCGCCTCAGCCTTTCAAGTAGCTGGAACCATAGTCACGCACCACCATGCCTGGCTACTAATTTTTTTGTCTACTGTAGAGACAAGGTCTCACCAAGTTGCCCAGACTGGTCTCGATCCCCTCAACTTAGTCAATCCTTTCACCTCTGCCTCCCAAAGTGCTGGGATTACAGGCATGTGCCACCGTGCCCAGTCAATGAAGTTTAATGTATACATTAGGCACTATAAGATATTAACAATAGCTGGCAATAAAATAGAACAATATAACAATATACTAAATAAAAGTTATGTGAATGTACTTGGTCACTTTGTCTCAAAAAGCAAATCTCATTTTACTGTACCGCAGGTAACTGAAATCATCAAAAGTAAGAAAGACTGCGGATAAAGGGGAACTAGTAACAGCAAAAAAAAAGTGTCGGTCAGTAGATAAATGGTTAGGTGAAATATGATATATTCATACCCACACTTAACATCATACTTATCAGTGAATGGATAAAATGTGGTACATCCGTAAAATGAAATACTATTGGACAATAAAAAAGGAATACGCTGGGCACACACCACCACGCCCGGCTAATTTTTTTATTTATTGTAGAGATGAGGTCTCACCAAGTTACCCAGGCTGGTTCCAAACCCATGGGCTCAGACAATCCTCTCACCTTGGCTCCCAAAGTGCTAGGATTATAGGCATGAGCCACCACGCCCAGCCTATTTATTTTTTAATAATAGCCATTCTAAAGAGTGTGAAGTGGTATTTCATTGCAATTTTGATTTGCATTTCACTAATCAATGATGCTGAGCATCTTTTCATGGGCTTATTGATCATTTGTATATCTTCCTTTGCCTATTTTTTTTTTTTGAAACAGGGTCTTGCTCTTGCCCAGGCTGGAGTTTGGTGGCACAACCATAACTCACTGCAGCCTCGACCTCCTGAGTTCAAGTGATCCTCCCACCTCAGCCTCCCGAGTAGCTAAGACTACAGACACATGCCACCATGTATGGCTAATCTAAAACACATTTTTTTTTTTCCGTAGAGACAGGGTTCTGCTGTATTGCCCAGGCTGGTCTCGAACTCCTGGCCTTAAGTAATCCTCCCATCTTGGCCTCTCAAAGTGCTGGGATTACAGGCATGAGTCACTGTGCCTGGCCTTTTGCCTGTTTTTTAAATTGTGTTGCTTTTTTGTTGTTACTTGTAAGTATTCTTTATATATTCAGGGTATTGATCTCGTATCATATATTTGATTTGCAAATGTTTTACTCATTCTGTAGGCTGCTTTTCTTTCTCTCCTAATAGTGTCCTTCAATGCACAAAAGTTTACAATTTTTTTCTTGTAAAGATGGGGGTCTTGCTATGCTACCCAGGTTGATCTCGAACACCTGGGCTCAAGCAATCCTCCTGCCTTGGCCTCCCAAAGTGTTGGGATTGTAGGTGTGAGCCACTGTTCCTACCAGTTTTACATTTTGGTGAAACCAAATTTGTCTATTTTTTCTTTTGTTTTCTGTGCTCTTGGTATCATGTCTAAAACAAAATCAGTGCCAAATCGTGTCATGAAAATTTCCCCTGTGCTTTCTTCTAAGAGTTTTAGCACTTATCTTTAGGTATTTAATCCATTTGGAGCTAACTTTTGTATGTGGTAAAAGGTAAATGTCCAATTTTGTTCTTTTGTGTGTGTGTGTGTGAGTTGGAGTCTCACTCTCTCACACAGACTGGAGTGCAGTGGCCACTCCCAGCCACCGCAGCCTCGACCTGCTGGGCTCCAGCGATCCTTCCGCCTCAGCCTTCCAAGTAGCTGAAATTACAGGCGCGCGCGACCACGCCCGGCTAATTTTCTGATTTATTGTAGAGATGAGGTCTCACCAAGTTGCCCAGGCAAGTCTCAAACCCGTGGGCTCAGGCAGTCCACTCACCTCAACCACCCAAAGGCACGGGATTACAGGCTGAGCCACTGAGCCCAGCTCAATTTTATTCTTTATTTTAAATTTTTTTTAGAGATAGGATCTTGCTCTGTCACTCAGGCTAAAGTAAAGTGGCACAATCATAGCCCATTGAAACTGCAAACTCTGGGCTCAAGCATCCTGCCTCAGCCTCCTAGGTAACTGGCTCTACAGGAGTGAACCATGAACCTAGGATTTTTTTCATTTATTTATTTATTTATGTATTTATTTTGAGTTGGAGTCTCACTCTGTCACCCAGGCTGAAGGCTGGAGTGCAGTGGCACACTCATGGCCACCCCAGCATCGACCTGCTGGACTCCAGTGATCCTTCCGCCTCAGTCTTCCAAGTAGCCAGAATTACAGGCACACGCTACCACACCCAGCTAATTTTTGATTTATTGTAGAGACGAGGTCTTGCAAAGTTGCTTGGGCTGGTCTTGAACCATAGGCTCAGGCAATCCATTCACCTCGGCCTTCCAAAGTGTTGGGATTACAGGCTGAGCCACTGAGTCTGGCCTCTTCATTAATTTCTTTCTGCAATGTTTTGTGGTCTTTTTTTTAGTTGGAGTATCACTGTTGCCCAGGCTGGAGTGCAGTGGCACACTCACGGCCACTCCAGCATCGACCTGCTGGCTCCGGTGATCCTTCCACCTCAGCCTTCCAAGTAGCTAGAACTACAGATGTGCACCACTATGCCTGGCTAATTTTCTTGATTTATTGTAGAGACGAAGTCTCGTCAAGTTGCCCAGGCTAGTCTCAAATCCCTGGGCTCAGGCAATCCTCTTGTCTCAGCCTCCCAAAGTGCTGGAGTTACAGATGTGAGCCACCATGTCTGGACTGTTTTGTGTTCTTTAGTGTACAAATCTTTCACCTCCTTGGTTAACTCTATTCTCAAGCATTTCATTCTTTCTATTGCTATACATAAATGGAACTGTTTTCTTAATTTCCTTTTCAAAGTGTTCATTGTTAGTGAACAGACATGAAACAGATTATTTTGCCTTTTTTTTTTTTGAGTTGGGGTCTCACACTGTCACCCAGGCTGGAGTGCAGTGGCATGCTCACGGCCACTGCAGCCTCAACCTGCTAGACTCAGGTGATCCTTCCACTTCAGCCTCCCAAGTAGCAGGAACTACAGATGCATGTGATCATGCTCGGCTAAATTTTTGATTTATTGTAGAGATGAGGTCTCACCAAGTTGCCCCAGCTAATCTCGAACTCATGGGCTCAGGCAATCCTCTCCTCTCCGCCTCCCAAAATGCTGTAAGCTGCCATGACTGGCTTTTTTTTTTTTTTAAGACAGAATCTCACTATGTTGACCAGACAGTGGCTATTTATAGGTATGCTCATCACATACTATAGCTTCAAACTCCTAGCTCAAGTGATCCTCTTTTCTAGCTGGGACTACAGGTGTGTGCTACCATGCCCAGCTGAAATGAAATTGGTTTTTGTGTGTTGATTTTGTATCCCGTAAATTTACTGAAGTTGTTTATTAGTTCTGACTCCTTTTTTTTTTTAATCCCACATGGCATTAATGATATTTAATTCAGAAGGAAAAAATATAAAAGGAATAATACAGTGAATGCCTTGGTAAGACTTATTCATCTCAGAGAGCCAGAGATTAATCCTATACAAATGCAGAGATCTGACATTTCAGTAGACTTTCCTGGGGTTGAATGGTCCTAAGAATGCCAGAATGAAGGATAAATTTCTCACTTTCCTACTGGTTAAAAAGAAGTCATGAAGCTCTAGGGTCATCTTCAGGAGAATAACCCTTAAGATTTGAGAATAAAGTTATGCTCTTTTTGATAGCTTTTATTTTATTTTATTTTAACCATGGAGTACATGCAAGGATTTATTACATAAGTAAATTGCATGGAGGTGAGGTTTGGGTTTCTAGTGAGCCCTCTCTCCCCCGGTAGTGGACATAGTACCCAGTGGGTGGTTGTGTGCTTCTTATCTCCCCCGACTTCCTTCTCTCCCTCCTTCTCTCTCTCCCACTTTTAGAATTGCTCAGTGTTTGCTGTTCCCACCTTTGTGCTTGTGTGCCTAATGATTAGGGCATGCTTCTGAATGAGAACATGTGATATTTAGTTTTTTGTTTCTGTTATAGTTCACTTAGAATGATGGTCTCCAGCTGCACCCATGCTGCTGCAAAGGACATGATTTTGTTCTGACTCTTTTTTTGTGGAATATTTAGGGTTATCTACATGTAAGATCATGTAATCTGTAGATAGAAATAATTTTTCCTTTCCAGTTTGGATGTCTTATTTTTTTTCTTCCTGCTCAATTGCTCTGGTTAGGACTTCCAGTACTATGTTAGAAGTGGTGAAATATCATTGGACATCTTTGTCTTGTTCCTGATTATGGAGGGAAAGCTTTTAGTTGATCAGTTTCTTTTTATTTTGAGTCGGGATCTCACTCTGTCACCCAAGTTGGAGTGCGGCAGCATGATCATGGCTCTCTGCAGCCTCGGCCTCCTGGGCTCAGGTCATCTTCCTGCCTCAATCTCCCAAGTAGTAGAGATGTGGTCTTGCTATGTTTCCCAGGCTGGACTTAGACTCCTGGGCTCAAGCAATTCCCCTGCCTTGGCCTCCCAAAGTACTGGATTTAGTCATGAGCCATCATACCCGGCCAGTCTTTCACTATTGAGTATGATGTTAGCTGTGAGTTTTTCATAGATGCTCCTTATCATGTTAAGAAACTTCCATTTTATTTTTAGTTTATGAAGTTTTTTTAATCATGAACGTGTAATGAACTTTGTCACATACTTTTTCTGCATCAATTGAGATGAGCATGTGGATTTTTTTTCCTCTTTCATTCTATTTATATGACATATATTGCATTGATTGATTTTTGGATGTTCAACCAACCTTGCATTCCAGGAATAAATCCCAATTGGATATGATATATAATCCTAGTGCTGCTGAATTCAGGGTGCCAGTATTTTCTTGAGGATTTTTGCATCTCTATTCATAGGAAGATTGATTTATAGTTTTTTCTTCTTGTATTATCTTTGTTGATATGAATTCTTTTTCAAGGATTAGTAGAATTCACCAGTGAAGACAAATGGGCCTGAGATTTTCTTTGTGGGAAGTTTTATTTTATTTATTTAATTTTAATTAATTAATTAATTTATTTATTTATTTTGAGTTGGAGTCTCACTCTGTCGCCCAGACTGGAGTGCAGTGGCCACTCCCGGCCACCGCAGCCTTGACCTACTGGGCTCCGGCGATCCTTCCGCCTCAGCCTTCTGAGTAACCGGAATTACAGGCATGCGCTACCAAACCTGGCTGATTTTTTGATTTATTGTAGAGATGAGGTCTCACTGCCCAGGTGGGTCTCGAACACGTGGGCTCAGGCAATCCACTCACCTCAGCCTCCCAAGGGCGTGGGATTACAGGCTGAGCCACTGAGCCCGACTTAATTTATATTTATTAATATATATTTTCAAATAGAGACAAGGTCTCACTATGTTGCTCAGGCCAGTCTTCAACTCTTGGGCTCAAGCAATCCTCGTGACTCTGCTTCCTAAAGTCCTGGGATTACAGATGTTAGCCACTGCACCTGGCTTGTGGGAAGTTTTAAAATTACAAATTCAGACCAAGCATGATGCTCATGCCTGTAATCCCAGCACTTTGGGAGACTGAGGAGGAAGAATTGCTTGAGCCCAGGAGTTTGAGACCAGCCTAGGCAATGCAGTGAGACCTCATCTTTACAAAAAAAAAAACTTTAAAAATTATCTGAGTGTGCTGGTGTGCACCTATAGTCTCAGCTACTTGGGAGGCTGAGGCAGGAGGATCGCTTGAGCCCAGGAGTTCAAGGCTCTGGTGAGCTGTGATCATGGCACTGCACTCTAGCCTGGGAAACAATGAGACCCCAACTACAAAAAATTAAAAAGTAAAAAAATACAATTTCAATCTTGGTCTCTTTATGTATTATAGGCCTATTCAGATACTCAGTTTCTTCTGAGTCAGTTTTGGTAGTTTGTATCTTTCTTGTAATTTGTCCATTTCATCTAAATTACCTTAGGACATATGACTTTTCATAGTATTCTCTTGTAATACTTTTCATTTAAGATTGGTAGTAATATCTCCTTCCTTCTTTCTTTCCTTTCTTCCTTTTGAGTTGTGGTCTCACTCTGTCACCCAGGATGAGTACAGTTGCACGATCATGACTCACTGCACCCTCAGCCTTCTGAGTTCAGCTGATCTTCCACCTTAGCCTCTCAAGTAGCTGGCATTATAGGCATGTGCCACCACGCCTGTCTAATTTTTTGATTTTTTTTTGTTGAGATGAGGTCTTGCTATGCTTCCCAGGCTGATTCTGAACTCCTGGGCTCAAGCAATCCTCCTGCCTTGACCTTCCAAATTGCTGTGATTACAAGCATGAGCTACCATACCTGGTCCCCTCTTTAATTTCTGATTTTAGTCACTTGAGTCTTTTCTTTGTTAAAAGAAGGTTTATTAATTTAAAAAATCTTTTCAAATAACTAACTTTTGTTTCTTTGATTTTTCTCTATTTTTTTTCGATTCTGTGTTCCTACTCGTAATCCTTATTATTTTCTTTATTATGCTTACATTGTGTTTAGTTTGCTCTTCTTTTTCTAGGTATTAAGGTGGAAGTAAGGCAGGTTATTCAGTGCAGGTTAGACATAGATAAATACATTTCTTGTAGGCAGTTTATATTAAAATAGGGTAAATATTCAGACATCTTTCTTACTGGTACACAACCTTCACCCAACCAAGAGGCACACCAGAGCTGACCACCTTGCAGGCTGGAATGTGGATCTATCTACCAGTGCAGTATATCACAGAAATGATAGGGAACTACCCAAAACATAGACATGATTTTCTAAGAAAAGTCCAAATCTAGTTAGGCAATAACTTTAATCATTTAGGAGGTCCTTATGACCTTAGAAGGTTAAGAGATTGTAATTAAAACTCATAACCAGACACCTGCAGCCCCTCCTCTTAGCTCACAGAAGGTGGAGATATGGTAATCAAAACTTGTGACCAGATACCTGCAGCCCTCCACTATAGCTCATGGTTTGTGTAATAGTCGTTGTAAAAGTAAACAAAGCTTCTTGTCAAAGGCAAACATGCGTTCTTTCTTTTAAGACATCCATGCCCTTTGGGTATGCCACTTTTCTCTAATTTTAATCTTAAATTATATTTGGGGGGACAACCTCTTTGGGTCCCCTGCCACTGTGGGAGCTTTTCTGTCCTCTCAATAAATCCTACTTTCTCACTTAAAAAATATTATATTTGAGCCGGGCTCGGTGGCTCAGCCTGTAATCCCAGCGCTTTGGGAGGGTGAGGTGAGTGGATTGCCTAAACCTGCGGGTTTGAGACCTGCCTGGGCAACTTGGCAAGACCTCATCTCTACAATAAATCAAAAAAATTAGCCGGGCTTGGTAACGTCCACCTGTAGTTCCAGCTACTAGGAAGGCTGAAGCAGAAAGATCGCCGGAGCCCAGCAGGTCGAGGCTGTAGTGGCCAGAAGTGGCCGCTGCACTCCAGTCTGGGTGACAGAGTGAGACTCCAACTCAAAAAAAAAAAAAAAAATTATATTTGGGGCTCACTCTGAAATGCTTTCCTGTGGCAAAGCCAAAGAATCCACAGAACAATACACTATACCCGACTGGCTATTAATCAATAAACTCATTGGTTATTTAGGAGTATGTTGTTCAATGTACACTTATTTGTTAATTTCACAAATTTATTTCTGTTACTGATTTCTAATTTAATTATGTTGTGTTCAGAAAATACATTTTGTATGACTTCCATCCTTTTAAATTTATAGAGATTTGTTTTATGGCCTAGCCTGTTGTCTAACCTAGAGACTGTTCCATGTGCACTTGAGAAGAATATGTATTCTGCCGTTGTTGGGTGAAGTGTCTTATAAATGCTTGTTCTAAGCTGGGCACAGTGGCTCAAGCTTGTAATCCCAGCACTTTGGGAGGCCGAGGATTGCCTGAGCCGACAGGTTCGAGACCAGCATGGGCAGCTTGGCAAAACCTCATGTCTACAATAAATCAAAAAATAAGCTGGGCAGAGTAGTGCACACTTGTTGTTCCAGCTATTTAGAAGTCTGAGGCAGAAAGATTGCCTGATCTCAGCAGGTTTAGGCTGCAGTGGCTGTGAGCGTGCTACTGCACTCCAGCCTGGGCAACTGGGTGACAAAAAAAAAATAAATAAATGCTTGTTCTAGTTCGTTTATAGTGTTGTTCAAGTCTTATATTTTCTTGTTAATCTTCTGCCTAGTTGTTCTATCCATTATTATAAGGTATTGAAGCATCTGACTACTGTTGTATTGTCTGTTTCTCCCTTAAATTCTGTCAGTTTTACTTCATGAATTTGAGGTTCTGTTATTAGGTATATATACCTAATTGCTATATCCTCCTAAGGGATTGACCCCTTTATCAATCTTTATATTTAGTAACAGTTTTTTCATTGTTCTAATGTCTGATGTTAACATAGCCACTCCAGCTTTCTAGGGTTGCTGTTTGGTAAAAAAAATTTCAACCTATTTTTTTTTTTAATCAAAAATGTCTCTTACAGTCCATGGCCACACCTCCCTGAAGCCACCTAATCTCATCTAAAATGGCTCCTGTAGGCTGGGCTTGGTGGCTCAGCCTATAATTCCCAGCACTTTGGGAGGCTGAGGCCAGTGGATTGCCTGAGCCCAGGGGGTTCGAGACCAGCCCAGGCAACTTGGTGAGACCTCATCTCTACAATAAATTAAGAATTAGCTGGGCGTGGTAGCGCATGCCTGTAGTACCAGCTACCTGGAAGGCTGAGGCAGAAGGATCCCCGGAGCCCAGTAGGTCAACGCTGGGGTGGCCATAAACGTGCCACTGCACTCCAGCCTGGGCGACGGAGTGAGACTCCAACTCAAAAAATAAATAAATAATAAAATGGCTCCTGTTGATAGGATTTAGTTGGATCTTTTTTTAAAAAAAATCAATTCTGGGGCAACTTCTTCGGGTCCCCTCCCACTGTGGGAGCTTTTCTGTCTTTCCTTTTTTTTTTTTTTTTTTTTGAGTTGGAGTCTCACTCTGTCTCCCAGACTGGAGTGCGGTGGCACGCTCCCAACCACCACAGCCTCAACCTGCTGGGCTCAGGTGATCCTTCCGCCTCAGCCTTCCAAGTAGCCAGAACTACAGGTGCACATTGTCCTTTCAATAAATCCTGCTTAAAAAAAAAATCAATTCTGATCATTTCTGCCTTTGGATTAGATTGTTTAATCTATTTACATTTAATTAACATTAATGATATAGTTGGATTTGCATCTGCTGTTTTGCTTTTGTTTCCTTATACTTTTTAATTCCTCGTTTTTGTGGTAATTTACTGACTTCTGTACTAAGTAGACACTTTCTAGTGTAATATTTTGATTCCTTAACATTTTAATTATATATTTTTAAATTATTGGCCTAGTGGTTGCTTTAGGGCTTACAAGACACATCTTAGTTTCTTAAACTCTGCTTCACATTTATGCTAACTTAATTCTAGTGAAGTACAATTTAATCCTGTATAACTATATTAATTCCTCCAATTTTGTGCTATTATTGTATACATATTGTATCTGTATGCGTTATAAACTCAATAATACATGATAATAATTACATAGTCATAATTATGACTGTATAATATTATATAATGTTACATATAAACTTGTGTGATCTTTTTAAAGAAGCTGAGAGAAACAAAAGAAGAGCAAGCATATATTTGTAGAGTTTGTTAAATTTGTTTTCTTAATTATCATTTCTGATTCTCCTAATTTTTTCCTGTTGTCAAGTTACTACTTGGTATCATTTCTTTACTTCAATACAGTTTTGTTCTTACTCACCTTCTTCGTGCTATTTTTGTCACACATATTACATTTCTATGTTATGTACAAACAATACAGATACACATACACACATCATTTTATTTTTATTTTATTTCTTTGTTTGTTTGTTTATGAGTCTGTCTCACTCTGTCACCCAGACTGGAGTGCAGTGGCCTGTTCACGTCCACCGCAGCCTTGACCTGCTGGTCCCAGGTAATCTGTTCATTTCAGTCTTCCAAGTAGTGTGCCACCAGGCTCATACTAATTTTTTGGATATATTGTAGAAATGAGGTCTCGCCACATTGCTCAGGCTGGTCTTGAACCCCTGGGCTCAGGCAATCCTTTTGCGTCCACCTCCCAAAGTTCTGGGATTATAGGCATCAGCCACCACGCCCAGATCACACATTGTTTTATGCAATTACTTTTTTTTTTTTTTGAGTTGAAGTCTCACTCTGTCACCCAGACTGGAGTGCAGTGGCCGCTCCTGGCCACCACAGCCTCGACCTGCTGGGCCCCGGCGATCCTTCTGCCTCAGCCTTCCAAGTAGCTGGAACTACAGGCGCGCGCTACCACGTCCGGCTAATTTTTTGATTTATTGTAGAGATGATGTCTTGCCAAGTTGCCCAGGTGGGTCTCGAAGGCGCAGGCTCAGGAAACCCACTCACCTCAGCCTCCCAAAGCACAGGATTACAGGCTGAGCCACCGAGCCCGGTTTATGCAATTACTTTTTAAGTCAGTTAAGAGAATAAATATGCAGTTATATTTTATTTTATACATACTTACATAATCATCTTTACCAGCATTCTTTGTTTTTGTGTGTGGATTTGAATTATGGTACTGTATAGTGTCGCTTGCTTTCTTTCTGCCTGAAGAACTTCCTTTATTATTTCTTATCATCTGCTACCAACATTTATTTTCCTGCTTTTGTTTATCTGGTAATGTCTTTATTTTGTCTACATTTAAAAGTTATCTGACCAGGTGCAATGGCTCATGTTTATAATCCTAGCACTTTGGGAGGGCGAGACAGGAGGATTGCTTGAGCCAAGAAGTTTGAGATCAGCCTGGGCAACATAGCATTACCTCCTTTCTACAAAAATAAAATGATTAGACCTAGTCTCTACAAAAAATAAAAAAAGGTAATTAGTTGGGCATGGTGGTACACACCTGTAGTCTCCGCTACACAGGAGGTCGAGGTGAAAGGATAGCTCTGAGCCCAGGAGGTCAAGGCAGCGGTGAGCTGCGATTGTGCCACTGCACTTCAGTCTGGGCAACACAATGAGACCCCGGCCCAAAAAAAAGTTATCAATATTTTCCAGTGATTTTTTTTTTAAGAGAACTTTAAATTTGTTATTTAAAAGGTTACTGGCTCTGATAAGGTTGAGAACCAGACTGGGGAATATTATAAAATGATGAAATATCAACACATCTCTTATTCACAATATTTTTAAATGGCAAGCCAATAGAATAGGATAATTTGAGACAAACTTTATTTTTTTTAAAATTGAGATTATTATTCACACGTAGTTGTAAGAAATGATACAGGCAGATTTAAAAAAATTTTGCCCAATTTCTCCCAGTGGTAATATTTAGCAAAATGGTGTATTATAATATTATAACCAAGATATTAACATTCATAAAAATCTACTAATTTTATTCAGATTTTTTATTTTACTTGTACTCATTTGTGTGTGTGTGTGCTAAATTGTATATAATTGTATTACTTGTATAGATTTGTGTGTCTACTTCCTCAGCCAAGATACTAAATAGCTCCAACCTCAAGAATCCCTTGTGTCCTTTTAAAACTATACCCACCTCCTCCTACCCTCCCTCCCACTCCATTCCCTAATCCCTGGCGACTACAAATCTGTCCTTTATTAAATTTTTTTTTCATTTCAAAGATGTAATATAAATGGATCAAAACAGTATGTAACCTCTTGGAGTTGCCTTTTTTTCACTTAGCATAATTCCCTAGAAACTCATCCAATTTGTTGCAGCTATTAGTAGTTCATTCCTTTTTATTGCTGAGTGGTATTTCATGGCATATATGTATCACAGTTTGTTCAGCCATTCGCTGTTGAAAGTCATCTGGGCTGACTCCAGTTTTAGTCTATTACAAATAACCCTTTTATGAACATTCATGCACAGGTTTTTGTGTGAACATAAGTCTTCATTTGTCTGGGATAAACTCCCAGGAGTAAAATTGCTGGGTCATTTGGTAGTGGCATATTTAGTTTTTAAAGAAACTGTTTAACTTTTCTAGGTTGACTGTATCATTTATATTTCTACCAGCAATGTAAGAGTAATTCAGTCTCTCTGCATCTTTGTCAGCATTTGGTATTGTCTTTATTTTTAATTTTAGTTATTGTTATAGGTCTGTAGTGAATCTCATTGTGGTTTTAATTTGTATTTTCCTAGTGGCTAATGATGTTGAATATCTTTTCATATGCTTTTTGACGTGTGTATATTCTATTTGATATGTCTGTTCATGTTTTTTGCCTGTTTTCTTAATTAAATGTTTTTCTTCTGTTGAGTTTTGAGAGTATTTTGTTGTTGTTGTTAAATCAGGCTCTCACTCTTGTCACCCAGGCTGGAAGACAGTGGCATCATCACTGCCACCACAACCTCAGCCTTCAGGACTCGGCAATCCTACTACCTCAACCTCCTGAGTAGCATTGGAGTACAAGTGTATGCCACCATTCCTTTTTTATTTTTCCTGAAACAAGGTCTTTCTGTGTTGCCCATGCTGGTCTGTAACTCCTGGTCTCAAGACAATTCTCTTGTCTCAGCCTCCCAAAGTGCTGGAATTATAGGCATGAGCCACTGTGCCCAACTGAGAGTTCTTTATATATTATAGATACTAATTATTTACTAGATATGTGGTCTCAAATACTTCTCCCAGTATGTAGTTTTTCTTTTCATTCTCTTCACATGGGCTGTAGCAAAGCAAAACTTTAAAAAATTGATGAGATCTAATTTATCAGTTTTTTCTTTTAGTATCAAGTCTAAGAACGCTTTGCTTAGCCCTAGATCCTGAAGGTTTTCTTGACATTTAAGTCCATTATCCATTGTGAGTTATTTATGTATAAAGTATGAGGCTTAAGCCAAAGTTCCTTTTTAAAAAAATGAATGTCCGATTTCTATAGCACCATTTGTTGCAAAGGCTATCTTTCCTCCATTGAATTGGCTTTGCACTTTTGTAAAATATCAGTTGAGTACATCTATGTGAATCTATTTCTGAATTCTTCATTGATTTATGTGTCTATCCTTCAACCAATACTATGCTATCTTGATTATTGTGGCTATATAGTAAGTTTTAAATTAGGTAGAATAGTTTATCTCACTTTATTCTTTTTTCGACAAAATTATTTTAGTATTCTAGTGTCCTTTTTGACAAGATTATTTTAGTATTCTAGTGCCCATGTCTTTCTGTGTATGTATATATATATATATATATATTTTTTTTTTTTTTTTTTTTTTTTTTTTTTGAGTTGGAGTCTCACTCTCTCGCCTGACTGGAGTGCAGTGGCCGCTCCCGGCCACCGCAGCCTCGACCTGCTGGGCTCTGGCGATCCTTCCGCCTCAGCCTTCCAAGTAGCTGGAACTACAGGCACGCGCTACCATGCCCGGCTAATTTTTGACTTATTGTAGAGATGAGGTCTCGCCAAGTTGCCCAGGTGGGTCTCGAACCCGCCGGCTTAGGCAATCCACTCACCTCAGCTTCCCAAGGCGCGGGATTACAGGCTGAGCCACCGAGCCCAGCATATATATATTTTTGAATAGGCGTTTTACTCTGTCGCCTAGGCTGGAGTACAATGGCATGCTCACAGCTACCACAGCCTTGACCTGCTGAGCTCAGGTGATCCCTCCACCTCAGCCTTCCAAGTAGCTGGAACTACAGGTACACACCACCATGCACATCACCATGCCCAGCTAATTTTTTTTTTTTTTTTTTTGATTGGAGTCTCACTCTGTGTCCCAGACTGGAGTGCAGTGGCCACTCCCGGCCACCACAGCCTCGACCTGCTGGGCTCCGGCAATCCTTCCGCCTCAGCCTTCCGAGTAGCCGGAATTACAGGCATGCGCTACCACGCCCGGCTGATTTTTTTTTATTTATTGTAGAGATGAGGTCTCGCTGCCCAGGTGGGTCTTGAACCCGCGGGCTCAGGCAATCCACTCACCTCAGCCTCCCAAAGGCGCGGGATTACAGGCTGAGCCATCGAGCCCGGCTTCTTTGATTCTTTCATCAGTATTTTGTAATTTTTGGCATACAGATTCTATAATTTTTTTTGAGTTGGAATCTCATTCTTGTCACCCAGGCTAGAGTGCAGTGGCACGCTCATGGGCACCGCAGCCACTACCTGCTGGGCTCAGGTGATCCTTCTGCATCAACCTTCCAAGTAGTATAAATGTTTTTTAATTGTATACCTAAGTATTTCATTTTCTTTGGAATGATTCTAAGTGTTGTTCTGTTTTTATTTTGATTTCTTCATTTTCATTGTTAGCATATAGAAATGTGATTGCTTTTTATGTGTTTACTTTATATCCTGCAACCTTGCTGAAATCACTTAATAATTCTACATTTTTAATAGATTCTTTGGGATTTTTCTACATAGACAATCATGTCATCTACAAATACATAGTTTGGGCTGGGCGTGGTGGCTCATGCCTATAATCCCAGTGCTTTGGGAGGCCGAGGTGAGAGGATTGCCTGAGCCCAGAGGTATGAGACCAGCCTGGGCAATTTGGCGAGATCTTGTCTCTACAAGAAATATAAAAATTAACCAGGCATGGTGGCACATGCCTGTAGTCCCAACTACTTGGAAGGCTGAGGCGGAAGGATCGCTTGAGTCCAGCAGTTGAGGCTGCAGTGACCGGGAGCGTGCCACTGCCCTCCTATCTAGGAGACAGAGTGAGACTCCAACTCAAAAAAAAAAAAAAAAGTAAAGAAAAACAAATATATAGTTTGATTTCTTCCTTTCTAATTTGTATGCCTTTTATTTCTTTTACTTGCCTTATTACAGTGACTAGAACTTCCAGTACTCTGTTAAATAACAGTAGTGAAAGAGTACATCTTTGTTTTGTGCATGATTTTATGGAGAAAGCATTCAGTCTTTCATCACTAAGTAGAATGGTACCTGTAGTTTTTTGGTATGTGTTCATTATAAAGTTGAGGTAATTCTCTTTTATTCCTACTTGCAGAGACTGTTTTTTGTTGTTATTGTTGGCTTTTTTTTTTTTTAATGGAATCTCACTATGTTGCCCAGGAGTGCAGTGGCTATTCACAGGCACAATGATAGCACACTGCAGCCTGGCATCAAGTGATCCTCTTGCCTCAGCCTCCCTAGTAGGTGGGACTGCAGCTACACACCACTGTGCTCAGCTTGTTGAGACTTTTTTTTTTTAAATCATGAATGAATGTTAGCTTTTGTCAAATGCTTTCTGTGTAAACTGGTGCGATTATATACTTTGTTCTTTAACTTGTTGATGTGGTGGTTTACACTGATGGATTTTCAAATGTTGAACCATTTGTTTCCATTTTCAAAATTTAGTTTTGGTGGATATTAGATTCTTGGTTGACAGTTGAACTTCTTGAATGTTTAGATTAATATTTTCATCAAATTTGAGAATTTTCAGCCATTTAAAAATATTTTTATCTCCCTTTCTCTTTCTCTTCTGGTACTCTCATTATGCATCTGTTGGTATACTTAACGGTAACCTACATTTCTTTGAGGTCCTCTTCATTTTTCTTTATTTCTTTTTTTTCTTAGTTTTTTCAGATTGTCTAACCTTACTGATCTATATTAAAGTTTACAGTTTCTTTCTCCTGCCAACCCAAATATATTGTTGAGTCCCTCTAGTGATTTTTTCTTTTCCTTTATTATACTTTTAACTCCAGAGTTTCTTATTTATTTTTATAATTTCTCTTTAACAATACTCTTTATTTAATAAGACATTGCCATCATAGCTTCCTTTAATTTTTAAGACATGGTTTTCTTTAGTTCTTTGAACATATTTGTAATAGCTGCTTTAAAGTCTTTGTCTGCTAAGTTCAACATCTTGACTAAAAAATATTTTTTATTGCTTACTTTGTTTTCTGTGTAAGGGTCACACTTTCTTATTTCTTTGCGTGGCTCACAATTTTTATTGAAAACTGGACATTTTAGATAATATATTGTACAACTTGCTATTGATTCTGCCATCTTTCGATGACTGATGTTGTTGTTGTTTGCTTGGTCATTTGTTTATTTGTTCAGTGACTTGGCTAAACTGACTCTATGGAGTCTATTTTTCTGAAGTGTGCAACTTCTGATGTTTCTTAGATTTTTTCTCTTGTTTTAATTTTTTATCCTAGGGCCCTGGGTCAGCATAAGCCACTTAAAGTTAAAAGTTGTGCCTAAGCCTCCGTGGCCAGTCAGATTTGTGCCCTTTAGTACTGGATACATATGTGGTTTGGAGGCTGCTATCACGGTCCAAGGAGTTTATATTTTTGCCCTACATTCAACCAGGAAGTAGCAGATTAGATATTCTCTTTTTGACCACTCCTGAGAGCCTTGGATATATATATATAGTCTTCCAGACAGTTAGGGATGTGTGTGATTTTACTTTCAAGTCTGGTTGCCCTGGGTCTGAGTAGTTTATTCCTCAGCCAGTGTTTGTTCCGAAATTGTACTGAAGTCCCTTGTACCAGTGAGGCATCCACCTTTTATTGATGGTCCCATGTGTGGTTTGGGGAATGTTTTTAAGTCTTCTCTACATCCAGCCCTTATTATTTCTACATGCAGCCTAGTGCATGTCCACTGCCTTCTTAATCCCTGGGATTGACCACAGGAGGCATTTTCTTGGCTGTATCTTTCCCTGGAGTAGAGCTTTGGCAACGTGAATATGGTGGGGATGAGAAATTTGGAGGCCTGCCTCTCTTGGGGTGAAAATATAGTCTTAAACTGGAAGCTGGAGGAAGAGGGAGCCCTATCTTCCTGGCCACACCTGCTTAGAGTAGAGCACCTGGAATAGTGTTTCCGTAAAACAGAGCTGGGTGCTGGGGAAGGTGAGATTTATGGCCTAAATGACACCAGATTCTCATTGTTCTTACCAAGACTTAGTAGACTTTTTTGAATGAATATTTTTCCATTTGCTGTATGCCCTTTGGACAATTTCCAGAGACTTTAAGTACTTATTCATTATAATTTCCTCCAGTAAAGTTATTGTTTTTTGGGGAGAAAGTGTTAGCTAGTCTCTTCACTCAACCATTCTAGAAGTTCTTTCTGAGTTGTTTTTATTTTTTTAATTTTATTTATTTTTATTTATTATTTTTGAGTGAAGGTCTCACTCTGTCACTCAGGCTGGAGTGAAATGGCATGATCATGGCTCACTGCACCCTTGACCTCCTGGGCTCAGGCTATCCTTCCACCTTAGTCTCCCAAAGTGCTGGGATTACAGGTGTGAGCCACTGTGCCCAGCCCCTAGTTGTTTTTAAATATACTGTTACTCCTCAGTGTAAAACCAGATGTTGTTCTTCCTCATCAGTTTGTGTTTACTCTATGCATGGCCCTAAGAATCTTCATTGGTGAATAACATTGACTCTATTGATAAGGATTTGTCCAGTGGAATAAAAAGAAGCAAATATCTTGAATTTGCTTCTCCATATAAGCAGTGAGAGGGAACTGCTCCATGTTTAGGTCCTGTCCTGCTACTGGGCCTACACAGGGATGGGCCCTCTATACTCTAGGAGCCAGATGGCACCTAAATGGAAAGCAAGCAAAGAAGCTCATCATCAAGTAACTTGGGGTGTAATGTATGAGTTGGGGCTGAAATGGTGGGTAGACAATTCCCACAACAACAGCTGTGACAGTTCAGGAGGAGAGAGGAGAGCTCAGAAGAGGATCCTGAATTAGCAACCTGAGCCCAGCCTCGAAAAACCAGGCCTTGAGCCTGGGCCTGGGATTGACATGTTGACAGGTGCATGGGGGAGTGTTTAGGGAATGGGGCTCCAGGTGAGGATGTCAGTGAAAGCATGATTATCTGTGGAGTATGTAGAGGCTGTAAGGAGGCCAGATTGACTGGAAGGGAGGGCTGGGCTGAGGGACTTGTGGACATGAGGTTGAGAGGGGTGTTGAGGCCAGGTGTCAAAGGGCTTGGAATATCAGGCTAAAGGATTTAGACTTGAGTCTAAAGGTGCCAGAGGCGCCCTTGCAGATTGCTGAGGTTTATTAGGATATTTCTTCTGGCCACTGTATATAACATGCATGGAAGAGGGGAGGAGCCTGGAGCCCTGGAAACAGGTGCCCAGAGCCCCATATTGGAGCCAGTGACAGAGATGTCCAAGACAGAAGAATGGCTCACAGGGAATGAGAAAGGAGTAGATGAGGAGCCATCTTTAAGACTCAGGCAAGGCGGGCCAAGAAACCCCAATTCTTTTTCCTTAGCTCCTGTGATATAGTCAGTGACCACTGGCAAACACCAACTCTGTATCAGAGAAATCCCTCTAGGGAGCAGACAGAAGACCTGATTCTCCAGAGGAAGTCAAATGGGGAGGGCCCTGGGCTCTAGAGAAAGGAAGCCAGGTGAGGTGGCCTAGATGTATGGTCAGGAAAATTGGAGGGGCAGAAGAGGTGATCTACAGTACAGGTAGCAAACATTAGAGCTGCCGGACCATCACACAAGAGGCCTTCTATCCAAATTTTCTGCATGAATTAAGGAGGTTCTTATTTGTACTTCTGGGCATGGCAGCATCTCATGTGCTCATCTCTGCCTTCCTTTCCAAGGCTTCATGAGATGTGTGAGTGGCTAGAAGCCTAGAGAGACCTTAATAAGACCATGACTTCTTTGAGCTTGGTCTTCTGAGTATAGCACCTCCTCCAGTGCCACCTTGTCGCTCTGTGTCTTGGCCAAATACATTGAGAGTGAAGCCAAGTCTGGCTACTAGACCCCAAGGTTCAGATGGTAGTACCAGGAACAGGTTACCCTTGAGGTCATTTTCCTCACTGAAGTTGCTCCATGATGTCCCTCTCAGAGTCAGGGTTGATTCTGAGTCTGGTCTAGTTTATAAAATAATATCGGAACACTTCTCCAGTTTGTTGTATATATCACTAGCATGGTTTGCTTCTGAAGTATTTATTCTCTTGTTTTTCAATAAGGGGTATTTAATAGATTTCTGAAAACTGTAGGATTTGTTGAAATGAGTCATAGCATTTGGCTGAAATAGAGAGGACTCCATCTGTTGCCTTTGCGTGGTCCCTAGTTCTGTTCTCTGTGACTGAGCTATAAGGGAAATAGGAGAACTTGGTGTTCCCTGAGCTCACCATCACTGGCCTGGCCCATCAGGCATAAGCCTTGCCGGAGTAAAGATATGGGGAAGTGGAACCTATTTCCTGGGATCCTCTCAACTTGGAACCCCTGCATAATTGCTCATGCTAATGCCCACTGTGTTTGGGTGAGGGAGTAGGGACAAGAGCCAAGGGCTCCTTGTCCACTAAACTTTGCCAAATGTTTCCCTGGAGTGCCCCTGTGTTTGTCCCTTGGGTTAGAAAGAGGAACATCCACTGCAGGGATGATTTCCTCAGGTCCTCTTGGCCTGCTGTGCCCTGATGCTCTCCTCTGTGTCCCAGGGGCAGATAGACAACTCATTCTGACTCAACTGACTCTCTGGGTGTAGGTAGCAATGAGGTTAGGAAGGGTTATGGGAACATGAAACAATGCAGGGGAAAGGGGATGGGTTTGGGAGAAGAGAGACCTAGGACCAATCCTAGCTTTGCCTTATTCACATTGCTTTGTCTCTTTAAATCTTGGTTTCCTCACCTGGACCTTCAACATAGAGGTGTCACGAGGATTAACTGAGATGATGGATGTAAAGTGCTTGGCACTTGCTAAAAAATGACCAGTTTCCTGACTCTCCCCCATGGTCTGGCCTACTCTATTTTGCACACTCTGCCCCTTCATCAGTGATGGATCATGCTCATGTGCAGCATGAAAGGAGAGTCATGCTGTGAGCTGGGATACAGCACAGAAGATGCTGACATCCCACACTGCTCCCTACAGAGTTGCTCCCAGAGCCTTGTGCTCAATCAGCAGATTGGCCTAACCAGACCCACTTGGCCATACCTGCCTCTCACTGGGTAGCTAGGGCCTGGCCTTCCGTACTCATGGCCAGGGCTGGACCCAAGTCATGCTCCTCCATTGCTGGCTACTCCAGGACAACAAGCCTGGGAACTCTTGAGGGGCACATGTCCTACTCTGCTGCTTTCCTGTTCTGCACTAGTCCTGGAGACATCGGTCTCTGAGCTGTTGCAGGAAGTTGCCTTTGTTTCTGTGACTCACTCATCTCTGGTTGGTGGTGGTGTGCTGCCTGGCTGCTGTGGGACCTAGGTGAACTCTTCCTCCTACGGGTCAGTTGAAGTGTCTATGTAGCCCTGTGAGCAGATGCCACCAGCTTTGCCCAATTCCTTCTTCAGCTTCCCAACTTCACAGGGTGTATCATAGGAGTTGCCTGCTGAGGTCACCACCTTAGGCAATACAGGCCTGTTGGATTAGATCATGATTACTGAATTAGCAAATAACTAGAACCTTGTCCAAGAGGGCCCCAGTGTGTGAGGACTGCTCAGTGGACCCTGTTGGGTCAGAGAGAGAATGAACATTTTCAGGTTTGTTGGTGGATTAGGTGAAACCAGCCTCACAGCAGGAACAAGGTGAGTAGACAGGGACCTCTGTAGCTTATTGAAGGTGTTCTCTAAACTTACACAGGATCTCTCTCTCTCTTTGTCAGGGTGAAATTTACATAACATAAAATTAACCAATTTAAAGTGAACAGTTCAGAGGTATTTAATACATTCACAGTGTTGTGCAACTACCACCTCTACTTCGTTTTAAAACATGTTCATCCCCCAAAAGAAAACCCCATAGCCATTAAGCAATTGCTCTCCATTTCCTCATCCCCCAGCTCCTGGCAACCATTAATATTCTTTCTATCTCTATGGATTTATGTATTCTGGATATTCATATAAATGGAATCATAAGATATGTATCCTTTTGTGCCTGACTTCTGTCACTTAGCATAATGTGTGGAGCTTTATCCACATTGTAGCATGCATATATCAATATTTCATTCTTTTTGTTTTGTCTTGTTTATTGTGGTAAAATTACATCATATAAAGTGTAATTTTTAGCCGGGCTCGGTGGTTCAGCCTGTAATCCCGCGGCTTTGGGAGGCTGAGGTGAGTAGATTGCCTGAGCCCGCGGGTTCGAGACCCAACTGGGCAACTTGGCGAGCCCTCATCTCTGCAATAAATCAGAAATTAGCCAGGCGTGGTAGCGCACACCTGCAGTTCCAGCTACTTGGAAGGCTGTGGCGGAAGGATTGCCGGAGCCCAGCAGGTCGAGACTGCAGTGGCCGGGAGCGGCCACTGCACTCCAGTCTGGGCGACAGAGTGAGACGCCAACTCAAAAAAAAAAAAAAAATGTAATTTTTTTTTTCTTTTCTTTCTTTCTTTTTTTTTTTTTGAGTTGGAGTCTCGCTCTGTCACCCAGACTGGAGTGCAGTGGCACACTCCTGGCCACAGCAGCCTCGGCCTACTGAGCTCCGGTGATCCTTCCGCCTCAGCCTTCCATTTTTTTTCTTTTCAAGAGATGAGGTCTCACTATGTTGCCTCAAACAGTTCTCCCACCTTGGCCTCCTGAGTAGCTGGGACTACAAGTGTGTGCTACTGCACCCAGTTCAAAATGTGCCGTGTTAGCCGTTTTAAAATGTACAGTTTATTGGTATTAAGGACATTCATATTGTTGTACTGATATCATCACCATCTATTTCCAGAATTTTTTCATCATTCCAAACTGAAACTCTGTACCCATTAACCAGTAACTCCCCACTTTCCCCCAGCTTCCGGTAACTACTGTCGCTAATGAATTTGACTATTCTAGGTTTCTAGGTACCTCATGTAAGTTATCTGTCATTTTGTGGCTGGCTTATTTAATTCAGCATGTCTTCAAAGCTTATCCATGTGTAGCATGTATCAGAATCGACTTCCTTTTTAAGGCTGAATAATATTCCATTGTATGTATACACCACACATCACATTTTGTTAATCCAGTCATCTGTCAATGGACATTGGGTTGCCTTCACCTTTTGGCTGGTGTGAATGATACAGGAATTTTTTTTTTTTTTTTTTTTTTTAGTCAGAATCTCACTCTGTCACCCAGGCTGAACTGAAGTGGCACGCTCACAGCCACTGCAGCCTTAACTTGCTGGGCTCAGGTGATCCTTCTGCCTCAGCCTTCCATGTAGCTGGAACCACAGGTGCATGCCACCATGCCTGGCTAACTTTTTAAATTTATTTATTGTAGAGAAGAGATCTCACTAAGTTCCCCAGGTTGTCCTTAAAGTGCTGGAATTACAGGCATGAGTCACTGTGCCTAGCAATGCAGAGATTCTTGAGCCCTGCAGCAGCCTGGTGGACAGCTTGAGCTGAGACACAGATGTGAGCATTGAGATGAGATGCTAATTTTCAGAGAGATCCAGGAGCAGGGTCTTCTCCCTTGCTCCATGCCTACTAGTCCCTACATTTTCCTCTCTTCTTCCAGCCACACTGGCCAACTTACTTCTCCCTACCTGCAATGCACACTCCCTCCTCACAGCCTCAGACCCTGTCATTTCTTCCCCTGTAATGCTCTTCCCTGGGCCTTGACACAGCCTCTCCTAAAATATTTGCATGACTCTGCTCAGATGTCCTCTCTTCAGATGTATCCTCTGACCCACCAAAGCAGTCTCCCCCTTCCTCATTCATGTTGTTCCTCTAAGTACCTATTATTCTCTGAATGAATTGGGCTTAACTATTGTATTTTTGGTCTTTGCCTGTATCCTGCACCAGAAGGCAGGTCCCATGGGATGAGTACCCTTGTCTACTTTGCTCACTGTTAGGTAGCCAACGTCCGCAGTGCAGCCCAGTGCCAGGTGCCCTGCAGCTCTCGATGAGGATATGACATTCAGTGAAGCCACACATTCATGCTGCTCTGGCCAACATTGGAGTCCTAACCCCTTCTGTCTCCCCCTTTTGTATTTGGACCTGTATTCACATCCTCTATCCCAGGTACTCCACTCTGTTCTCTGGAACTCCCAAGTTGCACTGGGTACCCAGCACCTTCCCCAGACATTCCCTCTACCTTCTGCGAGGTAAAAACCTGGCCATGCCTGAGTACACAGTACTCCCCTCACTCCCTCAGCAGGGCTGTCTGGCCCCCAATGCACTTGCCTGATACTCCAGGCCAAGAAACTTTGGGCCTGCTGAATGAGCCTGGCTCTCAGAACCAGATCTCTCCACTCTTGTCAGATGTTGGCTAAATAGTTTTACCATCCTTTCTCCCTTAGTATGGCTGACTGGGCTTCTCATACTTTCCACTTCCCTGAAGACTTTGGCACCAGCATTCCAGGCTTCCTGCCACTCTGCTTGCTGTCAAGCCAGGGAAGGAAGAAAGGGAGGAAGGCAAGGCTAATGTTTTTCTCGGTGCCTACTGTTCACTTGGCACCACCTCTTTCTCATGCTCTGGCCTCTCTGTTGGCTCAGTTCAGCTCAGACACTCTGGGAATGGTGATTCAGGGCTGGGTTAGTCCCTCAGAGCATTTGCCCTTCCCTTTGGGAACAAGCCTTCTTGGCAGTGTCTTACTCACTACTCAGTGACTAGCTATGTGCCGTGGAGAGTGTGATCACACATGCACTCATATGCTCACACATGTATGCATACAATGCATATGTTCACTCATGTGTTAGCACACACTAGTACACATAGGCATACACACACATGGGCACACAGTGTCTCATTTTGCTTTTTTCTCAGGTCTTAATCACCACTCTCAGATCAACAGGCAGATATTTTCCTTATGAGAACATCTGTCTTGATGGAATTGAGGCCCCAGTAGTTGAATTTATGCTCTCAATGCGTGAAAATACATCAGGTGCACCTCTGCTCCCCAGACACTGAGCCATGGGAAGGGGAAGAACATAGGGGAGGGAGCTCCTGGTGGTCAGTCAAGCGGAGGACCTCTCCTAATCAGAGGTGTGGCTAGCCTCCCTCCTGAAAGAGATTGATGAATCCTTGGATGGGAGGCTTTGGCCTTAGGCAGGCCTTCAGGGCCATAAGTTGCCCCACATCAGGCTCAGTAGTGAGGGGGATTGAGAATCGACTTCTAAGGCAGGAGAGAAGAATGGGAAGGTGGGTGTGGAGGGATGGGAAGTCATCTGCAGAAACCCTCTCACTGGGTGGTCTCTGCCAGTGGGTGGTAAGCTCTCTGAGTAGCTGATAAGGGAATTATCTGCAGGAGGGATCTAGAAATGAACCCCAGCACCTTCCTGGCCCTCATAGTATGATAAAGAAGGAAGGGCAGGAGCCAAAGTGCCACAGATAGATATTAGATCTCTCCTTCTGAGTGAAGTGAAAAGCAAGAGAACCACAGAGAAAAGGCTGCATAGTTGGCCAAAAAGGAAAATGAGCCGCTGTTCATTTGTGTTTTTCTGCAACTAGGCTGACAAGTGTGTGGAACACTGGACACAGTAATGTTGAAGGCTAGAAAAGTGGTGGATGACTTTCATTTTTTAATGTCCTTTGATCCTGCAGTGGGTACTATTTAGAAGAGAATATTTAGATTTCTTTAGATTATTACTTAGATTTCTTAATCAATCACCTGAGTCCATTGGTCATTCAGTCCACAAACATCCACTGAACCCTTCTGTGGACTGGGCCCTGTGCCAGGCTCTGAGGACTCAGTGGTGACCATATGTGGAAGAAAACCAGATGGCACACTTTTCTCTGGAGCTGCTCCCCTTCCCCACATCTTCCTTCAGGATTTTCTTTCCATGTTTTTCCTGTTGGAATCTTGAGTCTCACTATGTTGAGATGGCATTTTTAAAAATCATTCTTATTGTCTTTTATGAACCTTATAAATAATTCAGTAGGTCGACACTTTTTAGCACCAGTCCTGTTTGGGTGTTTAGCCTCATGTTGCATGCAGATGAGGGGAGAGAGGGAGGCCAGAGGAGCGCACAAGCATGCAGGGAACCCTCCTACATGAACCATGAGGTGTTTGCAGGAAGTCACAGCAGATTTCTAGAAACTGGGGAATCTGGCAAGGTCCCCTAGAGTGTAGGGTGCTTGAGCTGGGTTTTGAAGGTTGAATTGGCTTTTGAGGAAAGAGCCTAGTAGAAAGAGAATAGAGGTGGGGGTCTGACGAGGCAGGAAGCCCTGCCTGAAAGCTGTGCAGAAAGAGGAAACTGCCTAGACAGAAGGGGCCACAGCTTTGAAGGCTACGGCAAGCACATCCAGGGCAGAGTGGTAACCCTGGCTGTCCTGCTGCGCAATGTCCCCACCTATGTATGGTGGAATCGGTGGCATTGTCTTCACTCCTCCTTGGGTGGGAAGAGTGAGCACTTAGCATAATGTGGCCTGTGTGAGGCTTTGCACATGTGGCTGTGATTGTGGCAGCTGCCACAGGAAAGCCAGGCTTTTTTCAATTAGGCTAATTGAATGAGACTCCTGAGCAGGGCCTACCCTCATGTCTCTGTCCCAGACTTTAGAGTCCTTTCTCCCCTAGACTTGTCTGTCATCATCTTGGGATGCCTTGCAGGCCCCAGAATTATTGCAGTGAATCCTATCTCTTCCATGCCCAGTGTGTCAGCCAATGCTACCACAGAGAGCCTCTGATTTCTTGATCAATCACCTGAGTCCATTGGTCATTCAGTCCACAAACATTCACTGAACCCTTCTGTGGGCTGGGCCCTGTGCCAGGCTCTGAGGACTCAGTGGTGACTGTATGTGGAAGAAAGCCAGATGGCCCACTTTTCTCTGGAGCTTCTGCCCTTCTCCACATTTTTCTCCAGGGTTTTCTTGAACTTGGCCACCCCACATTCATTTCTCTTTCTGGGGACCCTGGATCACTACCCCCTCCTGCCACACACATGTGTGTGTATTCAACTTCTCATTATTTTGTGTGTGATAAATGGAGTTTTGTGTGTGAGAACACTTGTTTTGTAATAAATTTTTGATTGAAATACATTTGAAATCACAAGGCAAAGGTAGAGTTCAGAAGGATTCCAATTCATCTTACTGCCTGTTCTTTCTGGTGCCAAGTACTGACTGGCTCCAAACCAGTGCTGCAGGCCCCTTTCCAAAGGTAGGATTCTTCAACTGTTGCATCAGGCCTTCCCAATAGCCAGTACAGCATCCTGGGTTGTGGGGCAAGTGACAGAGGGTGGGTGCCAACAGGGTAACTGGAGAAGAGTGGAGATGGGAAAGTTCTGATATCTTCTGTTGTTTTACTCAGAGCTAAAACTAAGGGTCATAGGTGATCCCCAATCACAATTTTATTTTACCACTTTTGAATCACAGATAAGTTTTTCCTTACTCGTACATAGCAACATAAAAAGCAAGATTTTTTTTTCTTTAATTTAAATTTCCAAAAAGCAAGTAGGCTTGATTTCTGGACAGAGAGGTTTTTAACATGGGATGGAAAGACATTACTTTAGTGTTTCTTTCCTCCCTAAATAGATAATAGATATAGTTTTTAAATTCCATTAATCTCTCATGAGAAAGGTGTCCCGAGGTCTCAGGCTAGGTAGGGTTTCCCTGGAAGTCTCGAATAGCAGGCTCTGGGAAGTCTCCTATACCGGGGTGTTTCTCAGTCTAGCCCAGTCTCTCTCGCACAGCAAGTGTTTGACTAATTCATGTATTAGTGATGCAGACACTGGGTTATCTTGCTAATGGCATTGTTGGCCCTTGTTTCCCTTCCTATGACTAGAGCAAAGCTGGGTATGAAGTAGACCCTTAGTCATCTTTGCAGGCTGAGGATGTGTCCTAGCAGCTCTGAAGGCAGACTGAGTGCTGAGTCTCTTGTGAGTTCTAGGTCTGAAGACAGGACAGGAACTTGTTGAGGCTTCTGGGCAAGAGTCCTGACTTCTACCCTATTGGGGACAGGAGTGTGGAGAGTGGGGCCTGCTTTGTCCATAGTCACAAAGGCTTGCAGTTTTCTCTAGCTTATTTTGACTTCCTGGTTGCAGCAGAATTTAGAAGAGAACTGACAAGCACAGTCCTTAATAAAGGACTGTAGTGGTAGAATTCGCAGTAGCTGGAACATGGGAAAAGCTGACTCAGCCTTCTATAATGATTTCTGACTCCCAATCAGAGGTTCCTAACTTTTGAAACTGCCCCCCAGGTCAGAAAACTGGTACACTACACAGCTCAAAGTTGTGTCCATGTGGGGTCCTAATGCAGATGTCTGCAAGTCTGGGGCTGGGTGGGAAGCAGGAACCTAGTGGCTTGGGCTGCATCAGAACTCTTGGGCTACACTTGGCAGCCATGGCATTCCCAGAAGACAGAGTTGGGAGATGTGAACAGCTGGCACTGGGGTCAAGGCTCCTGGAAGGCTGTGAAGAGGTGACTGAGAATTTTCCTGGTTAGCTAGGTATCCTCTCAGAAAGCTGAGCCTGGTAGGGGAGTCCTTGGAGATATCTGGTTGGCCTGGAGCACTTTCCACTATAGACTGGAAAGACTGGCAAGGTCTTACTGTAGGGATGCCCTGTGATTTGCCCAGAGAAATGTCAGCATCCTGGCATTCAGTCCTTATAGTGTCTAAAAGGAAGAGTTCCTAAGGTTGCGGCCCTTTTTCTTCTGGTGTCCCAATTCAGGGCCATCTGGAAAACCTAGCAGGTGTTGGGGGAGCCCTTCAAGGAGCTGATGACCTAGGTCTTGGTTCTGGGCAGTGACTCTGACCAGCCACTTGCTTGCCTTCTCTTCCCTCCTTGCCCTCTTGACTCCCAGCTTGAGTCCCCACTTGTCCTAGCTCTCCCAGGAATCTCCTGCTGATGAGCTGTTACCTAAGTCTGATGACTAAGTAGGAAAAAAGGAATTAGGGCATTACTTGCTAAGCTATAACACTCTCCCTTCTACTGAGTTCCAGCTGAAGAAACCAGCTTTTTTACTACATTGTAGTAAAGCCCAGTCTTTGGATCACTTCCCCCTGGAATTTGTGAGTAATTGATTGAACTAAACCTTTGTAAAAGATAATGATTAAACTATGACTGTTTAACTCCCCTAAAAAAAAAAAAAAAAAAACTACTTCCAAGTCTTAGCAGGGTCATTTCCTACAAACCTTGCATAATTACAAAATATTTTCATCAATTAATTAGCCTATAGAACTTCTGCTTCCTTCAACTGACAAACAGGGATTGTACCCACATTAGATTCTGGGAACTTCTGCCATCAGGGTATTCTCATCTTGAACTGAGAGACAGACGGTGAGCAGGTAGTGCCCTACAGAGGGGCAGCATTGGGGCAGAGCTGGTAGGAGATGCATAGAGAGGGAGACCCAAAGGAGGATGTATACCAAAAGTCAGGTTCAAATAGTGCCATGGAGGCATTCAGTTCGCCTACTGGAGAACCTATGGGCATGGATGCAGGAAAGCACTTGGTTTGTCGGTGAGCTCCCAGGCCTCAGGTAGGGCGTGTATGTAAGTGATGTGTGGTAACCATCAAGAGACAAGATAGGGTCCTTCTGGTCAAGGGCCAAATCAGCCATTGAGGAGGCATTTGGCTTTCATGGACTTCAGGAAACCTGGGTACCTGCTGAAAGCAAACAAAAATGTTTATGAATGAGTAGAATGTTTTCCTCTGGGGATAATATCTAAGGTTTTTAATCATATTTATAAAGCAGTCGCTGCTTTAGAAAACTTAGAACTTGCACAAGTGGAAAGCCAGAGGAAAATGGTGTTTGTTTTGGATTGTAAAATGTCTTCTGGTTAAATGATTAAGTAAAAAACATCTCTTTGCTCAGCTCTTTTTTTTTTCTTTTTTCTTTTTTGAATCAGTCTTACTCTGTTACCCAGGCTAGAGTGGCATGTTCACAGCCATCACAGCCCTTACCTGCTAGGCTCAGGTGATCCTTCCACCTCAGCTTTCCAAGTAGCTGGGACTACAGGCATGCACCACCATGCCTGGCTAATTTTTCTTGATTTATTGTAGAGACAAGGTCTCACCAAGTTGCCCTGGCTGGTCTCTAACCCCTGGGCTCAGGTAATCCTCTCACCTCCACCTCCCAAAGTGCTAGAATTATAGGTGTGAGTCACTGCACCCGACTTGCTCCGTCTCTTTACCGAACTAACCAAACACTGTAAGAAAAGCAAGAAACAGAAAAGAAAATTCTACCTTCAACACAACTTATATTCATAACTTGAAGTACAATAAACAAAAATGGTCTTCAAGTACAGGAAAATCAGTACAGAATGAAAGAGGATTTTTAAGAGGGGAAACTTGTCTCTGTGGAACTAGGGCATAGAGGTCAGAGTTCAGAGGGCCAAAACCAACATCCCCCTTCTTGTATTGGTTGAAAAGCCACCATATGCAGGGAAGCATAGGGAGTATCTTGGAACCCTGTGTGATGCCAAGTACTTACTGGGGAGATGGAGTTGCCCAAGAAATTGAGCACAGAGTGGCAGATGGGGGGAAATCCATGAGTTGCTAACAGCCCAGACAATGGAAAGACAAAGGAAATTCAAAATAGGCATAATTGATATCTCTGGAGAAGAGAACAAAACAAATGAAACACAGAAATGTTCAAAAATATAATAGAAGAAAATCCCCCCCACCCCCGAAATATAAGAACACACAAATCTTTAGTTTGAAAGGCCATACTAAGTTTTAGGAAAAATAGATATGGAATATTCAACCCCAAAACATATCTTGGTGAAGTTACCAAATTTCAAAGAGAAAGAAAGAGTTCTCTTGATAGGAGAAAAGTTAATTTATCTATAAGGAGAGAAAAAACAGCCTGGACCAGAGATCTACACATTAATAATCAATGATAGAAAACAGAGTGGCTATACTTGCAAAGTCTTAAGGGGAAGAAAGTGTGAGCCCAGAATTTTATATCCAGCCAAGATGTTCAAGTTTAAAGGTCACAAAGATAGGTTCAGACATTCAAGAACTCAGGGAACGTGGTTCCTATGAGTTCTTTTTGAATTAGTGAATTAATGAATAAAAATTTCTAGGCTGGGCTCAGTGGCTCAGCCTGTAATCCCAGAAGTTTGAGAGGCCAAGATGAGAGGATTGCCTAAGCCTGCAGGTTCGAGACCAGCCCAGGCAAATTGGCAAGACCTTGTCTCTACAATAAATCAAAAAAAATTAGCCAGGCACGGTAGAGTGTGCCTGTAGTTCCTGCTACTTGGAAGACTGAGGCAGAAGGATCGCCGGAGCCCAACAGGTTGACACTGGGGTGGCCGTGAGTATGCCACTGCACTCCAGCATGGGCAACAGAGTGAGACTCCAACACACACACAAAACAAACAAACAAACAAAAAACTTCTAGAGATAAACAATATAACACATAAAGGAAGATTCTGTGATCAAAAGATTAGTAATCCCTCAACAGAGTCCTTAGGCTAAGAGGCTTGCATCCACCACTCACTTGCCCTCAGGTGAGCTGTCAATCACACAATACCTATTACAGGCACCACGTGCTAGAGAAATCAGTCTTCGAAGTTATACTGAGCTTATTGCATTTGATGCTTCAGCTGACTGATGGCTACAGTCACAGCTCTTGTGACTCTGGTAAAGTCTTGGGATGGAGGTGAAAATGCAACTGAAGAAAAGGTCAAAGATAAATACCACATGAATCACTACTGTGTACCCACTGGTCTCTTTCTAGTGGGGGAGAAATTTGGCTTGAAGTGGGCCTAGCCCAATTCTGCATGAGATGCTACAAGAAACTAGATACCACTTGAGGCAAGACTAAGGGTATGGTTTTGTTCTACATCATGGATGACAATTCCATGGCCTTTGTGCTTAATTGGTGGTAATAGTCTTTCCCACAGATCCTTCCCAAACCCAGTCTTCCAGGCAGTCACTACTGATTAATTGGGATTAAAGAAAAGTTACTCCTATTTCCCATCCTTGCTGTGAATTCTGAAGACTGGCTGGTCCTAAAGGGAACCAAGGGCAAATCAGATTGCCCTGAGAGATGTTCTCACTTAGGCCTCAAGGCTAGGGAATGAGGTCCCCAGGGCTCGCTCTTGATACAGTTATATCCTGGCTTCCCCCTTGCTCCCAGACTCCTGGTAGTCTCTCCTCTGGTGCTGGTAGCTTCCTTTGGCCTGTATTTGATGGCAGCAGCTCTTGTTTCTACCAGTCCCTCTTGCCACATTCTTCCCTTGCTGACCCACTTGCAATCTCATGCCAAGCTCTTTCTCTCAGCAATAGCACAGCAGTCAGAGATTACTGCCTTAATAATATACTTTGCTGGTCCAAACAGACTGGTTTGGGACCAGTTGAAGCTTGTTTGGCCAGAGGAAGAATCCCAACTGCCAGACTTTTCTGAGTGAAAAGGATGACTAGAGATGGTGGATACCTGACAACACTAATGGTTCCTTCATGTGGGTTTGTCTACTCAGAGATGTGAGGCTGTGAATACTCAAGTGCATCAGTATCATATCTGTTGTGGGGTCTGTCACCAGGCCAACATGGTGCTTTGTGCCCACCTGTACCAAGGAACTAGATTTCTGGGTTATTTTGGGATCTCTTGGGTATTGGAAACTTACCTGCAGAGTAGGACCACAGCTTAAAGTAACTGGTAAGTTGAGAAGGGAGGATGTCAGCCTTAAGGGGAGTTCTGCCTATAGCATGTCCCCCACCCTATCCAGAAACCTTGGGTATGGCACCTTCACTCCCCAGTCAGCAGATCATTCCCTGGCTCTAAAACAGCATCTTAGAGGTTTTGAGCTCATGATGCTAGCTTCTTGTTCAAATTGCAGGCTTCTGAGTGCTGTGGCCAAGTGTTATGGATATCCTCACCCCGTACTATTGCCATCAGCAGAGCAAATTCTTTTTGGTGCATAGGCAATCAGAAAGCCTGGAGAGGCCAGCCCCTGATGGCCTGGTGCCTCCCTGTTACTGACCTAAGTATACCTTCCCATGGGGCAGTACTGGAAGCAGGATAGAATCTGGTCTGGGAAACCAACAAAGACTCCTTTAATGGCTGGAGATTGGCAGTTCAAGAATCTCCTCACCAGTGGCCTCCAAACTAGGACACATATGCCAAGGGGTGGGAGGAAAGGAAACAAGGCAGAACATATGAAAACTCCTATCTGCATTTATTTTTTATCTCATCCTTTAAAACTTTTTCATTTAGGGAGGTGGGTTTTATTTTATGTATATATGTGTGTGTATATATATATATATATATATATGTAATTGGTAGATAAATATTCATATGTTAGAGATGCACAAACATGTTTTATTGATAGAGGCACATGATAAAAAAGGCAGGCCACTGGTCTGAAGGCTAGGCAGGTCAGGAAATGTTTTTTGTATGAAAACCAGAATTTTTTCTAAGCCCAAATTTTATGAACTCTCATATCTATTCCTGAGAGAGGGACTCCAGAACCCAGGACCCACCATTCTACAGCCTCTTCTTCTCTGCCTGAATGTGCAGGGACTGCTTGGGTGGCCCAGTGGTCCTTCCTGGCATGGGCCTCAAAGGAGAGTGTCCTCCTACAGCGTTTGCCCAGCTGTAATTGCCCATTACAGAAAGGTCAGCCATGAATTTATCAAAACGTTGTTTGAAGCTGTGGGGCTCTTCCGACTGCTCTGACTTAGAGAAATAGTTTCCTTAAGTTCATTCCCCTCCTGGTGAACAAAGACAGCCATTTATTAATGTGAAACGTTTCTCTTTCAAATGTGCAACTGGAGGTGTTGGGGGGCATGCTCTGGAATGCTGCCTCCTGGGGCCCAGCTTGGCTTCCCCTCTGGTGCCTGCACTGGCTCCATGCCTCACAGCTTTTCCTTCTGGTCTGCTTCAGCCCAAGCAGGCCCTTCCTGGGTGCTGCTACCAGAGCAGCGTCAGGCTCCTTCCTACCGTGTACTGGGGCAGCCATGTCTCTCTTTGGCGGCTCTGCCCTTATGGGCCTACCTGGTGTCTGGAGAATCTTTTAGTCATTGGGGCTTGTTGGCCTCATGCCTTTCCTGGGGTTTTCTGGCAGAGGGGAGCCTGAATTATTTCTCCCAGGGTTGTCATGGTATAGGACAGGAGGTCACAAGGGTACTGAGGATTGGTGAGGGAGAGGCTCACTGAATTGGCTCTGTCTCCCTTCCTAGCAGCCCACCTGTGGCTGGGAGGTTCCTTCCCACCTTGGCAAACAGCTTTGAGTTGAGATTGCTTCTGACCAGTTAACAATCCTAAATGCTAAAAGGAAGAAAAGTTAGTGGAAATCTAGCTGTTTCTACTTTCTCTACAGTCTATCCTTTTTTTAGTTTGTTTGAGTCAGAGTCTCACTCTGTCACCCAGGCTGGAATGCAGTGGCATGCTCCTTCTGCCTCAGCCTTACAAGTAGCTGGAACCACAGGCATGCGCCACCCTGCCTGGCTAATTTTTTAATTTATTGTAGAGATGAGGTCTCGCCAAGTTGCCCAGGCTGGCCTTGAACCCCTGGGCTCAGGCAATCCTCTTGCCTTGGTCTCCCAAAGTGCTAGGATTACAGGCTTGAGCCACCACACCCAGCCTCAACCTATCCTTTAAGACCTGGTTTCGATGTCTTCTCATCCTCTAAATCTTCAGAGGCTTCTGCTCCTCCCCTGGACCTTGTGGTAGTGTGTTTTGTAGGAATTTGTTTGCACATCTATCTCTACTCTAGATTAGAGTCTCCCAGAGAACTGAATCCCTGTCTGATTCACTTAAAAACTCCATTCTTGGTCATCTTTGAATAAGATAAAGCATTTTCAGTCTCTCCTATGTGGTATCCAGCCACTCCACATCTCTGTCCTCTCCCTCCTTCGCTACATGCCTGTCCTCCTATGTCTTTGCTTTATGAGAGTGTTCCTCTCCCCTTCTTGCTTACTAGCTCTTACCCCAGCCCTCCCCAAGTAACAGGGTTTCCAAGGCTGCCAGAAGGATCACTGGCCTCAAGGGGCCTCACTGCTGTTGACTCACATCCATGAGATCATGTCTTCTTTGGGGTAGCCTGGGTTCTGCCTTTTGACACCTTTCTCTCATTTTCCTCACTCCTTTTCTCCCACCAGCAGCCGTATTTTGGTGGAAACCGTTGTTTGTGCCACTTAAGGAGACCTCCTGGAGGGCTCACTTCTTCCCTCCTGAGGCCTTGTGCTGTTCCAACCACCTGACTACCTTAGGATTTGTGTCCAGGTGTTTGGCACAGAGTCATGACCCCCAGAGCTCCTACCACAGTGAGTCCTTGCCTTCAGCTGGAGAGGGTGCTGATCCCTCCCAAGCTGAACTGTGTTGGGAGAGTGCTTGAGCATTCATACTGTGTGGCCCTTATGGATATAGCTTTTCTCTTCTATGACTTCTTAGCCTTCGTGTATGAAGACTCATCATGGCACATGGCATTATTGAATGCTCCTTCACATGGCAACTTCTCTAGCCCTGTGGAGTCATTCTCTTTTGTTCTCCTTTATCTGACTGCTCTGTTTCTGGAATCTCTCTACTCCCATAAATGTTGGTGCACCCCATAAAGCTTTCCTGGACCATTGCTTTCTAGGTAATCTCTCTCCTTGAGAATTGTCTGTGAATGGAACTTTTAACTCTCACAGATAAAAACATCTAGATTTATCTGAATTGAACCTAAACTGTGACCCACCTCTTGCTGTCTCTTGCCACCTTCGCCACCTTAACACAACCAAACCCAAACATGATTTTTCCATTTCACTTCTTCTTTTCCACCCACCAATTGACTTCTCTCCCTGGATTCCCCATCTCATTTAAAAGGAACACTATTCCCTGGGTCTCAACCTAGAATACACTGTTGTACCTCCCTTCTTCTCATCCATGTACTATCTCCTGGGCTAGTGCCTTATTCTCCCTACCTCCACTATCTTCTCCTTGAACAGAATGTAAACACCCCTGTGTGAAAAGCTTAGAGGCCCTGCTGTCCTGGTCCTTTCCATTTTAGCTTTTAGCTTCCCAGTTAGCTTAGGTAGTTCACAGACTCTATTGCCAAGAGCTGTTCTAGGTCCTGGGAATAGCAATGAATTATGTCTGCCATGCTCATCCTGCACAGTCACCCAGACTGAGACTCTCTAACATGCCTCTGGGCCTTTGTGTGTGCTGTTCCCTCTGTCTAGCTTGCCCTTTCACCTCTGGGTGAACAGCCTATCCTTTAAGACCTGGTTTACATGTCTTCTCATCCTTAAAATCTTCTGCGGCTTCTGCCCCTCCCCTGGACCCCGTGGCAGTGTATCTTGTAAGAATTTGTTTGCACATCTGTCTCTAGACTAGAGGCTCCCAGAGGACTGGATCCCTCTGATTCCTTAAAAAAATAACCTATTTTAACTGAATATTAAATATCCATTTATATGAATATGAGAATATTTATAAAATATTTATAGGATGTAAAGAATAACAACACAATGAACATCTGTGAACCCATCTCCCATTGCAAGAGGTATAATTCCTTCATACCATCAATATCTATCACAGGACCTGGAACTAATCCAGGAACCACTAAATGCAAGTACCCTAATGCCTGAATGAATGAATGAATATCTGTGGTTAGAGTCATTTTTTCTGTGAGTCTCTCAGTGTTGCTGAGCATCCTCCAGGTGAAGTGGTCAGAAATGAATAATGTCATTGCCCTAACTCAGTGAGCTCACTATACTGTTCACATGTTTTTCTGTTCACCTTGTGTAATTCAGGGTCCACTCAGTGCCAAGCATGGTGCTGGGTCCTGGGGATACAGTAGGGGGCAAAACAGTCAGAGACCTCTTCCCAAGGAGAGTCCACTTAAGCAGCTCTTCAGAAAAAAGAATTGAAAGAACCCACATTGCAATGCTTCCCGTTCCTCTACAGCTATACTGTGCTCTCCTAGAAAGACAGTGTGGGACATGGTTAAGGACATGGACTGGTGGCCTAGATATTGGAATCCCAGCTCTACTACTTGCAAGTGATCATGCTTAGGAAGTTACTTAACTTTTATGTGTGGCAGTTTCCTTGTCTATAAAACAGGCAAAATAGATCTGACGCCGTGAATTTGCTTGTGAGGTTTAAAGAAGTTAATGTGTGACAGGTGGCTTGTGGTGGGGCTCAGTTGGCACTACTACCATTATTGTCAGCACAGCCTTCTATGGTGGGGCTGGGATGTAGCCAGTAGCTGGAGAGGATGCCAGGGATTATTCCTGCCGTTATTTCCTGTGCGAAGTTAGATCCAGAGAAGGACTGAGTGCCATGACAGGCACTTACCATGTTTGCTCAGCCCTAAAACTCTTTTGGGCCACATGATGTGCCTACAGTCCACCCATTCAGGAAATATATATTGAACATCCAGTTTATGTCAGACACTATGCTAGGCCCTGGGATACAGCTGTGAAGAAAGCACACAGAGGCTGTGCCCACACAGAACTGGCACAGGAGGATACAGAAAAGCAATAAATTTGTTATGTGATGGGTCAGAAGGTGCTCAGTGCCATGGATAACAAAGAGGCAGGAGGGACTGAAGTGCAGTTTTAATAGAGTGGTCAGGGTACATGTCCCTGAAAGAATGCCACCAGAGCAAAGGCTTGAGAGGGAGCAAGTGCCAGCAGAAGGAAGAGCAAATGCAAATGACTGTAGCCAGTAGTGGACCTGGTACAAGGGAAGTGGAGGGAGGGAGGGAGAGAACAGTAGGAGATGAAATCAGAGGGAAAGGAGCAGAATCTTGTGGGGCTTCACGGGCTATTGTAAGGCCTGTGGATTTTCCCCTGGGAGGGAAGGGAGCCATTGGAGGGGTCAAGCTGAGGAAGGTAGTGGCCTGACTTATCCTGGCTGCTGCATTAAAAGAAGATCATAGAGGGGTGAGTAGAAGGAGCCAGGCTCTTAAGTACTGAAGCAGGAGTTGACAGTGACTTTGACCAGATGGGGTTAGGAGGCAGTGGTAGTGGCCAAACTCTGAAACCAATAAGATTTACTGATGGATTGACATAGGATGTGAGAAGAAGAGAGTCAGAGATGGTGCCAAGGGGAGGACAAAGAGGAACACATTTGGGGGAAGATCGGGTCTCTACTTGGGCATGTCAAGTTTGAGATGCCTGTGAGACATCTCAGTGAAGATGTGGAGTTGGCAGTTAGACAAGTGAAGAAGTTCAGGGCAAAGGTCTGGGCCAGAAATAGAAATATGGTAGCTGTCAGTGGGAAATGGGATTTAAAGCCTTGAGACAGGATGAGTTTGAGACTGGGGGATTGCAAATACTCAGAGAAGCTAATTTGTGAAAAGTCCAAGCCCTGGGTCCCTCTAGTGTAAGAAGCAGGGCTCTGGGGCTGGAAGATGAGGAAGAACCTGCAAGAGAGATTAGAAGGGAGTGACCAGGTAGGAGGAGGAAAACCAGAAGAAGGCTGTGATTCCAAAAGCAAGTGGAGAACTTATTTCAGAAAGGAGGGAGAGCTCACCTGGCATCAAGTGCTGCTGATGGACAAGTGAGATGAGGACCTGAGACCAGACTGTCAGATCTGACAATGTAGAGATCCCCAGTGATGTGACCTGAGTAGTTTCTGTGGCACACTGGGCAAAAGCCAGGTTGAAGTTGGTTGAGAGGGAGGGAGAAGGGGAGCTGGAGGCAGTGGGTGGAGACAATTCTTTCAAGGTTTTTTGCTGTAAAGAGCAGAGAAATGAGGCAGTAGCTGAAGGGGTAGTGGGGTGAACTGCCTCTTCTTTTTGGGGGGATGGAAGAAGCATGTTTGTATGGTAATTGAAATGATCCAGTAGAGAAGGGGAAATAAATTGTGAAGGTGGTAAGTGGGCCTTGGGAGTTGGAGGCAGGCAATAGAAGTAGGGAGGTCGTAGTTTTACAGGTTCTCCTCCAGTGGTCCCACTTTTTCAGTGAGATGGCCAGTAGGTTGTCAGTGACAGCAAAGAGGCAAAAGGAGGTGTTGGAAGCTTGAAGTTCAAGGAGAAAATATGAGGAATCAGCCAGTAGAATAGAATGGGAGTATACAGGGACCATGGACATGCATTGGAAATCATTTGATGTCACAATGGCCCCCATGCAATATGTACACACACACATACCAATGCAGGGATCATTGTCCTTGTAGTGCAGACTTTGCTGGGGGCAGAAGGCATTATTTGTTTATTCATTGTCACTGCAGCTAAGTTGAAAGTTAACTTAAAAATTAGGTCCCTAATCACATAAAATGTCTCCAGAAAGACTATGTTGTGATACAACATTGAATTAAAAAGTCACTCTGTGCCCAGAAGATTGTATGTTACTTATTGATGCAACACAAATACAGTAGAAATTGCCAAATTTCTCAGAAGACTTGAATAGCCTGGAGAGTGGGCTGCAGCCCATGCATATGTTATATAGGGATCTTAGTAGCTTTCAAGAACTGCCTTTAAATTCCAACCCCAAATATTTTAAGTAAAATGTGAAACTATTAATTTAACAAGTGGGAATATTTCTTTAGGATACCTAGAAATTAGTATACCAAAAAGACCCAGAAGCCCATGTTCTGAGTGTGGGCCACAGATGTTGCAGCGACCACCATGATGGACTTCACAGCTGGTGGCAAAGACGGCCCAGACAGGTTTGACTCAAGCTCTGGTTGTCTTACTGAAGGAGAAAATGGCAGTTCTGTGACTGAATGGTTAGGTATATGCTGTTTTTGTTGTTGTGTTTTTGTTTTTGAGTTGGAGTCTCACTCTGTCACCCAGACTGGAGTGCAGCGGCCGCTTCCGGCCACCGTAACCTCGGCCTGCTGGGCTCCGGCGATCCTTCCGCCTCAGCCTTCTGAGTAGCCGGAATTACAGGCATGCGCTACCACGCCCGGCTGATTTTTTGATTTATTGTAGAGATGAGGTCTCGCTTACCCAGGCGGGTCTCAAACCCGCGGGCTCAGGCAATCCACTCACCTCAGCCTCCCAAAGGCGCGGGATTACAGGCTGAGCCACCGAGCCCGGCTAGGTATATGCTGTTAGTGGTTGATGACAAGAATGTTTGATGGAGATTTAATAGTGTTTCTTTTTTCTGAAAGTGTCTTTATTAGACCGAGGGTATGCCCCTCCCCACCAGTTCCCCAGAAGGGAAGACAGACTGCAGAGTGTGTTGTGGGGGGTCTCTCCAAGTGGGCTTCTTATCTCCTCTCTGAAGAGACTTATCCTAAGATGCCCTATGGCTGGGCCTCTGCAGTGGCTCTCAGCAAGTCTGCCCTTTCTCCTGAGTGATCATATCCACCCAAATGAATATAGACCAAAGCAAATATAGAATTTCAGGGAAGCAATATAAAGCATTGCCTTTTGCTTTTTGTGTTCAACCTCTTTCAAATTGAAATAGAGGAAAATTGGCAGAAACGAGCTTAAGTTAGGTCAAAGAAGAAGGAATGTAAGGGGATTAAATTTTAGTCTGAAAAAGTTTGCCTTTCACTCATTGAACTACCCAATTCTGCTGGCTCCTCTATAGCCATGTTGGGATGGAGGTAGGGGTTAGACACATTGGCCCTCACTCAGTGGTTTCTCAAGGGCTGGATCTTAGAACTCCAACCCACCCAGCCTCACATTAGCAGAAAAGTAACACCTCATCCCATCTTAATAGATTTGGCCTGGCATCAGGCTTGCTGGAAGGTCACCAGAAGGAAAGTTCCTATGTGTAGCAGGTCTCTGGTGAAGATGGCATTAACTAGGCATTAGGGTGTCCTCTTTGTCTTCAACTATCTGGGGTTAGCCTGTGAAGGGGAAAAGCCAGGATGTAATGTGCCAGTGCAGTATCTCTGAACTTGGGCTGCATGTTTAAATCATAATCACCTAGGGAGGAGAAATTACTAATGCCAGGGTCCTGTTCCCACAGATTCTTACGCAATTTGATTGGGGTACAGTCAGGGGTCAGAATTTTTAAAATCACCCTAATGTGTAGATTTGGAGCCACAGTACTCAAAGTGTGGTCTACAGATCAGAGTATTAGCACACTTTGCTGCTTTTTATAATGCAGTTCCTACCCCAGATCTGCTGAATCAGAATCTTCACTTTATCAGTATGTAAGAGAAGATACTCATGATCCTGCCACATGGCTTAGTGCCAAGGGTTCAAGTGGGAGATGTTTGTCAGGGCTCAGGATAGGTCATAGCAAATGGTGGCTGCTAGGCAGGAGGAGGAAGGTGGTGATGGAGCTTGGCAGGTTCACTCAGCTTGGTAGAGACCTCTGCACACTGTTTCTCTAAGATGTGTATCTAACAGTCATTTTCAATGTCATTTCAGCATTTCCCGGAGACTGGACCCCAAGGAGCCCCCGGGTAGCCAGAGAGCAGCTTCCCCAACCCCGAAGCAGGCTTCTACCACTGCTCCTGGCCGCGAGAGCCCCCGGGACACGAGGGCACAGGGACCAGCAGGTCAAGAGGCTGATGGTCCCCGCAGGACGCTGCAGGTAGACAGCAGGACGCAGAGATCAGGGCGGTCCCCCTCGGTGTCACCGGACAGAGGCAGCACCCCCACATCACCCTACTCCGTACCTCAGATCGCCCCCCTTCCCAGCAGCACCCTGTGTCCCATATGCAAGACCTCGGACCTCACGTCGACCCCCAGCCAGCCAAACTTCAACACCTGCACCCAGTGTCACAACAAGGTCTGCAACCAGTGTGGGTTCAACCCCAACCCCCATCTCACCCAGGTAACTATGCTCTGCGCTGGCTCCTCACTTACCTCCCTCCTCACTATACTTACTATACAATTACTGTACCTCATTTCCTTATTCCCTTCCCCTTTTTCACCAACTCTCTTTTCCTGGTTGTTTCCCTGGCCACCAGAAATCTTGTCCTCCTGGGGGAAATGTGTCCTGGCTCCAAGAAGTGACAACAGAGAATCAGGCCTGACTCCAGATCTCCTGTGAGATTTCAGCATCCCCTGAAAGCTTCAACAGAGTCCCAGAGTAGATAATACTTTCTTACCTGTCTCTCTCCTCAACAGTGGGCTCTGGAGGGGGATGCTGGTGAAGGGAGCAAGATTTTAGGGGAGGCAGAAAACTGGGCTTTGGGAAGCATTTCCTCTGAGCTTTAGTTCCAGATACCTGGGAGCCTGAGGAGGTAGAGCAGCTACCCATCCCCAGAGAAATGACCTTGGGGTAAATTAGAGACCCAGACTTGGGACCAACCATTCACAAAGGGTGACAGCATCCTATACTCACCATGAGGCCACAGGACCATTTCTATGAGTTTGGCCTCTTTTTTGCACCCAGAAGACTCTGACTCCACAGTTCCATCCTAGCTTTGCTCAGAATGTTTTGAGTTGCTGTGTGATGCTTTGCCAAGCCCCTGGAGGCTCTCTTTGGTGACTTGGAGGCTGGGTGTCCCACTGAATTGGCTGAGCAGGAGCCATCACTTTGAAATTAACTGAGTAGGTCTTTTGACTTCCTCCTACTCCTCTGGGGTAGCCCATAGGAGCCTCTGGTTCTCTCCACAAGGCTCTGTCCTTGGACAAGAAAGAGAGTGGTTAACTGTAAGCACGGGCATGGCTGTCTCTGGGATTAGCAGCAGCTGGAGCCATTTGGACCATGTGGGAGGGGGATGAGTGAGAATAATTGTTCACAGGTCAGGGTCTATATATGCCGTGAGGTGCTGTGGGTGTGGGACGTGTGGTTTGTGAGAGGTAAGTGTGAGATTCCAAGGAAGGAGCTGTCGGTGTGGGGAGATGACTCAGTGCCTTTGGAGTCGCTCCTGGAGTGTGGGGGCTTCCTGAGGAGGCGTGCACACTCGTGATTATTGCATCTGTGATTAGAAACAGGCCATCCCGCACTGTTCAGTTAGGTAAGTGTTTGCTATTCAGTATTTAGAACAGTATGATTAAGGCCAGGGAAGCTCACCTGCGTTTCTGCTAACAAGAGGCCAGAATCTTCTCACCGGAGCAGAGAGGCTTGGCAGGTGGCTTATAACGCTGTGGGTCATCCCTTCCTCATGCTGGCCTCTCCCTTCTGGGTTCCAGCTCCCTAAGATGCTCACCCAAGCTGCAGCACCTGGACAACTGTGGATGTGTTGGGCGGGGATCAAAGGAAAGTCACACATGGTGACCCCCGTTTCCTGGTGGACATCCCAGCTCTCACCACATCACAGCCTCTGCCTCCAGGCTCCCCCAAGCCTAAGACCTTCAGAGAGATGGGAAGGGAGCCAGCCTTTGGCTGTGCCTAGAAAAATAGCAGAGTAGGAGGACTGTGGAGACTCTCAGTCCATCTGCCTCATTGTGCTGGGAGGAAGCTGAGGCTCAGGGCCAGGAAGAAAGAGGGCCCCAAACTTACTGCAGATTCACAGTGTTTGGTGAAGAGTGGGTCTCAGCCAAATACTTCAAGCAAATGCTGGACTGGACAAATGAAATGGTTCTTTGCTGTGAGATTTCTCAGGGCTTTTAACAACCTGAGGAGCATCATGGGCCTCCAAGACACGAGTTGTGGTTGGCAGTCTTTCCCAGACTTGCTTTCAAAGAACGTGTCAGGAGCTGCTGTTCCATGGCACCCAGGTTGGGAAATGCTAACCATTATCCAAGTTTACACATGGTGGATGCCCTTTTCTGTGAGGGTTTCCAGGCAAAACCTTTACTTCTCTAGAGTTGGCTTTCAGTGGTATCCCTGTCAAGGAAAAGTAACTCTTGATACATATAATTCTGGATTTCATGCAGTGTCCTTTGTTACTTTGTTAAGAGTAGATTCACCTCTCTGCTCATGCTTCCGCATGGTGAGAAAACAAGTTCGTAGGTTTTGCTCACATACCTGTTAGTAGATCTGTTCTGGTCAGACCACATTTATCCTGGCCACCTCTAACTTGATGTTATATCAGCCGAGAATGCTGTTTCTAGGATTGCCCTGGTGTCTCTGGGCAGAATCCCTGCCTGGCTAGAGGTTCTGGGCATGTGCCAGGGGCTGTTCTGAAGTCAGGTGTGTCTGAGGGCAGAGGGGCAATGAGAGTGACCTTTTCTAGGAAACTCAGCTACAGCACTCACTTCCTTTTTCAGTTTCTCACTTTTCGGGCTCTGCCCAATTAAAGTAGAAAAGAATAGGGGTACTGCCAGTCCCAGCACAGGTGCACTGCAGACACTGGTGTCTGGGGAGTGTCGTGGGGACCTTGTGTGGAATGTGGAGTGTACCTGGAACTGCTGGTGTGGTAATGCTGAGCCCTGGTTGAGGAGGGTAGGCAGCCTGGGTGCTGTGTCCAGGGCAGGCCAGCAGGAGGCGTTGCTCCTAGCTTCCCACTGGACAGAGAGGGGAATATAGCAGTCCCAGAGAAGGACAGGGGCCACACAAGTGGTGTGGAGGGTTTGAGGGCTTCTCTGAGATCACTAATGAAACTACTCTTGGAACTTTGGAAATGTGACCACAGAAAATGGAACTTTTTTCATATGTGTCACTAATAGAAACATAGAGACTCACTGGCTGGTTTGGAAACACCAAGCCCTGGTGACTCGGTGTTTTGTTTTTGTGTCTTGTGGCATCAGTCAGGGTCTTATTGCTTTAGCTGAGTGCTGCAGAAACACACCAGGTCTGGAGATGAGAACCATACACAGATAGAACAGTCAGACTTATTTGGCCAGAAGCAGTGTCTGAGATCTGGAATCACTGTTTTTCTGGAGGGTGGACCCAAGCTTCCCCTGTCACCCCAGGCTTCTAGATGGCTTCTGATCTCACATATACATGTTCTGCCCAAGTCCAGGTCAGCCAGCTCCCGAGGCTGTATAGAGAGGGGGAGGCTTGTGCTGGGTTTCTGCGTATCTGGAGCATGCTGAGACTGCATGGAAAGTGAAACAGGAGCTCAAAGCACACTCCCTGTTTATAGATGAGAAGTCTGAGTCTTAGAAAGTCTTGGCTTATTCTGGAGCAAAAGTGCTGGGGACCCAGACCAATGACCAGGTCTCCAGTTTTCCCCCTAGGGACCCCAGCCTCATTTTTTTCCCATCCATAATCCATTTTTGCTCAGGCTAAAACAAACAGGGCTGGAACAAACAGGGTTGTCCCAGATACTCTTCTTAGTGGAGGTCATTTCTTCCTAGATTTCTCCAGTCCTAGGCTAAGGTGAGTACTTTAACCTATCTGAAGCCACAGAAAAAGGCTGGAAGTTTCCTTTTGAGGTCTGAACTTTTCTCACCATCCACAAGAGACCCTCCTTCTGACAAGACACTAGACCAGGAGGCCAGAGGTGATAGCATTCAGTCAGTCCTCAGTGAGGGGGAGAAGGCAGGAAGATGGTTTCCTCTTCTCTTCCTAGACATGGGATTTTGGTCAACTACCTAAAACTTGGATTTCTCTGAAGGAGGAGCCAGAGTACAGGACCTGGCCTCTGTGGCTTTGCTGATGCCTCATGACTGCTCAGGCCTGTTGGTCTACCTCTCCAATCTTTAGTGACTTACATTTGGGCCTGCCACCCCCTTCTGCACCAAAAGGAGGCCCTCATTGCCCTGGTCAGGCCTCTATTCTGATAGCTGGGGGTAGGAGACAAGGCATGGGCATAAGCCAGTTGGGTAGAGGATGGGATGACACGGTGGGAGTGAGCGTGAGCTGCTGAGGAATATGAGCAGTGGCCTGGGACAGGTACAGTCTGACTCTACCAGCCTTTCAGGGACCTCCTTGCCCCACTCAGAGCAGCCCCTGCAGCACATCCTGGCCTGGAACTCCTCCAGATGCAAGTCTGTCCTCACCCTAAGAGTGGCAATCCATGAGTAAGAGCAGGGGAGAGGCAGGGCCACCTGCATGACTGTGCTTCCTCCCAGATTGGCTGAACCTTCCCAGAGCACTACCTAGGGTGAGGAGGCCCACCCTCTGCCCTAGTGGGGAGCAATAAGACTGCCCATCCCCTCCTTCCCAATCCAGGTGGTTCACCCACCTCCCACCTGCCTTGCGGTAGTCAGAATCACCTGTAAACCTCTCTAAGAAAACTACAGAAGAGTGAGTGTGGTCTTCCCTTGCCTGTTTCAAGGTCTGGACTTTGCTGAGACCCAGCCAAGGTTGTTTAACATACCGCACCCCCTACTTATACCCAAAGGCAAGCCTTGAACCTTACCCAGGGTGGGTAGCATGGGGAAGGGAGGGAGACAAGCAGTGGCTCTGCACCTCTCCCTCTACTGCCTGCATCCCACTCCTTTCCGGCAAGGGCCAGAGCACCAGATGGCTCGGGGGTGGTGCTGTGAGTTCAGCACAGATCCCTCTACTGCAGCCAGCAGCAATGCCCTTTTCCCTCTGCTCCCTCATGGCCACATTGCCTCCTGGGCCAGAGAGGAATGAGGAGCAGGTGTCAGGACGTGGGACATGGCACTGCAGTGTACTGAGGAGAGGCAAAGGTGTCCTCCTTCTCACTGGGCCTAGGAGGAGGTTTCTGCACATGTGCCTAACCATCCCACTTTCAGATAAAATAGAAATGGGCCTCCAGGTGGCAGGCTCCTCAGGTGGCTTTTTAGCCTCTGTATGTCTAGTTCCTGGGCAGTTTGCCTTCAGTAGCCACTTTGACCCAAACAACTTCCTAGTCAACAGGGAAATGCCCTCCAAACTTCAGTCAGCCCTGGGACAGCCCTGCTCTCAGTGCATGCTCTCAGGTGGTCGTGCTTTCAGGGGACAGGACCTTTGGCCTACTTGCTTGGACCACTGTAGGATGGAGACCAGAACCACTGGGAACATGAGGAAAAGACAACTGAGCCATCAGCATGGAACTTTGTCTTTTAGCTATGACTGAAAGAGTACTATAAGTTTAGCTAAGAAAGAATATAAAATTAATTCAGAGCAAAAACTATGAAATTTTATTCCTAAGATACTTGTTTTGATAGATGAGTGCAAAGGAAACAGATGAAAAAGAAAATGGAGTAAAAATGGTAAAGAAAAAAAGACATAAGTAAATAAAGAGGGAATGGGAAGAAGGGGAAAAAGGCACAAGAGGGAGAGGCAGGAAGGGGAGGTAACGGAGAGAGGGCCAGAGGCAGGAAGAGGCAGAGAACAGGAAATCTTGGTAAAGGAACCCGTTGTTGGCTAGTAACCTTTTGGGTTTGCTGTTCCTACTCTTTTTTTTTTTTTTTTGAGTTGGAGTCTCACTCTGTCACCCAGACTGGAGTGCAGTGGCCACTCCTGGCCACTGCAGCTTTGACCTACTGGGCTCCGGCAATCCTTCCGCCTCAGCCTTCCAAGTAGCCAGAATTACAGGCATGTGCCACCACGCCCAGCTGATTTTTTTATTTATTGTAGAGATGAGGTCTCGCCAGGCTGCCCAGGTGGGTCTCGAACCTGTGGGCTCAGGCAATTCACTCACCCAGCCTCCCACAGCGCGGGATTACAGGCTGAGCCACCGAGCCCGGTCTGTTCCTACTCTTTATTTCACCCAGCCTTTGACCTGGACAGGCCTGCTCATCCTACTCAAAGGGTGGCCCTCTCCCTTCCTCCCATCTTTCTCTCTTTCACAAATGCCTTTGAATCTTTATAATAAGCCAAGGACTGTCCTAAACACTAGAGAAGCAGGCAGAAGTGAAGCAGCAGTGCTGCTGAATCCTGTGGAGCTTTCAGGCTAGTGCAGGAGACAGCCCTTCCACCGGAACCACATAAACAAACACACAATCCCACCTGGGGTAAGGGCTGAGGAGGACTAGAAGAAGGGCTGGGGTAGGGTTGGGGGTTAGTACAATGCTACAACAAGATTCTTGGGGGCTTCTCTGAGGAGAGGACATTGGGCTGTAGAATGTTAGACTGCAGCTGGAAGGGAGACAGGTGGAAGAAGGGGAGGCCTGAGGTGATATGTGTGGTCCATGCCATAAGCCAGGACCAGAAGATATGCAGATCTTGCTTGGTTTGCTGGAGTCTCCAGATGCACTCTCAAGGATTTGGGAAGGTGGCAGTAGGAAGGTCAGATGTCCATTTAAAAATACCCTCTGATGGAATCTCAAGGGACCCCTGAATAGCCAAAACAATCTAGAAAAAGAACGAAGCTGAAGGACTCACATTTCCTGATTTCAAAACTTACTACAAAACCACAGTAATCAAAACAATGTGGTACTGACATAAAGACAGACATATAGATCAATGGAATAGATTAGAGAACCCAGAAATAAATCCTCACATATATGGTCAAATGATTTTTGACAGAAGTACGAAGGCTACACATTGGGGGAAAGAACAGTCTTTTCAACAAATGGCACTGAGAAAACTGGATGTCTACATGCAAAAGAATAAAGTTGGACCTTTTTCTTATGCCATATACAAAAATTAACTCAAAATGCATTGAATACCTAAACATAAGTGCTAAAACTATAAAATTCTTAGAAGAAAACATAGGAGAAAAGCTTCACAACATTGGATTTGGCAGTGATTTCTTGGCTATGACACCAAAGGCACAGGCAACAAAAGAAAAAATAGACAAAATTGGACTTCACATGAATTTAAAAATTTTGTGCATCAAAAGGCACTATCAACAGAGTAAAAAGGCAACCCACAGAATGGGAGAAAATATCTATAAATCATATAAAGGATTGATATCCAAAATATGCAGAGAAGTCCTACAACTCAACAACAACAACAAAAAAGCAGATTTAAAAATGGGCAAAGAGACAAGGGGTCCCTAGAGATTCCATCAGAGGTGTAATCCCAGTACTTTGGGAGGCCAAGGCTGGAGGATCACTTGAGCCCAAAAGTTCAACACCAGCCTAGGCAACATAACAAGACTTCGTCTCTACAAAAAAAAAAAAAAAAAATCAAACAATTAGCTGGGTGTGGTGGTGTGTGTCTGTAGTCCCAGCTATTTGGGAGGCTGAGGTAGAAGGATCGCCTGAGCCCAGGTTGAGGATGCAGTGAGCCACGATTGTGCCACTGCACTCCAGCCTGCGTGACAGAGTAAGACCCTGACCCAAAAATTAAATAAATAAAAAGGAGGTGGGCGTGATGGTGCACACTTGTAGTCTCAGCTACTTAGAAGGCTGAGGCAGGAGGATCTCTTGCATCTGGGAGTTCCACATCCAACCTAGGCAAATAGCTAGACCCCATCTCTTAAAAAAAAGTAGGCAAAAGATTTAAGAGACATTTCTCTTTTGAAGATAAACAAATAGCCAATAAACACATGGAAAGATGCTCAACATGACTAATCATTAGAAAGATGCAAATTGAAACTACAATGGGTTACCATCTCATACTCATTAGGTTAGCCTCTGTAAAAAAACAAACAAGCCGGGCTCGGTGGCTCAGCCTGTAATTCCGGCTACTAGGAAGTCTGAGGCAGAAGGATCGCCGGAGCCCAGCAGGTCGAGACTGCGGTGGCCGGGAGCGGCCGCTGCACTCCAGTCTGGGTGACAGAGTGAGACTCGAACTCAAAAAAAAACAAACAGAAAATAACAAATGTTGGCAAGAATGTGGAGAAATTGGAACCCTTACATACTATTGGTTGGAATGTAAAATGGTACAGCCACTGTAGAGAGCAGTATGGCGGTTCCTCAAAAAATTACAAATAGAATTACCATATAATCCAGCAATTCCACTTCTGGCTATATAACCAAAAGAATTGAAAGCAGTCTTGAAGAGATATTTGTACACCCATGTTTATAGTAGCATTATTCACAGTAACTACAGTAGCTAAAATGTGGAAGAAAACTTAAGTGCCCATTAACAAATGAATGGATAAGCAAAAGGTGGGATATAAATATATGCATATATGGGGGACCCACAAAAACCCAGAATTTATTTATAAAAGACTGTGTATTTATTCTTACATGTTTAAACTTCAGTCACCTTCCAAGTACTCTTCATTTGATGCAATACACCTATCAAGACGCTTTTTCCACTGTTCAGAACTGTTTTTGAACTCATCAATTTTGATGCCTTTTAGTGCGTCTGCCATTTTTGGTTTCACCTCTTCCACATCAGCAAAACATTTTCCTTTGAGGGCCTTTTTCATTCTGGGAAACAAAAAAGTCACTAAGAGTGAGATTGGGTGAATAGTGAGGGTGGCACATGGGGTCATTCTGTTTTTTTGGTCAAAAACTGCTGAACATTCAGCACACTGTGGGCAGCTGTGTTAATAAATAACCCATCATGAAATGGGTAAATGCATTGAAAGAATCTCCAAAAAAAAATTTACTGCAGTCAAATGCAGCCTCTCACAGCAGTGCTAACTGGCACACTGTTGCCAATGGGTTCCTAGAACACTTACCTAGTGGAGAAAGCCTGTATTACAAGGGGTCCACTCACCAAAAGATAATTCTGGTTTTTTTGGGGGGGTCCTCCTTCGTACACATGATGGCATATTACTCAGCCTTAAAAAGGAAGGAGAATCTGACACATGCTACAACATGGATGTATCTTAAGGACATGATGCTAAGTGGAATAATCCAATCACAAAAGACAAATACGTGTGATTTCACTTATATGAGGTAGTGTAGTCAAAATTATAGAGATAGAAAGTAAAATGGTAGTTGCTAGAGGCTGGGGAAAGAGGGAATGGGAAGTTATTGTTCCATGGGTACAGAGTTTGGGTTTTATTAGACAGAATTATGGAGGTGGATGGTGATGATGGTGTCATAATATCAACTACAAATGGTTGAGATAGTAAAATTTATGTTATGTATATTTTACCACAACTAACAAAAATTTTAAAAACTTCTGGAAATAGGTAGGGATGATGATTGCACATTATGAATAATTAATACCACTGAATTGTACTCTTTTTTTTTTTTTTTTTTGAGTTGGAGTCTCACTCGGTCGCCTAGACTGGAGTGCAGTGGCTGCTCCCGACCACCACAGCCTCGCCTGCTGGGCTCCGGCTATCCTTCCGCCTCAGCCTTCCGAGTAGCTGGAATTACAGGCATGCGCTACCACGCCCGGCTGATTTTTTGATTTATTGTAGAGATGAGGTCTCACTGCCCAGGCGGGTCTCGAACCCGTGGGCTCAGGCAATCCACTCACCTCAGCCTCCCAAAGGTGCGGGATTACAGGCTGAGCCACCGAGCCCGGCTGAATTTTACTCTTAAAATGGCAAATTTTATGTTTTATATATATATATATGTTTGTTTGTTTTTTTTAGCTGCAGTCTCACTCTATCGCCCAGGCTGGAGTGCAATGTCACACTCACGGCCACCCCAGCTTTGACCTGCTGGACTCCTGCAATCCTTCTGCCTCAGCCTTCCAAGTAGCTGGAACTACAGGCATGTGCTACCATGCCCGGCTAATTTTTTTTTTTTTTTATTGTAGAGACGAGGTCTTGCCAAGTTACACTGGCTGGTCTCAAACCTGTGGGCTCAGGCAATCCACTTGCTTCGGCCTCCCAAAGTGCTGGGATTACAGGCTGAGCCACCGAGGCTGGCCTTGTTATATATGTTTTAACACACACATATAGTGTGTGTATACACTAAAACAACACACGCGCGCGCGCACACACACACACACACACATGCCCCACTCTAGCTGCTATGTGAAGAAAAGCTGGTAGGGATAGAGGTGGGCACTGAGAGCCAGAAAGGCTGGAGGGGCTGGAGCTAGGGTAGTAGTGGTGATGGCTGTCAAGAGCTGTGACAGATTCCTGGTGTATTTTGATGACTAAACAGGAGGTTTTGGAGGGTAGGGAATGAAGATGGAGAACTTTTCTGTTTGGGCCATGTCAAGTTGAAATTGCCTGACAAATCTAAGACTTTGACACACAGCAGAAAGGTTGGAATGGAGACTTTTGTTTGAGATTCACAAGCATACAATGACATTTAAAATGCCATAGGAAGAGATGTGGACAGAGAGAAGAAGTACCAGGATATGGGCGCCCCAAGCAGAACTCAGCAAAGGTGACTAGAAAGGATAAGCAAAGACAAGCACAAGGGCCAGTACGTGGAAGGCCAGGGAGTCCAGGAGGGGCTAGTGTCCTGTGCAGGGGTGGGGAGTCAGCTGCCAGGAGCTTGTCAGAGGAGCTCTGATGCCTTGCTGGATGGAGTAACACAGAACCAGGTCGACTACTCTTTTTCTCCCAATATCATATTATGAACATTTTCAAGCCTACAGAGAAGTTGAAAGATCTACACAAGGAACACCCACAAATCTACCACATGGATTCCTCTCCTGGCTTTATCACATATCCATCCTTCTGTCTATTTGTCCCTCTCTCTGTCCATCTATCCATCCATCTTTTTGTTGAATTTCAAAGTATGTTGCTGATATCAGCATACTTCCCACTAAATACTTTATTAACTAGAGCTTAGTGTTTATTTAAGGTTTATTTTAAAGTAAAATTTACATATAATGAAATGTACAGTGCTTAAATGTTCCAGTTAGTGAGCTTTGAGGAGGTGTCTATGAGTCAGCCCCAAGATAGTCGTGGGTCATCTGCAGTGACTATGAGAGTCATTCAGTGGAAGCCTACGAGGCAAGGGTCAAGGACTTGGAGGTTCCTGGGAGGGCTACAAAGCCAGAAAGGGAGAAGCCAAGGGATGAGCTAAAGAGTCCCGAGGATTTTAAAGAGAGAATGAGGCAAGTCCAAGAGTATAGTCCCTTCTGGAGAAGGTAACTGGGGATTAAGAGCAGTTATGTGTGGGGAGAGTGTAGGGGAGTTGGCTGGTCCTGAACAGGGTGTGTTACAGGGCTCAGTGAACAGGCCTGGAAGAGAAAGGGGCCCCTCCAGAGCAGTGTGGGAGGAGTTCAGAGATATTAGGGGGCAGAGAGGCAGATGTGCCCAAGGATCAGCAAGGGGATGGATTATTTCCCTTTCATGTAGCTCTATGCCCAAGTGAGGCCATCTAGCCACAAGGAGTGATTAGGCTTAGCTTCCATTCCCCAAATCCTGGCCTCAGATGCTGGGTATGTTCCCAAGGCCTCTCTTGGGGCCCTGACCTGATGGACTGGCATAGGCCTCCCTATGGGTCATACCTGTCTGGTCCAGCTCTTGCTCCATGTGCTTCTGCCCCCTGGGACCCCGTGGTACCTGCTCCCTAAGCCTGAGTTCAGCCAGCTGACAGCAGAGTGCTGAATGCGGCAGGTGACTTGTCCATTGCTATGGCAGTGGGAGGGCCTAGGTCAGCCCTAACTCCCTTTCTCTGTTCAGCCCTTCTTGTCCAGGGGTACAGGAGGGTATGTTCCTCCTGTTGAGACCTGGTCAGTGACTCATAGCCTGTAAAAACATGTAGTCACACTGGCCGGGGGGCCCTCCCAGGAACCTCTGAATTTGGCACCAGCAGGGAGGGCTTCTTTATGATCTGTTTCTGTGATGTTTCAACTTGTACCAAAATGGAAAGCATGAATGCAGCATCAAGCATGATGTCAGTGCTGAGTGATCTGATACACTGAATGCCTGCTCTCCCTGGGAGGGCTGGGCTCAGAGGCAAGCCGCTGCTCTCCACAGGAAGGAGGCTAAGTGACGTCTGCAACCCTCCTTCCTTGCTCGTGGGAGGCAAGGGGGAGGTAGTGGGAAGAGGCTATGCTACTGCTGGGGTTCTCAGAGCTTTCTGACAGCTATGGGGGTGACAGTGAGGTAGGCTCCACCCGGGTGCATCCTTTGAGGCCATATATGTTAAACAAATCTCTGAGACTGAGACACGGGGTGGTAGGTCTCAGTGCAGTCAGTGTCTCTGTAGGGAAGATATAAAACTCTTCTCAGAACTGCCTTCACTGCTTACCCCCTCCCTTGCCCCAGAGCTCAGTGGAGGGAGAAGTAGGGAGTGATTACTGCAGACAGATCATGGCTGCTCTTTCAACTTAGGGTTCATCAAATCCTCCAGCCTGGTCCCCAAACCTCTGGATTCTTGGTGGGCAGTGCTGCTTTAGTTGCCCTTCTGCACACTGAACAGTTTGAGTAAGGAAGTAACTGGGAAATATTCTTCTTTCCAGGGAGAAAGTCCCCTCAGAGCCACAGAGCCCATAGAACCCTGCCTTTCCAAATCCTCATTTGGCTCTTGGCAGAGCAAGTAGTGGCTCCCTATAAAGCTGCTTCCCTGTAGCTTCTGCTTTTCCCACTTCCTAAGCCACCTCTTGACCTTGCTCCACACTGAGCCTTTCCATCCTTACTGATACCCAGGCCCCCATTGGATTGGGCTGCATGAACTTCTATGGAGGGCCCTGCCAGCTTGGAGACAGCAGGAGGGGCTTCCTTGCTGACAAGAAGGGTCAATTTGACAAAAGATATTGTTTGGCAGAGCTGTCTACCTTAGGATAACCCTGGGAAGTCCCCCAGCTTTACCTCTGGCTCCTAGAACATGAGGCTTATAGTTGGTGGCCTGCATATCTCCTGCCTATATGCCAGGTCAAGCTTGTGGAGATATTAGACAGCAGGACCCCATGAGAGGTTTCCTGTGACACTGACCTAGAAGGCTAGTTCATCTGATTCTGGTGGGCAGCTAGCTTGGAGGGGATCTAGGAACCACAGGGGGCCTTCTGGGCTCAGCCTCCTGACAAGGAGGCATCACTGTATACAGCTAAAGAAGGCTCTAACTGCTACTGGTCTCAAGGCAGAGGAATCTGGTGGGCTGGGGTGCACAGCCATCATCTCTCTCCCTATCCAGAGTACAACCTGTATCCCTCTAGCATGGAGGTAGGACCTTGGAGTAGGGAGGAAGAGGCTGAGGATGGGTCTCACCCAACAAACTCCTGGGTATTTGTGGGGGAGGCAGAAAGAGGAAAGTCTTGCAGGGTTCAAAGAGCTCCCTCAGCCATTGTCCTTGGGAAGCCTTGCATGCTGGGCCAATCTGTCCAGGCCCTGGGAGGGGAAGTAGGGAGGGTATGGTCAAGGCTCCTCTGGAAGAGGCTGGATAGAAATAGCTACACCCATCTGGGTGATGAGTCACTGAGGGGCGGTTCAGCCTTTTCTTAGAGAGGTTCTATTTTAGGTAAGATGCCTGTGGCACAGCGTGGATGACGGGGGCTGGGGAAAGGAAACTTCTGGTGGTAAGTGCAGGAGGCTTATCACGTGCCTTTGTTCAGCCCTGTGGAACTGTCACCTCAAAGTCCCAGGACAAGAAGTCTTACCTCCCAGACACACTTTCTCAGGAAGTCTCACCTCAGGGCATGCTGCAGCACACAGGTGAATGACAGAGGTGAGATCTTGGGTGGTCTGAGCACACATGACAGGAGCTAAGTTTGTGGTTGTCACCCTGGGCCAGAGACTAGGCATCCCCTCAGTAGGGTAATCCCCTCCCACAACCTTTCTCAGAATGAGTAAAAAGGGCCTGTTCATGGGAACTCCCACTTTTATGGGCATGAACCCCTTTCTGCCAAGAATGACCTTTCTAAAGCAGTCTTTAGACTGGTCCCAGAGAACTGAAATTGTTTCCTCTGTGACTTTCTCTGCCCAAACATAGACAAATCTTCACTGGGTTTTAAAAAGCATCTGGGTAGGTTAATAGTTTTCAGTTAGGGGAATGGCTTCACATCTCACTGCTTTGGCATCACTTTTCTTAGAATTTCAGGAGCTAGGTTTGGTCTGTGTAAGGACTCTGTCAGGGTTTGCAGGGATGAATTCTAGACCCTGACTGGCCTGCATGAAACTGAGTGATCTTTGAAACAGGTGGGGCTGCAGAAAGCACCAGGTTGTGGATCAGGAGCTGGGCAGAGCTGTCAGGGCTAATCTTGCCAGCAGCAACACTTCCTAGCCAGGGAACCACAAAAGCTTGTCGCTGAAGCATCTCAGATCTTGTTTTTCTCTCCTGTGAGGACAAAATGAGAGAACACCTGTGAACATGCCCTATGTGGTTCTTGGCACAAGAGGGTACTCACCAGAGTGCAGTGTTCTCCCACTTCTTGAATACTGTTTTTGGGTTGCTGGGACAAGATACCTGAGCCCAGGCTCCCAGACGGGCAAGTCAACCAGCAACAGCAGAAGTAGCAGCAGTGCACCTCAAGGCAGCAGGGCAGGAGGCACCTTGAGGGTGAACAAAAGGGGCTTCTGCCCCAGGGATGAGATTGAATCTTTCCTTAGTGATGACTGGGCCTCCAGGGTACACTCAGAACCTCTGGCTGCAACCATAGACTAGATACAGCCTTGGCCTCCAGTCTCAGCTCTAGTTGAAAAGGAGGAGCCTCAGCTGGGCTCGGTGGCTCAGCCTGTAATCCCGCTCCTTGGGAGGCTGAGGTGAGTGGATTGCCTGAGCCTGCAGGTTCGAGACACACCTGGGCATCTTGGTGAGACCTCATCTCTACAACGAATCAAAAAAAAAAAAATTAGCCAGGTGTGGTAGCGCGCACCTGTAGTTCCAGCTACTTGGAAGGCTGAGGCAGAAGGATTGCTGGAGCCCAGCAGGTCGAGGCTGTGGTGGCTGGGAGTGGCCACTGCACTCCAATCTGGGCGACAGAGTGAGACTCCAACTCAAAAAAAAGAAAAGAAAAGGAGGAGCCTCCTCATTAAGGTACCAAATCTTGGGGCTTCAACCTTTTGGGAGCTATGCCCCACCCTACTAAGTAGCCAGGATTAATCCCACAAGCAAGCCTCTCTGGGATGAGCCTGCTTTGTGCCACACATTGTGCACAGCCCTGAGAACACCCTGTCCACAGGAGCTCACAGGCTGCCTGGTGGGACAGGAGATACTCAGTGAACAAAAAGTTAGTAGACATTTTGGGAAGGAACAAGCACTGTGAAGAAAATAAGCTGGGTGATTTGATACAGAGCGCCTGGGGGGTATTTTAGATTATGTGACTGAAGGAGCCCGGTGGGGAAGATCTGAGACCCCCACAACAAGCTGGGCCAAGGGGCAGAGGGAATAGTGAGTGCCAAGGCCCTAGTACTGAAATGAGCTCAGAGGACCACTTGGCAGAACAGAAGGTCTGGTGTGTCTGAGTGAGACGGCCAAGGGGAGATGGTAGGAAAAAGAGGGCAGAGAGAGGGGTAGGCTGGGGTGGATGGATCATGGGGCTGTGCTACAGAGTTCTGCAGAGTTTTTCATACCTACAGAGGGGTTTGAGCCTATAAGTGATATGCTCTGATTTACATGTGGATTTTTTGGAGAACAAAAATATTGGCTCATGTAACTGGATGTCTAAGCATAGACTTAAGGCATAGCTAAGTCCAGGGAATTGAATGACGTCATGAGATCTGCTTCTTTTGCCTCCCTCTCCCCCATCTTCTTTCTTCTTCCTCCCTCTCTCCCTCCCTCCCTTCCTTCCTCCCTTCCTTTCTTTCTTTCAAGTTGGTGGTCTCATTCTGTTGCCCAGGCTGGAGTGCAGTGGCACAATCATGGCTCACTGCAACCTCGAACTTCTGCTCTGGCAATACTTCTGCCTCAGCCTCCTGAGTAGCTGGGACTATAGGTGAGCACCACTATGCCTGGCTAATTTTTTTTAATATTTTTGTAGAGACAAAGACTCATTAAGTTGCCTAGGCTGATCTTGAACTCCTGGGCTCAAGCAATCCTCCTGCCTCAGCCTCCCAAGGTGCCAACACACCCAACCTTCTTTCTCCTTTTCTTGACTTCCCTTCCTACCTATTGACTTCATTCTTAATATCCTTCTGCATGTTGGGGAAAGAAACTATTGCCCACTCCAAGGCTACATCCTTCTGACTAGTAATCCAAAAGGAAAAGGAAAAAAGGCCCTTTCCCTCCTATTATTCCTTTACCAAATAACATGGAAGGCTCTAATTGGCCCTGTTTTCCAGGTCACATGCCTATCCCTGCATGAGGCTAGTGACAGCAGGAATCTACACGTTTATCACATGAATAGCAGCAACACATGTCTTATATGTTTATCTACACGTTTATCATGTGAATTGCAGCAGCACATGTCTTGTTTAATTCATTGAAAGAAAATGAACTATCCCATTTTCTTCAAAAATCTATCTTCAGGGGGCTGGGCTTCGTGGCTCAGCCTGTAATCCCAGCTCTTTGGGAGGCCAAAGTGAGTGAACAGCCAACCCAGGCAACTTGGTGAGACCTCGTCTCTACAATAATTAGAAAATTAGCCAAGGTGTGGTAGCACGCGCCTGTAGTTCCAGCTACTTGGAAGGCTGAGATGGAAGGATCACCTGAGCCCAACAGGTTGATGCTGGGGTGGCCATGAGTGTGCCACTGTACTCCAGCCTGGGTGACAGAGTGAGACTCCAACTCAAAAAAAACAAAAACAAACTGTCTTCCTTAAGAGAAAAAAAAGTTTATTTCACTTTAATCGCTCACTTACGTTGTGTTACTTTGTTCTCCCTTATTTTGCTCTAAAGAGTTTTCATTCTATATCTTGTCTCCTCAACTGGACTCTAAGCTTCTCCAGGACAGGAATCATGGTTTCATTATATTCTCTATTCCTCCCTTTTCCTCCTATTACTCTTCACTTCTTTATTCATTCTGCAAGTTTTTAATTGAATACCTAAAATGTACAAGCACTGCTCTAGAGCCATACCTTCCCTCCTGCTTTATGTTTTAAAAGTTCACTCTGAGCCAGGCTTGGTGGCTCAGCCTATAATCCCAGCGCTTTGGGAGGCTGAGGTGAATGGATTGCCTGAGCCAGCGGGTTCGAGACCCACCTGGGCAACTTGGCGAGACCTCATCTCTACAATAAATCAAAAATTAGCTGGGTGTGGTAGCACGCACCTGTAGTTCTAGCTACTTGGAAGGCTGAAGTGGAAGGATCACCAGAGTCCAGCAGGTTAAGACTGCAGTGGCCGGGCGTGGCCACTGCACTCCAGTCTGGGTGACAGAGGGAGACTCCAACTCAAAAACAAAAACAAAAAAAGTTCACTCTAGCTGCTGTTTGGAAATGGCCTTAAGGGGAAAACAGTGGGAGGAGAGTGACCAGTTGGAGATTATTGGGTCAGGAGGATAATAACATAGATTGGTGAGGTGGGATGTGGAGACGGAATGATGGACACAATCTGAGGTACAGCCATTGGGTGCTGGGAAGGACTCTCCAGCGGGAGGGTCTGGCAGGCAGTGGGTTGGTGGCTGGTGTGGGGTGGAGAGTATGGAACTGCCTCTGCTCTGCGCCAGATGCCTGGCAGCTCCTAAAGGGTACAGGAACGTCATCTATCCTTTGACCTGCTCCATGGCAGCTCAGAAACACCTGAGCAAGTCTTGGTGCTCCTGCTTATGCCAGAAGTGGGCCCTGGTTGCTGTCGGGCCTGCACTGACCTGAACCATGTGCACTACCAATCCTGGCCACCCTGCTGACTATTTTGCTTCTCTTCTCAGGTGAAGGAGTGGCTCTGTCTGAACTGTCAGATGCAGAGGGCTCTGGGAATGGACATGACCACTGCACCTCGCTCTAAGAGCCAGCAGCAGCTGCACTCCCCAGCCCTGTCTCCTGCCCACTCCCCAGCCAAACAGTCCCTGGGGAAGCCAGAGCAAGAGAGATCTCGGGGCCCAGGGGGTCCACAGCCTAGCCCCCGCCAGGCTGAGACAGCCAGGGCCACCTCAGTGCCGGGGCCTGCCCAAGCAGCTGCCCCTTCAGAGGTGGGGAGGGTGTCTCCTCAGCCCCCTCTCTCCACCAAGCCTTCCACAGCTGAGCCCAGGCCATCTGCAGGAGAGGCCCCGGGCAAAAGTGCCACTGCAGTGCCCTCTGGACTTGCTGCTGCCGAGCAGACCCAGGAGGGCCTCACCGGTAAGCTCTTCGGCCTCGGCGCATCACTGCTGACCCAGGCAAGCACCCTCATGTCTGTGCAGCCTGAGGCCGACACCCAGGGCCAGCCTGCACCCAGCAAGGGGGCGCCCAAGATCGTCTTCAGTGATGCCAGCAAGGAGGCTGGCCCAAGACCCCCGGGCTCAGGGCCTGGACCTGGGCCAGCACCTGGAGCCAAAACTGAGCCTGGGGCTAGAACAGGTCCTGGATCAGGGCCTGGAACCCTGGCAAAAACTGGAGGAACAACTAGTCCAAAGCATGGCAGAGCAGAACAACAGGTAGCATCCAAGGCTGCTGCCAAGCCAAAGACCATGCCGAAGGAAAGGGCCACCTGTCCACTGTGCCAAGCCGAGCTCAACATGGGCAGCAAGGGCCCAGCCAACTATAACACCTGCACCACCTGCAAGCTCCAGGTGTGCAACTTGTGTGGCTTCAACCCAACACCCCACCTGGTAGAGGTAAGAGAGTTGGACCAAGCATGCTCTTTTGAACTTTTATGAGGGTCCCTAGCCGAGGTAATGGGAGCGTGGGAGCCAGAAAGGGCTGCAGAGTGCTGGATCTGTAGCAGTTGTAGGGCTGCCCCCACACAACTAATGCTGCACAGGGCCTGTGTTCCCTTTCCTGTCCTTATCTGAGCCCCAGTTCTTCTACTCGGAAAGCTAACTGGCACAGTAGGTAGGGACAATGGTGCCTACTGCCTCTGACTAGCTGACTAGTGCTCTGAGGCTGATCCCAGAGGTAGTCAGGTTCAGGAGGCCTCATTTCCAGGCTACTACTCTTTTCCTCTCCTCATTTCCAGCTACTATGGCCATGACCCTGATGAAAAATGTCAACCTCCCCTATTCAGTTACGAAGAATGTGAGGTCCCACCCTCCCCTTGATCTGTGACCCCCACAGGGGTAGGGATTGAAGGACCATGGGGCACAGGCTGTGTCCCATGTCCAGGGTGTGGAGGAGGCTTTCTCACAGTGGGGCAGGCCATGTCCGCCTGCCTGGTCTCCATCCCACTCAGCTGATGTCCACCTTTGATACTCTCTTCTGAGGTCATGAGTGTTGATGTCTATTTGTCAAAGCCACAGCCTTTGAGCCACATATTTTCCCCTGGCTGAGCTTGGGCTCTTCTTGGGGTTGCTCATGGGGATGCTCAGATATGCTCCTCTTACCCATAGGAAAGTTTGAGGGAGAGCTGGGATTGAGGCCAGGCTCTCTGGAGTCCCTGCTCCAGGGAAGGATACTGAGTACTGTGCAGAGACAGGTGGGAAGGATCAAGAGGCCTACTGCGAGACCCCATGTTCTCTTGAAGCTTGGAGTCCAGCCTGGGAGGCTCAGAAGAGTGAAGGTACCCTGGCAGAGCTGGACAAGCCTGGGCCTGGAAGATGTTTCTGACTTTCCCCCAAGCCCCTTGCCCACTCTCCTCTGCACAGGGTCACCCCTGTGAACTTTGCCATGGCTACTTTGGGCATAGCTGGATTTATCTTCTTCTATAGAGTGCCCTTGAGATCTGTGATTAGCTCGCCTTGACAGGTGGATATGTTTCTCAGCTGTGTCATGTCAGCAGATATTCGAGCCAAGGCTCCTGCCTCCTGCACACCAACAGCCATCTGAACCATTTAGTCTCCTGGGCTAAGCCATGGATGGCTGATGGTGGGGCAAAGGTATGTGGAGTGCAAACCACCGTTGCCTATGATGGGACAAGAGAGGAGAACATGGTGTTGCCATGGTCTCTGTGGCACCTTGTTCTGTCTTCCCTTGGGCTAGATCTCCATGGGAATCCCCATGAGATCCCAGTGTGACTAGGAAGACTGCTATGGCCACAAAAGGCCATATTTTCCTATAAACAGGGGAGGGCAGCCTTGAGAAAGATAAGTGACCTCCTCACATGACACTCACATGGTCTCAAACACCATGCTTCCACTTCCCCAAGCTCTGTGTCTGATGGCTCATTAGGGGACAGTTTGCCTGGCTGGCTGAGAGGAGGAGGTATACCAAGGGATCACCACAAGACCAGAGGAAGCCCAGCTGGCTGGTCTGCCCAGACCTCTAGGTACAAGCTCACTGACAGTTGGGTGGGGCACCCTGACACTGAGGGACTGTGAGCCCTAGTGGAGTCCTGAGTTGGCCTGGCCTGGAAGACTCTTGTCCCTAAGAGACCTCTCAGCCCACATTTCCTTATTAAGTAGGATGTGCATAGAGGACAGGAGAAAACTGTCCCTGTCTAGGAGCATAAATGTTCCTGACAGCTCCTTTTGGCAGCCCCTGGGCCAGGCCATGGAAAGTGCTGATTTGGTCCAAACAGAATTATTTTAGTCACATGCTGACTCTAGATAAGGCATTTGGATTTTGATCTAGTCTTCTTTTTAGCTGCTTAGTTCTGGGTTCTCTGGACCCCAGAGCTTCTGTCTTTCAGTGACCAACATATCCCCCGTTCCACCCCCTACTATTTCCTGCCTAACTGCAACCTTCTTGGCCAGGACTGTCCTTGTCTCCACAGGGATTGATAGGTTCCATAGGCCTGAAAGCAAAGCTGATGGGCATCCTGGTCCTAGCTCCTCCCCAGCCCAGTCCTTCTGCTTCCCTGCCTGCTGTTTCTGACAATAGTCAGGGGGTAATGCAACCTCTTTAATCCCTTTCTCCTCATGACTCTGCTTGTCAATGCTGCTGTCCCCAGAGGGCCTATGGCTGCTCTGGGGAAGGTATGGATGTGCAGCCATAATCCTTCCATAGTTACTACCATAGAGATTATGCCACCATCCACCACTGGACACGTAAGCCAGCAGCCTAGGATCATCCTCAACTCCTCCTCTCTCACCTCTACATCCACTCCATGGACCAAGCTCTGCCTTGATCTGCCTCCCCACTGTCAAGAATTGAATCTGGCCTCTCTTCTTTCTCCTATGGCCATAGTCTTAGTCCTCCCTGCATTATCTTTCCTTACCCATACACTGACCAAAACCTTCTTGTAGCTTTACCTGCCTGTGTCTTGCAAGGGACTGGTGGGGAGGGGCTGGTGCTTGATGTGTCCCTCATTTCTCCCCCAACATTATTTTTCTTCACTGAGGCCCCTAACCGGGCTATGGGTTATCTTTGTTTTTTTGTGTGTTGTTTGTTTTTCGTTTTTTTCAAAGAAAGAAGTTTATTTAAAAGTAAATTAGAGAGGGAAAGAGAAGATTCACCTCCCCAAGATGGGGAAGGGGGCCAAAGCCAGGAAGCATGGTGACAGCCATAGCTCAAAGAGCACATGGCCACACCAGAATCTTGCAAGGCAATTACCCATGGGCTATCTTTGATTTCACTTCAGTGAATGCCACTTGGTGTTCTGAGAAATTTTGTGACCTACTTTGTGTGTTGTGGGTTAGAGGCTTCAAATTTCTCAGCACATGCCCAAGACACTTACTCTGCCTTGGAAGCAAGGTGGCAGGACCAGGTCCTAGGGGTAGGTCTGCCATGGCTGACTTTCCTCACATCTTGTTTGGCTAATGCCAGAATAACTGTGCTGTGTCTCTGTGCACTGGGTGAAGCAGAGAGACCAGTGTCTGCATGCAGATGGGATGCCTGAGAGAGGGACAGACCTCCACAGAGCTATTAGACCTGGGGTTCCACCTGAGACCAGAATCAACCAACTGGCCAACAGGTTGTGAATTTTCCTCATAGGTTGAAAATTATCCTCAACCTCTCTGAGTTGTAAAAAGTCTTCCTTTTTTCTAGATGGGGTGGGGAGGTTCCAGAGCACACAATAGAGGAGGTAGTAAAATTGGATCTCTCTTCCCTTTGAAACTTCCTCTGAAAAAAATAACCATAGCACCATTTAGTGAGTCATTTCATAATTAAGAGTTGATTCCAATTTTTGTTGTTTGGTTTTTGGTTTTGTTTTTTGTTTTTTTGAGTTGAAGTCTCACTCTTGTTGCCCAGGCTAGAGTGCAGTGGCACGCTCATAGCCACTGCAACCTCAACCTGCTGGGTTCAGGTGATCCTTCCGCCTCGGCCTTCCAAGTAGATGGAACTATAGGCGTGTGCTACCACACCTGGCTTATTTTTTATTTATTTATTGTAGAGACAACGTCCTACCAAGTTGCCCAGGCTGGTCTTGAACCTCCGAGCTCAGGCAATCCTCTCGCCTCAGCCTCCCAAAGTACTGGGATTACAGGTTTGAGCCACCACGTCCAGCCCTCAATTTTTTTTTTTTTTTAACCTATTTATCTTTTTGAAGGATAACAGTATCCTTCAAATTAATTTTTAATTGACTGTCAGTTCAAAATAGAGTTTGTGAAATTAGTGGTATTATAATTGTTACCGTAACATTGCCAGTTTTTTAATCATATTATAGTTGCCAAACGTCCAACTGTGCCTTTGAGAAATCAGGCCTCCCTGGGCAAAGTGCCTGGCACCCGTGATATGTGGGGCTGGGCTTGCCTTATCTGGGTAGGGGCTGCAGCAGGAGCATCAGGCCAAGAGGCCAGCAACTTCTGCTCCTGATCTGCCTCAGGTTGCCTCTGGGAGTAGTGATCACAGGAAAGCCTGTTGTCTCCCATGTAGAATAGGGGCTATAATACTCCCTTTTAGGATTCTGTGAGATCAGGTTATATATTATACCTTAGATGCTTATGCAAGGCCTGACACAATCAGCCCTCGAGCCAGGAGATTGGAACATGAGTTTCCTAAGTGAGCCTCTGTGCAAAGAAGAGGCCCCACACACCCCTGATTATCTGGATATGAAGAGGTCCTTGTGACCAGTGCACTCTCTTGGTCTCATGAGGAATGTCTCACAGAGAACGAACACCTTTGGTGCTGAGGTATGAGGGGAACACAGCCCATATACAAGGGTACACACTGGAAACACAAGAGAGGATTCTCTTATAGGAAACAGAGGCCCAGAAGGAGCTTAGGCATGTCTAGGGACAGAAAGGGGCAGCATCACAGAGTCAGGAGAGAAACTGCAGCACCAGTGATAGCTATGCCTGTGGTCCAGGATCTTGGGCCCTTTACCTCTGGGCATCTATTTCTCTGGAGTTCTCATTCACTGCCCCTGGTCCGGCAGTTGGTCTGAGGTGTATAGGGCAAAACAACTGGCCATAGGGTGTTAACCAGACAGGCACACAAGCCAGCTCCACAAATGAAGAGATTGTGTGGACTGAAGTCTCATTCAGACAATGGCAAACAGTGCAGGGAGGATGCCCAGCATCCAACACAGCCTCACTGGGCCGTCCTGGTTCACAAGGCACATTGGTCAGTGGTACCAAAAGGCAGCAGGTCTCAGGTGTCTGTAGGGAACCCCACCAACCATCCCAGTCAATTGACTTCCCCTTTCTCACTCTAGATAGTAATACTCTGAACTGCCAAGTTCCATCTGCTGACATGCACACCTACATGTCCCACTTTTAGGTGAAGATCGTCCTTGGGGGATTTGTATCTTCCTGCCCCAGAAAGGAACTGGACAGAGAGAGATGAGGCAGGAGTGGTTATCAGAGCCTCCCCATTGTCCATTCCCTGCCCACTTGCTAAAGATGCCAAGCAAAGGACAAGCAGGCATCACTTCCCCCAGGACTGGGGCTGGCGTGGGCTGAGTGAGGCATAGTATAAGACATAATGTGCAAATGAATGGACGAATGAATAAGGCAATAAACACTGAAGTGGGGGAATGAATGAATGAACAAGTGAGTGGAAGAACAAGGAAATAAATGATCGAGAGTAGAGGTGGGGGCCATGCTGGGCTTGGGATATATGAGAAAAGAGTGAATAAAGAAATTGAGACCTCAGCAACTGTGTCCCAGCTCCCAGGCACAGAGATTCTACAAGACCTGTCTTCCACCCCATCCCCATTCCGTAGAAGACTTGGGCCTGGGCCAGATCTCTCCTGGTTCCACGACTACCAGCCCCAGTGCTCTGTACTCTTCTCCTCCCACACCCTGAGGGCTTGGAAAGGGCCTCCAGTAGCCAGGTCAAGTGTTTATTTTTAGCTCTTATTTCACACGCTTCCTCCTGCCTGCTCTCCCTTCTGCGCTGCGTACTACAGCAGAGCCAGAAGCAAGAGGGCCTGTCAGGCAACCTGCAACCTGGCTGCCTCCCTGGATAAGCATATGATGGAGCAAAGCCCCGGGGAGCATTTGACCCTGTAGTCACATGTTCTGCTGAGGGCTGGGCCTCTGGGCTCAGGTAAGCAGGCCCCTGCAGGGGCTGGCTCTGAGCACTTAGCATGGTGTCTGTCTCCTCCATCCAGTCTACCATTCCAAGTAGTCCTTGCTTCATTTAGACCATTGCTTCTGGGGTGGGGTTTGCAGTCCAGAAGTGGGGGTCGGGTTTATCAAGCCATCAAGGTGGACCAAGGCAGATGACCAAACTTCGAGAGGCTTAACCTGGGATGGATGTGCACAGGATCCTAAAGTGCAGTCAAGGGAGCATTGCCTTGGGACAGCCTACTGACTGAGCCAAGATCCTAAACTCATCATGCTGATCACAGAGCTGGGGAAGGAGCTGTTTACTCATTTCCAGAGCTCTCTCTTGCCTCTGCCTATAACCCTGCCATCTCTCCAGTGTCTTCCTGCTGTCTCACAGCCCTCTCTGACATAGAGCGATTTCCATTTTATCCCCAGGTGAGGCGGGGGGCATGTGAGCTAGGATTTCTGGATCAGGCTTTGTGCTTTCCCATGCCCTGTTCTTCTAGAGCTTGGTCCCAACCTGTCCAGTGTTCTCCCTAGACACCTCTAGAGGTGATCCTGCCAGGCCAAGTGAGCCCAAGGCCCGGCCAGTGGCCTGCACTTATTGCTTCATAGGGGTTGAATGAAGGACACATTAAGCATCAGATAAGGTTCAAGGGAGTCAGAAGTGGTGCTAGGGCTGGGCTCTGAAGGAAACAGGTTGAGTATGTGAAGCACATCTTAAGGATACCTCTCCACAGCTGGGCCACTGCCCCTTCCCTCTGCCTGGGACCTGTGCATGCGATTGGGCCTCAGGGAAGAGCCAGAGCTCCAGTCTCAGGGACAAAGTCTCAAGACTGAGTAACAAGCATGTGGAACAGGCTTGTCCCTCTGCATACACCAAGTAAGACCCTGCCCAGCCTGGCCTCTGCTGAGACCCAGGGTACAGATGTGGAGTGTAGCACTGTGGGCAGCAAACCAGGGCAGAGTTATTGACATGTTTTCTGCCATGGTGGCCTGTGGATGCCAGGCATAGGGCAGACACCCTGGGGGCACCAGGCTTCTGAAGCTCTGCCAGGTGAGCAGGGGTCTGGCTTGGGCCCGGTGGTGGTATGTGAGATGAAGGTGCTGAGACTACCAGCCTGGGGCTGGCAAGGGCTAAAGGGTTACTCCTTTTCCTCTCCCCTGGCCCTGTGACCTTTTGGTTCTTATAATGATCCATCCTAGTGGCAGAGCTGCTGGTGTGAGCCTGTGTTTCTAGGTACCTGGCCTGAGTAGCAGCAGGAAGCAGGGAGTACCAAGGCTCTTCACCCACGGGTAAGAGCCGGCACAGGTGTTGGTGGGGCCTTACTCTGGGATGCACCATAAGCCTTCTTCCCCACTCTATGTGGGCCAGGGAAGGGCCTCAAATCCTGCCAAAGGGGAACCCTGACTCTGGATTTAGCTACTGGGAGACATGCTCCTATAAGCCCCAGACCTATTGCAGGAATCACCCATTTAGGATTCAGAGATGCCTAAGCCCCACCCCTGCACAGGCAACTGGGGCTGGGGACTTAGACTTGACTTCTGGTGTCCTAGGGGCTTCACCATTGATATCCATGTCATACCTGTAATGACCTATTTGGAACTGTGGGCTCCAGGAAGGCTGCATGTCAGTCCCTGTCTATCTGTCTGTCTTAGTCATGACTATGTCTTCAACTCCCAGCCCTGGGCATGAAACAGAGTGAATGGTCCTGAGAGTGGTAGACTGATGGCTGAGAATTTGATCTCAGCCCATTTCTGGAAGGAGCAGGGCCCTGACCCAAGGGCCACCACACACAGTTCCTATCAGAGGAACAGTCCAGAACTCTGGGGGAAGGGGGAGGCCTCTGGCTGAGGGTCTTTGCTGGCCTTAGGCAAGGTGACTTGGTCTGGAGGTGTGAGCAGAGAGAACTGCTCAGTACCTCTGTCCCCACCAAGCAAGGCTTCTCTCAGACAGTCTCCCTGGCCCCAGAAGTCTTGGAGTCTGCACCTTGCCCAGCATAGCCCTTACTTGGTGAAGGGTGTGGGAAAGATGGTATCAGATCTGAGAGCTAGGAGGCAGGGGAAGGGCAGCATCTGTGTCCAGATACCATTCCAGTTCTATAGGGGCTCTTGACTGCTGGACTCCATTCCAGCCCACTAGGGGCTATTTGCTCCCTGAGGTTGAGAGTTCAGCTTCTCCTTGTGCTTGGGACCAGACCCTCCCATCCCCCAAGGTCCTCCCCATTTTCTGGCTGGGTAAAAATTGATCTCTGGGTTAAGGAAAGTACTCTTCTTTCTGGGTTGTTATTTGTACTTTGACTTTGTAGATTTCATCTTAAGGATGGGGAAGTTTATCATTTGGGGACAATAAATTGGTCAGTCTTTTCTTCTTACGCCTTTGGTATCATACTTTGAAAGACTTTCTCCTCCCTAAGAGGCAGTTATAGAAATAGTCATGAAAATATTCTTTGAGTACTTCAGTGTCTTTGTAATTTTTAATCAACCTCCTCCTGTTTCCTTGCAGAAAACAGAGTGGCTCTGTCTGAACTGCCAAACTAAGCGGCTGTTGGAGGGCAGCCTGGAAGAGCCGACCCCCATGCCGCAGCCCACCTTACAGCAGCCCCCTGCAGGGGCCCCTCACCGTGCAGCTGGAACAGTCCCTCTGAAGCAGAAAGGGCCACAGGGGCTGGGCCAGCCATCAGGCCCCCTGCCTGCCAAGGCCAGCCCTCTACCCACCAAGGCCAGTCCTCTGCCCACAAAGGCCAGCCCTCTGCCCACCAAGGCCAGTCCCCAGGCCAAGCCCCTCAGGGCTTCTGAACTCAGCAAGACCCCAAGCAGTGCCCAGGAAAAGAAGACAGGAGTCCCCACTAAATCTGAGCCTGTGCTGAAGCCAACTCCAGAAACTACCCCACCCCCTGGGACTACTAAAGTAAAGAGCGGGGTGAGAAGGGCTGAGCCTGCCACCCCTGTTGTCAAGGCTGTTCCAGAAGCCCCCGCCAAGGGTGGGGAAGCAGAGGTCAGTCCTATTCACTTCAAGGGACCTTAGCTTTCAGACAGGACAGTCTATAGAAAGGGTTGCCTCCCTGGTGGGGGGAGGGGGAGCTGAGGATGTAGGCATGGGACAAGCATCTTGGGGCCATAGAGGAGGGGAAGGACATTCCAGTAGAAGGAAAGCCTAGATGAGGTTCTGGCAGGCTTGAAGGCTATGAGTTTGAGGCTGATCCTATGTCTGGCACCTTATTTGATGCTTTGCTGGGTTTTGATACCCTTTAGTAAAGTTTCTCTTTGGGCTGCCTGGCCCTTGCCTTGGAACCTGTAAGTTATTATTAAAGACCAGAGAGGTGGGGTGGGTGGTGGGCCCTAAACCCTGGGAAGTGGAGGGACCCCTCCCTAGGGCTCTGGGATTGATAGGGAGGGCTAGGTTCCCACCACAAGCTGCCACGGGGTGTCATTGTCTGCTTCTCACCCTGCTGTAGGAACTGGTGGGCAAGCCTTACTCTCAGGACCTGTCTCGGAGCCCACAGAGCCTCAGCGACACAGGCTATTCTTCTGATGGCATCTCCAGCTCCCAGAGTGAGATTACAGGAGTTGTGCAGCAGGAGATGGAGCAGCTAGACAGTGCGGGGGTGACAGGGCCATGCCCACCCAGCCCCTCAGGGATCCACAAGGTGGGGAGCAGCATGCGGCCTTTGCTGGAGACCCAGGGCCTGGCTCCTGGCAGTGAGCGGAGCAAGCCACATTGCAGCAGCACTGGTGAGGAGCAGAAGCAGCGGCCCCACTCCTTGTCCATCACGCCTGAGGCTTTCGACTCTGATGAGGAACTGGAGGATATCCTGGAAGATGAGGAAGATTCTCTCGAGTGGAGGCGCCGGAGGGAACAGCAGGATACTGCTGAGTCCTCAGATGACTTTGGCAGCCAACTGAGGCACGACTATGTGGAGGACAGCAGTGAGGGTGGCCTGTCTCCGCTTCCACCCCAGCCCCCAGCCCGGGGAGCAGAACTGACTGATGAGGAGTTCATGCGACGGCAAATCCTGGAGATGAGTGCTGAGGAAGACAACCTGGAGGAGGAAGACACTGCCACCTCTGGGCACAGCCTGACCAAGCATGGCACCCAGAAGGATGGCCCCAGGCCCAGGCCTGAGTCCAGCCAAGAACCAGCAGCACTGCCCAAGAGGCGCCTGCCTCACAATGCCACCACGGGCTATGAGGAGCTGCTTTCTGAGGGAGGCCCAGAAGAGGCCACTGATGGCAGTGGGGCCCTTCAGGGTGGGCTTCGCCGCTTCAAGACCATTGAGCTCAACAGCACGGGAAGCTATGGCCATGAGCTAGACCTGGGCCAAAACCCTGACCCCAGCCTGGACCGGGAGCCTGAGCTGGAGATGGAGAGCCTGACAGGCTCCCCTGAGGACCGTTCCCGCGGTGAGCACTCCTCTACACTGCCTGCCTCCACCCCCAGTTACACGTCGGGGACCTCTCCCACCTCCCTGTCCTCCCTAGAGGAGGACAGTGACAGCAGCCCCAGCCGCCGGCAGCGGCTAGAAGAAGCAAAGCAGCAGCGCAAGGCCCGGCACCGCTCCCATGGGCCCCTGCTGCCCACCATTGAGGACTCCTCCGAGGAGGAGGAGCTGCGGGAGGAAGAGGAGCTGCTACGTGAACAGGAGAAGATGCGGGAGGTGGAGCAGCAGCGCATCCGCAGCACGGCCCGCAAAACCCGGAGGGACAAGGAAGAACTACGGGCCCAGAGGCGGCGCGAGCGCTCCAAGACACCACCCAGTAACCTGTCACCCATCGAGGACGCCTCCCCTACGGAGGAGCTGAGACAGGCAGCCGAGATGGAGGAGCTGCACCGCTCATCCTGCTCTGAGTACTCACCCTCACCCTCCCTTGACTCTGAGGCTGAGGGCCTGGATGGTGGCCCCAGCCGGCTCTACAAGTCAGGCAGTGAGTATAACCTGCCCACCTTCATGTCCCTCTACTCACCAACTGAGACACCCTCGGGCAGCTCCACTACTCCCAGTTCTGGACGACCCCTCAAGAGTGCCGAGGAGGCCTACGAGGAGATGATGAGAAAAGCTGAGCTGCTCCAGCGGCAACAGAGCCAGGTGGCAGTTTCCCGGGGACCCCATAGCGGCCCCACTCAGCCCACGGGCCACCGGGGCCAGGGCTCCTTTGAATATCAAGACACTGCAGACCCTGACTATAGCCGAGCTTCCCAGCCTGCCTCAGAGGGCACACCCACCAGCCTGGGAGCAGCTGTATATGAGGAAATTCTTCAGACATCACAGAGCATAGTCCGCATGCGGCAGGCTTCCTCACGGGATCTGGCCTTTGCTGAGGACAAGAAGAAGGAGAAGCAGTTTTTGAATGCTGAGAGTGCTTACATGGACCCAATGAAGCAAAACGGTGGCCCCCTTACCCCTGGTACCAGTCCCACCCAGCTTGCTGCCCCTGTGTCCTTCTCCACCTCCACCTCCTCAGACAGCAGCGGGGGCCGAGTTATTCCCGATGTCCGTGTCACTCAGCATTTTGCAAAGGAGCCTCAGGACCCCCTCAAACTGCACAGTTCTCCTGCCTCCCCCAGTTCAGCCTCCAAGGAAGTGGGCATGTCCTTCCCCCAGGTCCCTGGGACCCCAGCCGCCACAGCTGTGGCTCCTTGTCCAGCTGGTCTGCCACGAGGTTATATGACTCCGACCTCTACAGGCTCCGAGCGCAGTTCTTCACCATCGTCCACCGGTCGCAGCTATGGACAGAGCCCTACCACTGCAAACTATGGGTCCCAAACTGAGGAACTACCCCAGGCCCCCAGTGGCCCTGCTGCAGCTGGAAGGGCTGCCAGAGAGAAGCCCCTGGGTGGGGGTAATGGTGAGGGTAGCACTCCCCAGCCTTCCCGGGTGTATTCCTATTTTGCAGGCTCCAGCCCACCTCTCTCCCCATCTTCCCCCTCAGAGAGTCCTACTTTCTCCCCTGGCAAGCTGGGCCCAAGGGCCACAGCAGAGTTCTCTACACAGACGCCAAGCCCAACCCCTGCCTCAGACATGCCACGGAGCCCTAGTGCCCCGACCCCATCACCCATGGTAGCCCAAGGCACACAAACACCACACCGACCCAGCACGCCTCGCCTGGTGTGGCAGGAGTCCTCTCTGGAGGCTCCCTTTATGGTCATCACGCTGGCGTCAGATGCTTCCAGCCAGACCAGGATGGTACATGCCAGTGCCTCCACCTCCCCACTGTGCTCACCTACTGACACCCAGCCCACTACTCACAGCTACAGCCAGACAACACCTCCAAGTGTATCTCAACTGCCTCCAGAGCCACCTGGGCCACCTGGCTTCCCTCGGGCACCCAGTGCTGGTGCAGACGGGCCCCTGGCACTATATGGCTGGGGCGCCCTCCCTGCTGAGAACATCTCCCTATGCCGGATCTCCTCTGTCCCTGGGACATCTAGGGTTGAGCCAGGCCCTAGACCCCCTGGCAGTGCAGTAGTAGACCTTCGGACAGCCGTCAAGCCAACACCCATCATCCTCACTGACCAGGGCATGGACCTCACCTCTCTTGCTGTGGAAGCAAGGAAGTATGGCCTTGCCCTGGATCCAATCCCAGGACGGCAGTCAACTGCTGTGCAGCCCTTGGTTATTAACCTCAATGCCCAGGAGCAGACCCATGCCTTCCTTGGCACAGCTACCACCGTGAGCATCACCATGGCCTCTTCTGTGCTCATGGCCCAGCAAAAGCAGCCTGTGGTCTATGGAGACCCCTTCCAGAGCCGCCTTGACTTTGGCCAGGGTGGGGGTAGCCCTGTGTGCCTGGCCCAGGTCAAGCAGGTAGAGCAGGCTGTCCAGACAGCCCCGTATAGAGGTGGGCCCCGGGGAAGACCCAGGGAGCCTAAGTTTGCCAGGTATAACCTGCCCAACCAGGTAGCACCTCTGGCCAGAAGGGATGTTTTGATCACTCAGATGGGCACCGCCCAGAATGTTGGCCTCAAGCCAGGTCCAGTGCTAGAGCCTGGTGCCGAGCCCCACCGGGCCACTCCTGCAGAGCTGCGGTCACATGCTCTGCCAGGTGCCAGGAAGCCACACACAGTAGTGGTACAGATGGGAGAAGGAACGGCAGGCACTGTGACCACACTGATCCCAGAGGAGCCAGCAGGTGCCCTGGACCTCACTGGGATGAGGCCTGAGAGCCAGCTGGCATGCTGCGACATGGTCTACAAGTTCCCTTTTGGCAGTAGTTGCACTGGAACCTTCCATCCTGCCCCAAGCGCACCTGAGAAAAGCATGGCAGATGCTGCCCCACCTGGGCAAAGCAGCAGCCCCTTCTATGGTCCCCGGGACCCTGAGCCTCCTGAGCCTTCCACCTTCCGGGCACAAGGGGTTGTGGGGCCTGGGCCCCATGAGGAGCAGAGGCCTTACCCACAGAGCCTCCCTGGCAGGCTGTACTCCTCCATGTCCGATACCAATCTGGCTGAGGCTGGCCTCAACTACCATGCCCACAGGATCGGGCAGCTCTTGCAAGGCCCTGGACGAGACTCGGCTGTGGACCTCAGTTCACTAAAGCACTCCTATAGCCTAGGCTTTGCAGATGGGCGCTACTTAGGGCAGGGCTTGCAGTATGGCTCATTCACAGACCTGCGCCATCCTACAGACCTTTTGACTCACCCACTTCCCATGCGACGCTATAGCTCAGTGTCGAACATCTACTCAGACCACAGGTATAGCTCACGGGGAGATGCAGTAGGCTTCCAGGAGACTAGCCTGGCCCAGTACAGTGCCACCACGGCCCGTGAAATCAGTCGCATGTGTGCTGCCCTCAACTCCATGGACCAGTATGGTGGGCGGCATGGCAGTGGTGGTGGTGGCCCTGACCTTGTACAGTACCAGTCCCAGCATGGGCCTGGGCTCAGTGCTCCACAGGGCCTGCTTCCCCTCAGACCTGGACACCTTGGTAACCCCACCTTTCCAGAGGGTCACCCAAGTCCTGGGAACTTGGCTCAGTATGGGCCTGCAGCAGGCCAGGGACCAGCAGTCAGACAGCTGTTGCCATCCACAGCCACTGTGCGTGCAGCTGATGGCATGATCTACTCGACTATCAACACCCCAATTGCTGCAACACTGCCCATCACCACCCAGCCTGCCTCAGTACTGCGGCCCATGGTGCGTGGTGGCATGTACAGGCCTTACGCATCTGGTGGAGTCACAGCTGTGCCGCTCACCAGCCTGACACGCATGCCTGTGATTGCTCCCCGCGTGCCTCTTGGGCCCACAGGGATGTACCGATATCCTGCACCAAGTAGATTCCCCATTGCTTCCAGTGTTCCACCTGCTGAGGGGCCTGTCTACTTGGGGAAACCTGCTGCTGCCAAGGCCCCAGGGGCTGGGGGCCCACCAAGGCCAGAGCTGCCAGCAGGGCCTGCACAGGAAGAGCCTCTTTCCACAACCACCCCCGCTGCCATCAAGGAGGTTGCAGGATCCCCAGCTCCTGCCCCACCAACTGGTCAGAAGCCACTCGGAGATGCTGCTCCTGGGGGTGGCAGTGGGGTCCTCAGCCGGCCAGGGCTCGAGAAGGAGGAAGCATCACAGGAGGAGAGGCAGCGGAAGCAGCAGGAGCAGTTGCTCCAGCTGGAGCGGGAGCGGGTGGAGTTGGAGAAGCTGCGACAACTGCGGCTGCAAGAAGAACTAGAGCGGGAGCGTGTGGAGCTGCAGAGGCACCGCGAGGAAGAGCAGCTGCTGGTGCAGCGGGAGTTGCAGGAGCTGCAGACCATCAAGCACCATGTGCTGCAGCAGCAGCAAGAGGAACGCCAGGCTCAGTTTGCATTGCAGCGGGAGCAGCTAGCACAGCAGCGTCTGCAACTGGAGCAGATCCAGCAGCTGCAGCAGCAGCTCCAGCAGCAGCTAGAGGAGCAGAAGCAGAGGCAGAAGGCGCCCTTCCCTGCTGCCTGTGAGGCACCTGGCCGAGGGCCCCCCCCAGCAGCCACTGAACTGGCCCAGAATGGCCAATACTGGCCCCCCTTGACCCACGCAGCCTTCATTGCAGTGGCAGGGCCTGAGGGACCTGGGCAGCCTCGTGAGCCTGTGCTGCACCGGGGTCTCCCCAGTTCTGCCTCAGACATGTCGCTGCAAACTGAGGAGCAATGGGAAGCAGGCCGCAGTGTCATCAAGAAGCGGCATTCCATGCCACGCCTGCGGGATGCTTGCGAGCCAGAGGCAGGGCCTGAGCCCTGCGTGGTCAAGAGGATTGCAGACAGCAGTGTGCAGACAGATGATGAGGATGGGGAGGGCCGCTACCTTCTGCCCCGACGGCGCCGGCCACGGCGGAGTGCTGACTGCAGTGTGCAGACAGATGATGAGGACAGTGCCGAGTGGGAGCAGCCGGTGCGCCGCCGCAGGTCCCGCCTTTCCCGCCACTCAGACTCAGGCTCTGACAGCAAGCACGATACCACGGCTTCATCCACTGCCACTGCTGCTGTGAGGGCCATGAGCAGTGTGGGCATCCAGACCATCAGTGACTGCTCTGTGCAGACGGAGCCTGACCAGCTGCGCAGGGTCTCTCCAGCCATTCACATCACAGCTGCCACTGACCCCAAGGTGGAGATCGTCAGGTATATATCAGCACCAGAGAAGACTGGGCGTGGGGAGAGCCTGGCTTGCCAGACGGAGCCAGAAGGACAGGCCCAGGGTGTGACTGGGCCACAGCTTGTAGGGCCAACTGCCATCGGCCCCTACCTGCCTGGCATCCAGATCGTCACCCCAGGGCCTCTGGGAAGATTTGAAAAAAAGAAGCCAGATCCCCTGGAGATTGGGTACCAGGCCCACCTGCCCCCAGAGTCTCTCTCACAGCTTGTAAGCCGCCAGCCTCCCAAGTCCCCCCAGGTCCTCTACTCACCGGTCTCACCCCTGTCCCCACACCGGCTCCTGGATACCTCCTTTGCTTCCAGTGAGAGGCTGAACAAGGCTCACGTGAGTCCCCAGAAGCACTTCACAGCTGACAGCGCTCTCCGCCAGCAGACGCTGCCTCGCCCCATGAAGACCCTGCAGCGGTCCTTGTCTGACCCTAAGCCCCTCAGCCCTACCGCCGAGGAGTCTGCCAAAGAGAGATTCTCCCTCTACCAGCACCAGGGGGGACTGGGTAGCCAGGTATGGGCACAGGGGCTGTTCCAGGGTGGGACTGGGGTCTCTGCCTAGTCTAAGGGACCCCCACAGGGAGGGGCTATTCCTGGGGTGGGAGTAGAATCACCTCTGGCTCCAGAGGGCCCAGGGAAAGGAGTGAAAGAACATTTCTTCCTTGTTGTACATCTGATAGAGCCCATAGCTCAGCAAGGACAGCCTGGCAGATACAGACACACACATGGGCCCCCACAGCCATCCAGACAGACACCCCACTAGATGCTTCAGTCTCTCCCTAGCACTGTCCCTTCATCATGCATACCTAGTCCAACCCCTGCCACTTCCCCCTTCAGGCCTCTTCAGCTCTCACTTCCAGTTAGGGCCTCTCCCACTCCAAGCCTCATCTGTGGATGTTTCCTGAGAAGATCAGGAACATGGATCTGGCTGGACCGCTCTCCACTTCCCAGCCCTGACCTGGTTTCAGTTGCCACACAGGAAGCTCACACCCTGTGGCCTAGTATTTGAGGCCCATACCAGTGGGCTACAGTGTGCTCTCTGCCTCAGGGAGTTCGCTGCCCCTACCTAGCCCTGAGTAAATCTGTTTACATACCTGTCTGTTTCCTTAGATAGGGAATACAGGAGCATAAACTTAGCCTTGGTTGTGGCTTTAGTTGCCACTGATATACAGGGACTGTAAGAGGCAGTCTGACTGTGGGCTAGAGTGGAGGTGAGGATATGGAGTTGTGAGGGCCTTGTGCCAAAAACTGAGTGCTAGGCCAAGGAGAGTGGGCTTTTCCTGAAGGCCTTGGGAACCTCTGGAGGTTTAAGGCAAGTGAGACGGGTCAAGATGGTTATTTTGGAAAACTTCCTGGGCAGAATATGGGCTGATGGACTGGAGGAAAAGACCAGAGACAGGAGGTAGGAGCCAGAGACTTGTGAGGTATATTTGCCCATTTTCTGTTTGTGATGCAGACAACAGAAAAGTGGGGCCTAGCGTTGGGGTTGTGGAGATAGTGAGTCTTGGTGTGTGCAGGCCAGATAGGGGTAGGGTTGGGATCAGTCTGGGCTGGCAGGGAAAGCAAGTCAGAGAAGCAGGGTTGTTCTGGCTCCACACAGAGGTCCCATTGGCTGGCCATGTGGGGTCAGGCCATGATGGGAACTTACAACGTGTGGCCAAATTAAGAAAAAACAGGCAACAGAGTAAGGGGTTCAAAAAGCTAAATGTATTCCATTAAAGGGCTACCTTTCATCCTGAGATTTTGGGGCACATTATCATTTTTGTTATGACATAGTAGAAATAGGCGGGAGGCTTTTATGTAGTTTCTTGGCAAGGTAAAAAGTAAGAATCCTGCTGGGTATAGTGGCGCAAACGTGTAATCTCAGCACTTTGGAGGCCATGGTAAGGGGACTGTCTGAGCCCAGGGGTTCGAGACCAGCCTGGGCAACTTGGCGAGACCTCATCTCTACAATAAATAAAAAAATAAGCTGGGTGTGGTAATGTGTGCCTGCAGTTCCAGCTACTTGGAAGGCTGAGGTGGAAGGACGGCTGGGCACAGCAGGTCAAGGCTGTGGTGGCTGTGAGCATGCCACTGCACTCCAGCCTAGGCGACAGAGTGAGACTCCAACTCACAAAAAAAAAAAAAAGTAAGAATCCTGATGTCAGTTCCCAGTATATTTTGGGAATTTGGGTGGTCCATGAAATCCATCGTATGGGGTGTTCTGAAAAGGCTAGGAGCTAAAGATAAAGGGAGGATACAGAGTAAACTGCCGGACAATGTGGACCTTGAGGCAATCCAGAGCATCAGGGCAGGTGAGGGGAATCCCATGGTGGGCACTGTTAGGGAACCTTGATCCATGCTGCAGGAAAAAGGGCTAGAGAGGACCTAAAGGTGCCACTGGTGGCCCCAAAGAGCAACAGGTTGACAGAGGGATGTAGAGGGAGCTGGGGGCTTGGCCAAGAGTGCAATCCAGAGGGTTTGGCAGAGGGTGGGGCAGGGCACTAGAGAAGAAAGGTGGCAGGCAGATGAGTAGCATGTCACTTTAGAAAGGAGTAGGGCAGAAAGCAAAATAAGACTTAGAGCCTACAACAACTGATATAGTTAGCATATGTCCCTTCCTATGACCCTCTAGAAGTCTGGTGGGCCCAGGAACCACTCCACTCCACTCCTGTCTATGTCCTCCACTACCCTCAACCCTCATCACCTGCTAGCCAGACCTATACTCTCCTCACCAGACCTAAACCCAGAGCCAGACCTGTATTCTCCTCACTTCAGTGGGAGCCAGAAGGTTACAAGCCCATTGGAGATGTGCAGGGGTTTTCAAAGTCATGGGTGCTAGGCCAGTCCTGGAAACCAGTACAGAAAGGAATTTGCCTCTTCCCTACCTTCCCGCTAACCAGAGCTCTGGGAAAGGAGAAGGGCTGTAAAATCATCATGGACCTTCCCTCCATATCAAAGAAACCAAGGCCTGTGGGTGGACAGGGTAGGCCTAGAGGCGGCCTGGTATATCAGGGTCACAATAGTATGGAGCCCAGCTCCTGCCTCAGCCCAGGCCTGGGTTTTCTTTCACCCCATACCCTGCCAAGTCACTCACACCTTGGGTCTCAGTGCTGCCCACCCTTCCCTCTGTCTCAGGTGTCGGCGCTGCCACCAAACAACCTGGTCCGCAAGGTGAAGCGGACACTGCCCAGCCCCCCTCCAGAGGAGGCTCACCTTCCCCTGACTGGCCAGGCCCCCTCACAACTGTATGCAGCTAGCCTGCTGCAGCGAGGGCTGGCGGGGCCCACCGCTGTCCCTGCTACCAAGGCCAGCCTGCTCCGGGAGCTGGACCGGGACCTGCGGCTGGTGGAGCATGAGTCCACCAAGCTGCGCAAGAAGCAGGCAGAGCTGGACGAGGAGGAGAAGGAGATTGATGCCAAGCTCAAATACCTGGAACTGGGCATCACACAGCGCAAAGAATCTTTGGCCAAAGACCGGAGTGGGCGTGACTATCCACCCTTGCGTGGGCTTGGTGAGCATCGTGACTACCTGTCAGACAGCGAACTCAACCAGTTGCGGCTCCAGGGCTGCACCACTCCCACTGGCCAGTATGTGGATTTCCCTGTCGCTGCTGCTGCTCCTGCCACCCCCTCTGGCCCCACTGCTTTCCAGCAGCCCCGGTTCCCACCTCCAGCCTCACAGTACACGGCAGGCAGTGCTGGGCCAACTCAGAACGGATTCCCAGCCCACCAGGCACCCACCTACCCTGGCCCCAGCATGTACCCAGCACCTGCCTTTCCTCCTGGCAGCAGTTATCCAGCTGAGCCTGGCCTCCCAAACCAGCAGGCTTTCCGTCCCACAGGCCACTATGCAGCCCAAACACCCATGCCAACCACACAAAGCACCCTTTTTCCAGTCACAGCTGATAGCCGTGCCCCGCACCAGAAGCCACGCCAGACATCACTAGTTGACTTGGAGCAGAAGGTGCCCACCAACTATGAGGTGATTGCCAGCCCCATTGTGGCCATGTCTTCAGCCCCCCCTGAAACCAGCTACAGTGGCCCAGCAGTGAGCAGCAGCTATGAGCAGGGCAAGCCCCCTGAGTTGCCCCGGGCCAGTGACCGCAGCAGTGTGAGCCAGAGCCCAGCCCCCACCTACCCCTCTGACTCACATTACACCAGTCTAGAGCAGAACGTTCCTCGGAACTATGTGATGATTGACGACATCAGTGAGCTGACCAAGGACAGCACCTCTGCTGTTCCTGATAACCAGCGGCTGGAGCCCTTGGGGCCAGGCAGCAGTGGGCGTCCAGGGAAAGAACCTGGAGAACCTGGTGCCCTTGAGGGACCCACACTGCCCTGCTGCTATGCCAGAGGGGAAGAGGAATCCGAGGAGGACTCTTATGACCCACGTGGGAAGGTTGGCCATCACCGGAGCATGGAGAGCAACGGTCGGCCAACCAGTGCTCACTACTACAGTGACAGTGACTACAGACATGGGGCTCGAGCAGAGAAATATGGTCCAGGGTCTGTAGGGCCCAAGCATCCCTCCAAGAGCCTGGCCCCAGCTGCCATCTCCTCAAAGCGCAGCAAGCACCGGAAGCAGGGCATGGAGCAAAAGATCTCCAAGTTCTCGCCTATTGAAGAAGCCAAGGACGTGGAATCAGACCTGGCCTCCTATCCCTCACCTGCAGTCAGCAGCAGTCTGGCCTCTAGGGGCAGGAAGTTCCAGGATGAAATCACCTATGGGCTCAAGAAGAACGTGTATGAGCAGCAGAGGTACTACGGGGTGTCCACCCGGGACGCAATAGAGGAGGATGACCGTATGTACGGTGGGAGCAGCAGGTCCCGGACAGCATCTGCATATGGTGGGGAGAAGCTGTCTAGCCATGAATTCAGTGGCCGAGGCAAGGGGTATGAACGGGAACGGGAGGCTGTGGAGCGCCTTCAAAAAGTGGGTCCCAAGCCCTCATCTCTGAGCATGGCCCACAGCCGGGGACGGCCCCCCATGCGGAGCCAGGCCTCTGAAGAGGAGAGCCCCGTCAGCCCCTTGGGGCGGCCCCGCCCTGCTGGGGGGCCCCTCCCTCCTGGTGGGGATACCTGCCCACAGTTCTGCTCCAGTCACTCCATGCCTGATGTCCAGGAGCATGTCAAGGATGGACCTCGGGCCCACGCATATAAGCGTGAGGAGGGCTACATCCTGGATGATTCCCACTGCGTGGTTTCCGACAGCGAAGGTAATGGCAGCCAGGGGTGATTTCTGCGGAAACTCAGCACCTGGGGGGCCTGCCTGCCCATGGGGCCCTGGGCCCTGAGATGGCCTGGCAAGGTCTGGCCTGACACCTCATCCAATGGGCCCTGCTGCAGGCTGCCCTTGCCTGCGCCACCTGTACCCTGGTCCCTGGTTGTGGGCGGGGGGACTGGGGGTCTAGTGATCTGCTTGTGGCTGTGGCATCCACTCTCTGGTTTCTTTGCATGGCTTCAGCTAGGCCTCCCCCTGCAGCCAGCTCGGGGGTTGATAGTGTTCTGTTTTTGGTCTCTGAAGCATATCACCTGGGCCAGGAGGAGACAGACTGGTTTGATAAGCCCCGGGATGCCCGCTCTGACCGGTTCAGGCACCATGGGGGCCATGCAGTTTCCTCCTCCTCCCAGAAGCGAGGCCCTGCCAGGCACAGCTACCATGACTACGATGAACCCCCTGAGGAGGGCCTGTGGCCTCATGATGAAGGTGGCCCAGGCCGCCATGTCTCAGCCAAGGAACACCGGCACCATGGTGATCACGGGCGGCACTCAGGTCGCCACACTGGTGAGGAGCCAGGACGGCGTGCTGCCAAACCACATGCTCGGGACATGGGTCGCCACGAGACCCGGCCCCACCCTCAGCCCAGCTCTGTCCCAGCCATGCCGAAGAAGGGTCAGCCTGGTTACCCCAGTTCTGCTGAATACTCACAGCCATCCCGTGTTCCATCAGCATACCATCATGCCTCTGACAGCAAGAAGGGGTCCCGGCAGGCTCACTCTGGGCCCGCTGCACAGCAGCCAAAGCCAGAACCCCAGGCACAGCAGCAGTTGCAAGGTCGGCAGGCAGCTCCAGGGCCACAGCAGTCACAGCCACCACCATCCAGGCAGATGCCCTCAGGGGCAGCATCACGCCAGCCACAGACACAGCAACAACAGCAGCAGCAGCAGCAGCAGCAGCAGCAGCAAGGTCTTGGGCTGCAGCACCCCCAGCAGGCCCAATCACAGGCTCGGCTGCAGCAGCAGAGCCAGCCAACTGTCCGGGGCCCAGCCTCTGCTGCCAGCCAGCCAGCAGGGAAGCCTCAGACAGGCCCTACAACAGCTGCAGGCCCCCAGCCAGCAGGACTGGTAAGTAGAACTCCCATGTATAGGTTGTAACCAGGGTGGATGCTATGACTGAAGCTTGGACAGCCCCTTGGTTCCAGACTGGGCATGGGCAAAGTCAATGAGTCGAATCTCAGCTATAGGTTCTGTGTTGCAGCCACGGGCAGAACAGACAAACGGCTCTAAAGGGACAGCCAAAGCATCCCAACAGGGGAGGGCTCCTTTGGCCCAGCCAACACCAGGACCTGGACCTGCAGGTGAGCCTACCCTTTGGCACTTCAGCTATGGCCCTGAGCACCCAGGCTGTTCCCTCCCTATGTCCATCTGTGCCCTGAGCTCCCCTATACTGCATATGCTCATTAATCCCTGAGAAGGTGCCCAGTGGGCTATAGACCTCCCCAGCAGAAAATGAATCTGTGCTAGCGTAGGGGCCTTAGGGCCCAAGATGCTCTGGGCAAAGAACCTGGAAGGCACTGGTGAGCACAGGGCCAGGACTGTAGCTTCTTACTCTACTTCCTTCCCCTTCCCTCCTCTCCTCTGCCTTCTCCTCTTCCTTTGCTTTTTCCTGCCTGTATCCTTCTTCACTTTCCTCAACTTCCTTCTTTTTCTCCTTCCCCTCATCCCTTCTCTTCCTGTTCTTACCTTTCTCTCCTAATTCCTCTAGCCTCCTTATCAACCTCCTACCTCACAGGGTACCTCCTTTCAATTCCCTTGTGGCTACTCTCTCACTCGGACCCGAAGAGCTAGACCAAGCATAGCTCATGATGGTGCTTTCTTTCACCCTAGGTATGAAGGCTGGAGCCAGGCCTGGAGGGACCCCAGGGGCTCCTGCCAGCCAGCCAGGTGCCGATGGGGAGAGTGTGTTCTCCAAGATTCTCCCTGGTGGGGCAGCAGAGCAAGCTGGCAAGCTGACAGAAGGTACACACTGCTTGTGGCCAGGTCCATGATGAGTGGCCGCTCTGGGACCTACTCTGGTGTAGGCTGGGTCTGTGAGATGATTCCAGGCTCAGTCACCCAGGCACAGGCCAGCCAGGGGCCCACTTGCTAATGTTGAGTTGTTTTCTGGGCAGTCCCTGACCCTTGGTCTGAACTTGGCTTCACCATGCCAGATGGCTTTTACTAAGAGGGGTCTGGCCCAATTTCCTAATGCCTCTTTTCTCTTTCTACATCACAGCTGTCTCTGCTTTTGGCAAAAAATTTTCCTCATTCTGGTGATCGTGCCCAGTAGGGTGAGTATGAACATCCTGTACTTGCCCCTGGGAAAGGCCCGAAGCACTGGGTAGGTGGGGAGGAGTGGTCCAAGTCCCAAGGGATCCTCTGGGAGGAGTCCAGTCTTCAGTGGGTGGTGTGGTCAGAGGAGCAATGTGCTCTCCTATGAGTATGGGAGGAGAAAGGGAAAGAAGAGGGACACTACACAGAGCACCCAACATGAGGCTCACTCAGTAGAGGTCCCCAGCAAAGGGAAGCTGAGGCCAATGCCCCCTTGTCTTTCTTTTTTTGAGTTGGAGTCTCACTCCATCGCCCAGGCTAGAGTGCAGTGGCACACTCACCGCCACCCCAGCATTGACCTACTGGGCTCTGGCGATCCTTCTACCTCAGCCTTCCAAGTAACTGGAACTACAGGCATGCGCTACCTAATTTTTGATTTATTGTAGATACGAGGTCTCGCCAAGTTGCCCGGACTGGTCTCGAACCCGCAGGCTCAGGCAATCCGCTCACCTCGGCCTCCCAAAGTGCTGGGATTACAGGCTGAGCCACTGAGCCCAACCCCCTTGTCTTTCTTAACAGCCACTATCCCCTTGCAGGGCTCTCACTGTTCTGGGCTGGTATTAGGTGGTAGTTAGAGCTCCCTGAGATGCAGCTCCTCCCCAACCCTCCTCTACAAATGCTCCACAGGCTCTTGAAGAAATGAAGATAAATGATATAATTGCTGTGGAAAAATCTCTGGAGTCAGAGGCCTGGGTGCAGCTCTGGACTCTGCGTATAACAGTGAGTGTCAGGAGCAGGGTGGGAAGACCAGGGTCAGGACCTGGGTGAAGAGCCAAGGCCTGGCTGACTAAAGCCATCCAGTTCCCACAGGTGTGAACTAGGAGAGCCTGTGGACTTTCTTCAGCTGTGATGGGCCCAGCAACCCCTGGGAGGTAGGGCACACAAAGCTGGATGAGATGGTAGCAGATGAATCAGGTGGTACCTTTGGAGAAGGGCCCAGCAAAGCCAACTGTACCCACACAACTTGAGGTCTGTATGTTGGGCCCTGAGTTCAAAGTCATCCTAAAAGATAGGATGACTCCCATTGGGGAACATGCCTCTTCCCTGACATCTGGTGCTGGTGCCTTTTGCTCCAGCCAGTTAGGAGAGGCTGGAGTTCCCAAACACCACAGAGTTGCATTAGAAGCTCTGGGCATGAAATCAAGAAACTATTAGCTTCACAGGCTGAGCTTCTGGACTGCAAGATAAGAGCAGAGAGGCAGACAGAAAGGGACACAGAGGAAAGGGAGATCACTAGACAGGTAGCCTCAGCCCCAGGCTAGGTCAGCCCAGGGAGAAGGTAGAAGGGCCTCAGGATGGGATGGCACCTCCTGGATCCTGCCTTGGCCCTGGTCTGCCGCTGTCTCTGTGGGAGGATGAGTGCATCATCCTGGGTGGTGGGGAGAGTAGACTGGCTGTTGGCACTGCTCTGTATACAACCAGGACCCCACCACCATCCCATAGCCCTGGGCCCTCCTTTTCCTTCTCCTTTTACATTTCGGGGTTAAGAATCTGGAGGTTTGGGTGCTTCTTATGGTGCACAGGCATGCATGTGATATCCATGGCAGAGCCTGGCAGTCAGCAAGCAGGTCCCTTTAAGGGAGTCCTGGGGCCAGCAGATGTCTTGTCAATGCCAGATCTGCTTGTGGCAGGGAAAGAGTTGGGTGTCGTACCCCAAGGGCTGCCTTTCTCTGAAAGAACAGTGGGGGACCTGGAAGGCCCAGGCTTCCATCCACGTATTCAACAAACGTTCATCAGGGCCCAGGTATGTGTCAGATCCTGTTCCAGGCTCTGGGGATATAACAGGGCACAAAACCAAGTCCCTGCCCTTTGAAGCTGTCAGTCTGTTAAGGGAGACAGAGAATAAATAAGTTGCAAAACAAAAATGAAATTAAAAAATTAATTTCTGGCTGGGTATGGTGGCTCACATCTGTAATACCAGCACTTTGGGAGGCAGAGGCAAGAGGATTGCCTGGTCTCAAGCCCAGGAGTTCGAGACCAGCCTGGTCAACTTGGCGAGATTGCATCTCTACAATAAATTAAAAAAATTAGCCAGGCACGGTGGCACGAGCCTGTGGTTCCAGCTGCTTGGAAGGCTGTGGTGGAAGGATCACCTGAGCCCAGCAGGTCGAGGCTGCAGTGGCCGGGAGCATGCCTGAGCAACAGAGTGAGATGCCAACTCAATAAATAAATAAATAAATAAATAAATAAATAAATGATTTCTGAAGGTGATAGGTATTATGAAGCCAGCAAAGCAAAGGTATGGGAACAGTGAGGTCTGCTCTAGAGAAAGTTCTCAGAGCTGAAGGTGTGTGAGGGAAGGCTTGAGAGAGGAAGAAGGCTGCTGTGGGATGTGCCCAGGGGAGGGCACCACAGAAGATCTGACACCAGGAGGGGGAGGTGTCAGTGACAGGCTAAAGGCCAGTACAGCTAAGGCCACAGTGGAGGAGAGAGGAGGTTGGGGTAAAGACTGAGGGGACAAGAGCCAGCTGGACTGGGCTTTGTAGGTCACAGTAAAGGGCCTGGAATTTATTCTAATTACAGTAGCCACAGTGCAGCCTTCAGCGTTCTTCCTGCCTTTACTCTACCACAGCAGGCTTCCTGCAGCTTTCCTATTCAGCTGGATGCTTCCCTGGAGTTGCTCTGGAACAGATTTGAAATCAGAAGTAGTGCTGAGGAGAGGGGAGGGAGGGATAGCCCATGGCCCAGGTTCATAGCAGAACCCACCTTGGGCTTGGGGCCAGGGCATGGTTGTTAATCAAGGAAAAGAAGCACCAACATGACTTTGTTCTGTGCCCTGCTACACAATATGAGTGGGCCATTGAAACCACTGACTTTGTAGTTAAAGAAATCTCCAAGTTCTGATATTTGGCTAATGATTGAGTCAAGTGGCCAAATGCTGTTGAGTGTCCAATCTTCTGGTGTTTTTTAAAAATTTATTTAATTAATTTATTTTTTGAGTCAAAGTCTTACTCTGTCACCCAGGCTGAAGTGCAATGGCACACTCATGGCCACTGCAGCCTTGATCCGCTGGGTTCAGGTGATCCTTCCACCTCAGCCTTCCAAGTAGCTGAAACTACATGTGTGTGCCACGATACCCGGCTAATTTTTTAATTTCTTGTAGAGAAGAGGTCTTGCCAAGTTGCCCAGGTTGGTCTCAAACCCCTGGACTCAGGCAATTCTCTCATCTCTACCTCCCAAAGTGCTAGAATTACAGGCGTGAGCCACCACGCCTGGCTGTTTGTTTTTTTTAAGATGTGGTCTTGCTCTGTCACCCAGGCTGAAGTACAATAGTGTGATCATAGCTCACTGCATCCTCAAACTCCTGAGTTCAAGTGATCCTCCTGCCTCAGCTTCCTAGTTGGGACTACAAACGCAAGCAACCATGCCCAGCTAATTTTTCCAAAAAACATTTTTTTTGTGTTGCCCAAGCTGGTCTGGAACTTGTAGCCTCAGACAATCCTCCCGCCTCAGCCTCCCAAAGTGCTGGTATTATAGGCATGAGCCACCATGCCTGGCCACTTCTGGTGATTTTTATGGCAATTTTTTTATGGGCTTGGAGAGGCTTGCCATTTCAAACAAAATCCCATCTCCCTCACTTTTATGCAAGACAAAAGGAACTTTTGTTACATTAAAAGAAATGTCAGCCAGGTTCGGTGGCTCAGCCTGTAACCCCGCGCCTTTGGGAGGCTGAGGTGAGTGGATTGCCTGAGCCCGTGGGTTCGAGACCCGCCTGGGCAGCAAGACCTCATCTCTACAATAAATCAAAAAAATCAGCCGGGTGTGGTAGTGCATGCCTGTAATTCCGGCTACTTGGAAGGCTGAGGTGGAAGGATCGCCGGAGCCCAGCAGGTCGAGGCTGCGGTGGCCGGGAGCAGCCACTGCACTCCAGTCTGGGTGACAGAGTGAGACTCCAACTCAAAAAAAACAAAAAGAAATGTCCCTTCCTGGGTGACATGATTCTTCTCTCTTCATGTCCTTCTCTCTGTGACCTCCAACCTGCCCAAGCACCCATCTCCCCAAGCCTCAGTGGTGTGACATCCTGTGGATAAGGAGGAGGTAGGCCATTGGCACAAGGCATATGGCTGAGAGGAGTATGAGGGTGGGAAGCAGCTGTCTACAGTTCTTGACAAAATCCTTCTTTCTTTTCTTCTTTCCTTCCTCCCTCCCTCCTTTTCTCTTCCAAGCATCTACAATCTGGCAAACCCTTGGCCCAAAGATTCACACAAGGTGGGACGTGGCAGGCAGGCCTCAGTTGAGGACGGAATGTTTTCTGACAGCAGCAGCCAGGGTGAAGCATCTGCTGGACAAGTGGGACCACTGGTCTGGGGGACGTTTATCTTTCCAGAAACCCTGCTTTCCTCAGGGCACCACCTTCAAGGCATAACCGTCGCTGGGAGGGAGGAGCCCTCTGCAGAAACCCTGCCACCACGGTGTCTTGCCGTGCTTCCCACAGCCACCTTTCCATGACCTGGCCGACCAGGCTTCCAATGCGTTATACACAGAGTTTGGGCACACACTGCCCTCCCTCCGAGATGCCAGAAGTTTTTCCACAGCCTTGGAGAGGGGCTTTGACTGAGGGCTGGGGGCCCTGGGCTCCGTTTCCTTCACATTCCAGCTGGCCCAGATCCCTTTATGGCCACAAGGCTCTGCTCTTCCTCGCCCTGCCCTCTGGGTGACATTGGAGCAGACCTTCATGTGGCCAGCATGGGGGGTTGGGAGAACTTTACAAACATTAGGACCTAACACTGTCTCATCGCTGAAATAAGAGGCCATAGCACCGAAAAGCAGCATGGGCGCCGGCTGAGGCTTCTCCCAGCCCGTGGGTGGCAGTGTGCTAGCTCGCCTGCCACCATCTCAAAGCCATCCCCCTAGCCATCGTGAGCATCCCAGTGGCACCGCCATTGTCTCAACCAGCCGGCTCCTCGTCCACACACCTGGAGATTTCTTTTGATTTCAAGAACAGCCTTAATCATTCCAGTTTGATTTACGTGTATACCTCATAAACATTTTTTTTTGTTTCTCTTCCTCCCCTTTTCTCTCCTCTTTGCTCACCCCCTTGCCTTTCCCCCCACCACCACCACCCTGTGACTGATGGTTTGGTTTTCTCTCTGCTCTGCCCCTGCTCAGCACAGGGAGAATGTTGACTTAGAAGCAATAGGGGGCAGCAGGCCACCAAGAGCACAACCCCAGGGCGAGGTCTAGGGAGGCTCCTCAGCCCGCCTCTGTTTACTGTGCAATTACAGTCCTTCTTAAGCCATCACCAGTGGGTGTGCTCAGAGCAGAGGGGCCAGGGCTTCTGCCAGCCAAGGGAAGGCCCAGAGCCTTGTGTGGGGGAGTGTGATACTGTCTATTCACCTGGATTGGGCAGCATTCCTCCCCAAGGCCCTTTCCTTGGGGGACTCTCTTCATCTTAGGCACAGCCACAAGTCTCATCTCTAACGTTCTATGCAATGAAATATAAACCCTCAAAGACAACTGTTAATATTTAATAAATTCCATGTTATGCATAAGGAGTTAATTGCAAACAGGCAATTGAGAAACTGGATAGATATGCTCATATCACCCCCACCCCCACCCCACCCCAGCTCCCACTGTGTGTGTGAAATTCCCAGTCTGTGGCATGTTTGACCTGTGGCAGGACTCGCTGCTGCCAGGTGAGTCGCCGCCTGTCCCGCAGTGGAGCATGCACAGCTCGCAGCCTCTTTGCACGATTTCATTCATTTTAAATGCTCGACCCTCTTGCTTGGAGTTCTTTTTGCCTCAGAACCTTTCCCTCAGGAGCACTTCTAGCTGACTTCTGCACAAGCTTGTGAGGACCTGCCCGAATTGTTGCCTGCCAGGCTGTGGGGCAGGCCACACAAGGCCCCACATACTCTGCAGTTTTCTACATCCAGAATAGCAGGTAAAAAGAATTCCCAGAGCAGAAGCTATGGTAGGAACCCACAGAGGATACGTGTGTATGGACATTCTGAAGGTTTGCTGTAGGATTTCTATCTGTATGTCATTTTCCCCTCCCACCCCAGCCTTGAACCAGAGGTTTCTGGCTGCCCCTTCCCATCAGGTACTGCTCAAGGACAGAGCTGGACTGCATCCATGGCCAGAAGGGCAGAGGCCAAGGGCAGAATCTGGCTGTGCCATAGGGACCCCAACTCCTGACTGTGCCTGCTCCATGCTTTTTTTCTGTAGCTGGGAGACTCAAAGGACTGTGAGCTAGGAGATCTGGGCTGGAGCCAGTAGGTCAAAAGGTTCTTAGGAATGGCTGGGCCTTTGGCATCTGTGGTGATGACAGCTGACAATGTCATCTGAAGCCAGAGTGGGTGAATGTTCACATAAACAATGGCTTCAAGCTGAGTTTCCTGGGAAGTTTCTCAATAACAAAACGTACAGAAGGTCCTGTGTGGCCCCTCTGCATCTGTCCCCAGGTCCCGCCCTCCCTGCCCACCTTCTCTGAAGCCCAAGTAACCCACCGCTCATCAGCTTTTCCACCACTTAGCCAGAAGCATGGTAGGCAGTAGGTACCTGACCCCTTGAGGCCTGACCTTTTTCTAGAGTGCTCTGGTTTGTACCATGCATTTCTCAGGGGTCCACATTTCTCATGCTTTTCTTTTCTTTCTTTTTTTTTTTTTTTTTTTGAGTCGGAGTCTTACTCTGTCGCCCAGACTAGAGTGCAGTGGCCGCTCCCGGCCACCACAGCCACGACCTGCTGGGCTCCGGTGATCCTTCCGCCTCAGCCTTCCAAGTAGCTGGAACTACAGGCGCACGCTACCATGCCCGGCTAATTTTTGATTTTTTGTAGAGATGAGGTCTCCCCAAGTTGCCCAGGCGGGTCTCAAACCCACGGGCTCAGGCAATCCACTCACCTCAGCCTCCCAAGGCACAGGATTACAGGCTGAGCCACCAAGCCCAGCTTCTCATGCTTTTCTATAAGGTCTACACACCACTTCAGAGAGGGATCCTGGACCATCTCTGGTATCTGTGGATGAGACAGGAAGATGCCAACCTCCATGTTGGACCTAAGATGTTGGCCCTTCTGGGATTTGGCCTCATTCATTTCATGGGACACTTGCCTCATCCCAGAGATTAGGTCTAAATTGAATAAAGCCACCTGAACAAGGGCTGAAGGAAGCCATCATCTAGCATCTCTGGCTACCTAAGACCACGTCTGTGTGGGGATAGGCTAGTGGCTGGGCAATTGGAGATGAAGGTAATAATCCTTTCCTCTAAAGGCCAATGGATGGAATGAGGAGCAGGAAACAGGCAGGGAGATATCAGCAGGTCGACCTCCAGCAGGCCCAGTCTCATGCTCCAATATATTGATTTTTCAGCAAATTTCCTTTCTGGCCAAGCCCTCTGAGTTTGAAATTCTGACATCTGCCAGTCCTCAACTCCCAATGTACCTACAGAACACAACATTACCCCTCTATGAAGGTGGCTGGAGCAGGCCTCTGGTCCTTGGGCTACCCCTCCTAACCCTTGTATGGATTCAGCTATGACTCCGGGGACAATGCAGCCAGAAGCTGAGGGACCAGCATTTGGTGCCTTGGGTAGCAGAGAGCAATAGGCACATCTCCAAATGGGCAAAGGGTCTCTAGCATGCAGCCCAGGCCTTCTCCACACCCCTCTCTCAGCATCATGAGCAAGGGCATTGCTTCCTCTGCCCACTTCAGGGCCCACTGCACTCACTTCATAGTGACAGCCCTTCCCCAATGACCATCCTCTTAGTCCTTGGGTAGAGCATGGGGTCTCAGGGCCTATAATGAAAGGGCAGCCGTGGCAACCACTATGGCCTGTCTTCTGGAGCCTATAGGGAATTTTCCAGGCAGGTTCTTTGCTATTACAGTGTGGTCCTGCCCTATTGGCCCCTCCCCTGTCCCCTTACCCACTTCCATGCTGTAAATACTTGTCATCATGGACTCTGACAGGGTTAGAGGGACAGGCCTAATCAACTGAAACTCTGCAGAGATGCCATCTCTGTCTCCCTGAGTACCAGCAGCCCTGCTGCCATGTGCACTGGGGTGGCAATAGAGAGCCATGGGAGTCATGAGATATTGTGTGTGTATGCACGTGAACATGTGTGCGCATGTGCGCACGTGTGTGTGTGTGTGTGTGTGTGTGTGTGTGTGTGTGTGTGTGTGTGTGTTTCTGCCTCAACCAGCCTCTGGGGTCAAATCAGCTCCTTCTCTCCAAGTGCAGTGTCCTGGAGAGTGGTGGCCACCCAATACCTTTTCTTCTAGCTTTCATGGTCTTGTTTTTGCTTTCCCCTTCCTTCTCCCTCTCTCCCTTTCTTTCCTTCTCTCCTTCTTTATTTGAGGGGGGAAGGGTGCTGTACAAAGTCAAACAAACAAGTTTACAGTTGTAAGTGCAATGACCCGAGTCCTCCACATGACCTTGTGAATTGTGTGCCGTCCTCCTGTGCTCTGTGAGAACTCGTGGTACTTCAGTGTCCTTCCCCTGTGTTGTGACAAGGTAATTCTGTGGTATCAGAATAAAAGGACTTGATATAAACAACCTATAGACTGTCTCTGGGATGGTTTCTGAAATGGGAAGGTTTAGACAAAGGAGCAAATCCCCAGATTTGTGATCATCCTGTCCATGGTTAAAGGGAAAACAATGAGTGGGCAAGGTTACAGAAGTGCTGGCATAATCGGGGCTGAGTCCATACCAAGCCATCCAAAGACAACAGGCCCTTCACAAAGGTGCCCAAGGAAAGAGCCCAAGCTTGGACCTAGAGCAAGCAGTTCATTGGCTGTTGAGGGATGGCAGTTCACAGGCAGTTAAGCAATTCACTCACTGGTTATTGAGGGATGGTGCCTCCATGGCCTGTGTGTGTGCTGGCTGCACATACAGCTTTCTAGGGCCTGGTTTCAGGGAGGCAGTGAGCAAATGCTGCCCCCCAGTGCTGCCAACAAGCCCTACATCTGTCTGCCTCCTTCAGCCTCTACTCACTGGCTGCCAGACCCTCGTCCTTCCCCGGAAGGTAATACCTCCTTACCAAAGTAACCCAGAGTTGTCAGAATTTTTTTGAGGGGGGGCTGGGGTCTCATTCCGTTACCTGGGCTGATCACGACGATTATGGCTCATGGCAGCCTTGACCGCCTAAACTCAGGCAATCCTTCAACCTCAGCATCTGGAGTAGTTGGGACTACGGGCACATGCTACCACGCTCAGCTAATTGTATTATTTTTTGGTAGAGATGAGGTCTTGCTATGTTGTCCAGACTGGTCTCAAACTTCTGGGCTCAAGCAATCTGCCCACCTTGGCCTCCCAAAGTGCTTGGATTAAAAGTGCGAGCCATGCCGGGCTCGGTGGCTCAGCCTGTAATCTCGTGCCTTTGGGAGGCTGAGGTGAGTGGATTGCCTGAGCCTGCGGGTTCGAGACCTGCCTGGACAGCGAGACCGCATCTCTACAATAAATCAAAAAATCACTGGGTGTGGTAGCGCATGCCTGTAATTCTGGCTACTTGGAAGGCCGAGGCGGAAGGATCGCCGGAGCCCAGCAGGTCGAGGCTGCGGTGGCCGGGAGTGGCCACTGCACTCCAGTCTGGGCAACATAATAAGACTCCAACTCAAAAAAAAAAAAAAAAAAAAAAAAGATGTGAGCCATGGTGCCTGGCCTAGAATTTATTTATTTATTTATTTATTTATTTATTTATTTATTTATTTATGAGTTGGAGTCTTACTCTGTCGTCCATGCTGGAGTGCAGTGGCATGCTCAAGACCACTGCAGCCTTGACCTGCTGGGCTCAGGCGATCCTTCTGCCTCAGCCTTCCAAGTAGCTGGAACTATAGGCACACACCACCATATCTGGCTAATTTTTTGATTTATTGTAGAGACAAGGTCTCACCAAGTTGCCCAGGCTGGTCTCAAACCCCTGAACTCAGGCAACCCTTTCGCCTTGGTCTCCCAAAGTACTGGGATTACAGGCTTGAGCCACTGCGCCTGGCCTAGAATTTTTTTAAAAACACAGATAAACAAAAAGAATATCAGGGTCCCCTTTGGCCCCTTACCCAGAGCTAACATCTTGATGCATGTCTTCCCTTCTGTTTCTCTATTCTTTTTCATCTTAAACAGAGCCAGAAGGTGTAGTATGTCCTGATTTCTAGCCTCCTGTTTATTTCCACACGTTCATTTCAGGTATTTACATGTTCATCTTCCAATGCCCAACCTTCAGAGAGATACACCATGAATTTACAGCCAGTCTATTGCATACAACCTGAGGAACGGGCACCAGGTTCCCAGTTTTCCTATGATAAACAACGCTTGATGAACATCCTGGTTTCCAACCTTTCCATCCAAATTGGTGGCGGGGGCCACTGTTTCTACTCCTGGTTCTGGCATCGATACAGAAGGCTGTATCAATGTACACACTGAGTACTCACAAATGCAAGTGGCCTCAGAAAGTGGGGCCTCTTTTTACTTAACTAGTAAGGTTAAGTAAATAATGATGTGGTTGATTGAGAAGGGGAAACTGCAGGCAAGACAAGTGGAATCTCAGTCAAGGCAAGGCATGGTGCAGTGAGACAGGGCCCTAAGCTGTGGAAGACCAGAGAGGCTGAGTATACGGAGGAGGGCACATCCCTACTGGCTTGATTGCTGACTGCTCTCCGCTGCCACCTTAGCCCGCCCAGTCCTGTGCTTGCCCGCCCAGGTTCTTCTTTCTACAGGAAGCTCTCCAGTCCTGGGTGGAGTCTGAGCTTGGACTTGAGGCCTGGGAAGGAAGACAGAGGCCAACCAGCTCACGATCCCCAGCAAGGCGCCACTGAGAAGGGTGGGTAAAGACTTTGGGGAGAGATAACTCTTGGGGCAGGCCTGGTGACCGATAAACCCAGGCTGTACCCTGAGAGCTCGGCACCCTCCCCTCTTTGCCCACACCCTCGGGCTCTGCTCCGCGTACTGCGCCCGGAGCTGTGTCCTTCTCTTCTTCATCTGCCTGGGAGCCCCTTTAGGGCAGGGTCTGGCATCGTCTAGTGAATATGTGCCTCGTAGTGGACAAGGAGGGACCCTACAGTCAGCCCCAGGATCGCGAAAGACCCACACAGTCAGCCCCAGGATCGCGAGAGACCCCGCAGGCTACAGCTCCTGGCCCGCCCCTCAACTTCTTAGCTCCATTGATCCTCATTCCTCACAGCTCTCCGCTTCTGACTCGCCTCGCCCCGCCTCTCATCCTCAAAGATTCATTGGTCCGCATTCCTCCCAGGCCCCGCTCTTCAAATGCTCAAGCCTCGTCCTGACTTAGGTCCCACCTCCTCCCCTCAAAGGCCCTCCTTCATAGACCTCGCTTCTTCTTGAAGACTTGCTTCTGAATTCCGCTTCCACAGGGCCACCCCCTCTCCTCGGAGATCCCACTGCCTGCCCGCCCTCAGTAAGGGGCCTGGACTTGGCCCACAGACCCCGCCTTCTGTTTGCCTAGTCCGCCCCTTAAAGACCCGCTACTATTCTCCCATCCGGGACGTCTCCCTCTTAGGCACCGCCCACTCTGCCAATACTCTTCGCCCATTCGTCGGAGGCCCCGCCCTTCCCAGATTGCCGCTGGGCAGTGGCGGAAATAGGGCGAATGGCCCAGGATCCGCTCCTCAAAGGCCCACTTCCGGGTGATAGCACGCCCCGCCTCGCTCTGGCAGCACAGAGGCGACTATGGAACGCCAGGTGAGGGCTCGGTCCGCGACCCCCGTGGTATCTGCAGCCAGGGCCGGGCCTGACCCTGGTGTGTCCCCTGCGCAGGTGCTGCTGAACGAGCCCGAGGAGACGGCGGCGCTGTACCGGGTCCTTAGCCGCCAGCCCTCGCTGAGCGCCGCCTGCCTGGGCCCGGATGTCACCACGCAGTACGGGGGCCGTTACCGGACGGTGCACACTGGTGTGTGTATGGAGGGAATTGGTTGGCGACGGGGCTGTGCACTCAAGTGGAGAGGGTAGGGGTTTGGAGGGCTCGCTGATTGTCAGGGCACACGGGTGTGTGGAGGGAGCTGACTGGGCTTGGAGGGTAAAGTCCCACAGGTCTCTGCACACAGGTGTATGGAGTGGGAGCTGTGCTGGGCGTTACTGGATGGTGCCCATGAGTGCATGGGTTGAGGGTGTGAGAGTAGAAGTCAGACCTGGGTGCAGGATGGGGGCTGTCTGCCACCACCCCATCCCATACACATACCAGGCTGCCTCAAGATTCCAGGGTGGGTGCTGGGTTAAGAAGAGGTTCTCTCCAAGAGGCTATCAGCTCAGGTTCCAGAGGACTGGACTTGGGTTGTAGCCAAGTGTTGTCCAGCCTGTACCCAAGGTGTTGGTGTCTGGAGACAGATTGGGGAAGGTGGATCTGGGCCTTTCTGGATGGGGAGCACTGGCCAGGACTAGCCAAGACAAGTTGAGCAGCCTCATACCTCCCTTTACAGAGTGGACCCAGAGGGACCTGGAACGCATGGAGAACATCCGATTCTGCCGCCAGTACCTGGTGTTCCATGACGGGGACTCAGTGGTGTTTGCAGGGCCTGCAGGCAACAGTGTGGAGACCCGGGGGGAGTAAGTTTGAGGGAGGAAGCTTGTGGGCAAGGCCCCAGCCATCTGCAATGCAAGTGTTTTATGAATGCCCACCATGTGCTTAGATGGGTAGGGCCCAGAAGGGAGGCCGGAAGTCAAGGTTCCTGCCCCTTGGAGTTTGTCTGCTCTCTGGTGACATTGTCTGATAAGCACTGGAGGCTTGTTCCAAACTTGGCCTGAACCAGAGCCCATGGTAGCCCTGGGGAACTGGGGGGAGTAGAATCTCTGCCCCAGGGAGAGAATGGGCAGGAGAGGCAAGGCCATCTGCCATAGTGGGGCTAGAGGTGCTGCAGAAGCTGGTGTGGGGCCAAAGCCTCAAGAATCTCATCTACGAGGCTATGGCCAGTAAGGGGGTAAGACAAGGCTATTGTTAGGTGCAAGCAGGTCCTGACCTGCTACCCTATATCCTCCTCAGACTGTTAAGCAGAGAGTCTCCTTCAGGCACCATGAAAGCTGTGCTGCGCAAGGCTGGAGGCACCAGCCCTGGGGAAGAGAAACAGTTCCTGGAGGTGAGTCTGCATGGGCCCAGGTGGTAGACAACTGTGAGCTCAGCCCCACAGATTAGGCTCTGCTAGCGGGCAGGGAACCTGACACCCAGATGTCCTCAGGTCTGGGAGAAGAACCGGAAACTCAAGAGCTTCAACCTCACAGCGCTGGAGAAACATGGGCCAGTTTACGAAGATGGTGAGGAATCTAGCTGGTGAACAGGCAAGGGTGGACAGGGGGGGAGGCTATAGCCCTAGGCTCCCCCTGATTGGCCCTCCCTGCACCCAGACTGCTTTGGCTGCCTGTCCTGGTCGCACTCGGAGACACACTTGTTGTATGTGGCAGAGAAGAAGCGCCCCAAGGCTGAATCCTTCTTTCAGACCAAAGCCTTGGACACCAGTGCCAGCGATGATGAGGTGGACAGGCCGAAGAAGCCAGACCAGGCCATCAAGGTGCTCGTGGCTGTGGCCAGACCGTGAAGGCTCTGCAAGGCAGCCCTAGGGCTCAGCGTGCTCCCTTCCCACACTGCACCTGTCAGAACTGGGGAGTTGCTGGCTTCTAGAAAGCAGGGCAGGGTCTTGTAGACAGGCTGGGCATTGAGTATCTTGTGTTCTCAGGGAGATCAGTTTGTGTTTTATGAAGACTGGGGAGAAAACATGGTTTCCAAAAGTACCCCTGTGCTCTGCGTGCTGGATGTCGAGAGCGGCAACATCTCTGTGCTTGAGGGAGTCCCTGAGAATGTATCCCCTGGACAGGTCAGCAGCAACTCAGCCTATGTCCCTCCTGGGCACCTTGCTTGAGCGACTGCCCCTTGCTCACACCTGCCCTGTGGTCTTGTTTATAGGCATTCTGGGCCCCTGGAGACACAGGTGTGGTGTTTGTGGGCTGGTGGCATGAGCCCTTCCGGCTGGGCATCCGCTTCTGCACCAATCGCAGGTGAGGAAGTAGGGCAGGGCAGGGGGCCCTGCAGCCCAGCTGGCCTTGAAATTGAGTGTCTCTCTGGTGATTCTAGATCAGCCCTGTACTATGTGGACCTCATCGGGGGGGATTGTGGTAAGTGGCTGGTGCTCACCTATGCTTTGCTGACACACATTGGCCATGCCAGCCTATGTGATGCTCACATTTCCATCTGGCCCAGAGCTCCTTTCGGATGACTCCCTGGCTGTCTCTTCTCCTCGGCTGAGCCCAGACCAATGTCGCATTGTCTACCTGCGGTACCCATCTCTAATCCCTCATCATCAGTGTAGCCAGCTGTGCCTGGTGAGCTAGAAGTGGTGGAGGAGGGAGGATGGGCAGCAAGAAAAGGGGATGGTGGATGAGAGCTGAAGGGCCATCATCATCTCCCCATGGGCCCTGCATGGATACCCTTCTGTCCTGGGCGCAGTGTGAATTCTACCTAGTCCTTCCAAGGCAAGACCTGGAGGCTGAGAATTCTGGGGCTCTCCACTTTGTATGTAGAGGGCTTTGTATGCTGGGGCTCACCACTTTGAGAGGATCCTTCATCTCTAAGAATTCCCCTTCCCTTGGTTCTCAACTGCATTTAGCCAGGCTCTGCAAGGGGTATATAGCTCTCCGCTATATACCCAGGCTGGTACATAGCGGAGAGTTACACAATCCCAGTCCCTGCCAAGGAAGCACTCTGGGCTCCTGGCAAAAGTTGGGGGGCATGCCCATCTGAGGCTCCTCGGGGCATCTGGTCCAGGTTACCAGAAAGGAGGAACATCAGGCTAATCTCAGGTTCTCCCTCCTTCCCCCAAGTCTACTTGAGGCTATCATAGACGGGGACAGGCACAGAGCTCTGTGCCCTGAGGACATTGCCTGTCCCATGGTGTGCCTGACCATTGTGTTTCTTGCAGTATGACTGGTATACCAAGGTTACCTCTGTGGTGGTGGACGTTGTGCCTCGGCAGATGGGAGGTAAGGGGTGCCTGGCTGGGCAGGTGCAGTGGAACCTGCAGCTCTGTGTTTTCCCACTATCTGTTCCATCCCTGCCCAGCTCTTCCTTTCTGGTTCCTTCTAAGAGCCTTCCCTCCCTGCCAGGCCATCCCTATACCCAGCCTCCTCAGGGAATGGAGCTGTCACCATAGTGAACAGTTGTGTTAGGAGTTGGCTAGGTCAGAGTGGCCCATACTGGCTGGGTGTTTAGATGATTTAATTCCCATGCTATAGCTCATAATTAGATTTTTGTTTTTTCAATGGCTGGTTAAATCCATTGCTCCTTCAGAGGTAAGTCTCAGGAAGTACACTAAGTTGGAATGTCACACTTAAGAGGCTCTAGGCCCAAGGGTGCTTTATTATCCCACCCTCAACCCAACCTCAGCAACCTTTGTTCAGTCTAAGCGCTTGAGTCAGTTGGTGATCTGGGAAGGTGGTTCTTGGCTGAGAGGCTCCTTTCTCATTCTCAGGTGTTCACAGCTCTGCTTGGGATCCTAGACTATCCCAAGGACATGAGGGGTGAGAGCCTCTTATTTTCTCAGGCGACCTAGTCAGTTTCAGGAGTCCAGTGGACAGAGGGTAGCCTCTTTGTCTTCTCTTTGGGTAGCAGGGATACAGCAGCAGGGACCTCGTATGAATCCCAGCTCTGCCCCAAATTAGCTGTGTGTCCTTGGACAGTATCCTCACCTCCCTGAGTTTCCATTTCTTCATCTATGGAGGGGTGGTTGTCTCTGCTTTCCTTAAAGGATTGTGGTGAGCATTAAAAGAGTGATGATATTAAAGAGTAGGACTTATGGCTCTCCCTATGCCAGGTACTGTGCTAAGCCCTTCCGACTGGGCATCCAGATAGACAGATACACGTTATCTTGGTTAAAGTACCTGATACCTACCAGGGGACCAATAGAAGCACCTAATAGGAAAGCAAGTGTTTTTATTCTGAGCACCCATGATTCTCTCTCTTGAGCTCTGCCTCTCATGCAGCTCCTCATCACCTAGGGTGCCCCACATGTGGGACTGCCATTTTGTCATTAGTTGCAGGAGCCTGACTGGTATCTGAACAGGAATTCACCAATAGTCCAACCTGCCTCATAGTCGTGACCCCCCAATCTCCACTCCTGGATGCAGTCACAGATCTCCCATCTTTGCAGATAACTTCTCTGGGATCTACTGCAGCCTTCTGCCTCTGGGATGCTGGTCAGCTGACAGCCAAAGAGTGATTTTTGACTCAGCTCAGCGCAGCCGGCAGGTAATGAATCCTGACTGTGTTGAGAGGCAGCCCCTGTGATCAACCCCCAAGAACCCTGGGCCCCTGGGCCATAGCATGTGCTTGCCTCTGGGTAGAAGGCTCAGCTAGAAGGTCTAACTGGCCCCTTAAAACTCTGTCCGCCCCTGTCCTGAACTCACTTCTCCTTGAGGAGACTGGCTGCCCTGATGCCTTATAACAGTACTCTTAGCCTTTCACTTGAGGCAGAGATACAACCCCTTCCAGGCATTTCCAGCAGGGGACAAAGAGGCTGCCACTGGGCTGGGTCCCTGAACACTCTGTAGGACAGCTGGTGCAGACAGGACTGAGCTTTTCCCCCAGGGATGAGATGAGGGCACCCACAGTATTTGAGGTGCCTTTTGAGTATGATATCTTTTGGCCCTCATGCTAACTAAAGGGGCTCAAAGGCATTCCTTACCTTACCCAGCACCACTCAGCAAATTGTGATGCTGGGATTTGAACCTAAGCCCTTGTGCTGCTCCCTACTGCACTGAGTAGCCATCGCCATAGCTGTTCACAGCCTAGCCTGGCACGGGGGTCTCCAAGAGAGGTAGGGGAGGGACCCATAGAACTCTTGGATGTGATGCCACATGTGGCCTCCCCTCTGCTTCAGGACCTGTTTGCTGTGGACACCCAGGTGGGCAGTGTGACCTCCCTCACAGCTGGTGAGCAGATCTTCGGGAATGGGGATGAGGGCAGGACTAATGAGCAAGCCAGCCAGGTCAGGGGTGAGGCTGGAACTCGAGCATCTGGGGCAGTGGTGGCAGCCCCTGTGATCGACCCCTAGGAGCCCTGGGGCATAGCATGTGCATACCTCTGGATACAAAGCCCAGCCCCAAGATCTCACTTGCCCCTTAAGACCCTTCCTGCCCCTGTCCTGGACTCACTTCTCCTTGAGAATGGCTGCCCTGGTGCTCCACAACAGTATTCTTAGCCTGCCAGTGCAAGACCCTTACTCAACCACAGACTAGCTGAGTGCCCTGCTCCCCTGCCCTTTAGCACTCAACTCTGTTCCATGTGTCCTGGCTCAGCCTTAGCATGGCCCCCACCCCTGCTCCTAAAACCCACAAAACTCTCTTCCCTCTCCCTAAACCTTGGGTGCTCTATCTCAGGCAGAGGTAGCTCTGCCACCTCAGGGCCCAGGAGAAGCCCAATGTTGGCTTCCCCATACTTAGGCCTGGCGATTCTGCCCTGAAGTGTCTTTTGAATCCTCCACTTGCCCCGACTATACCTGCTTTTCCACAAAGCTATCAAAGTATTGTTCCAAAGCCACACCACATTGTACAATTCCTGCTTAAGAATCTGCTTGGTCCTACTGCCAGAATCAGCACATTCCCCAGCCCCCACCCAACTCCCTGGGCCCAGCTGCCACCCCTGTACCCTGTAGGCATCAAGGGATAGGTGGAGGAGCCTTGGTGATCTGGTGTGTCCCCAAGTCTGACAGTTCCAGGGCTATCAGACAAGGGACTGAGTAGGAGGTCACCCAGGGCCATGTGCACTTGGGTGTTTGTGAAAGGTGTTTCTTAAGGTAGAAGGGGCACCTTTCCATAGAGCCTCCAGTCTTGGACTCTGCAGAAAACAGGTGGGAAAGGTAGTGGCCCGCCAGGCACTTAGTGGCATTTGCCTTCTCCAGGGGGTTCAGGTGGGAGCTGGAAGCTGCTCACAATTGACCAGGACCTCATGGTGGCACAGTTCTCCACACCCAGCCTACCTCCCAGCCTGGTAAGTATTGGAAAGTCCTAGGCCAGGAAGTAGGGGTTCTAGGCTTCTAGGCAGGCAGAGCTCCCCAGGTCAGGGAACTGGCCCCAGAGTCTGACTGTAGCTGATCAGCATATTGAGAGGCCAAGACACAGGCCCGGCCCAGCATAGTCCATGAGGGTCTGGCACTCATCAGAATGCTATTGAGCTAGGTTCTGCTCTGTACAGAACAGGGTAGCTGGGGAAGTTCCTAGTCCTCTGGTATTACAGAGCACAGGGAGACAGCAGAACCTATGAACTGAGGAGGGAGGGGTGTGTGTGTGTGTGTTCAAGTTCATATGTGAGTATGAGTACCTTGGTATATAACAGCTCAAAACAGGGAAGCCTCTGGAGGTGGGTAGAGGGCCCATCATACTGAGAGCTGCCTACCTCCCACTCTGGGCAGAAGTAGAAGGGCAGGTAGAAAGCCAGGCCACCTGTGACACCTTCCTTCCCCTTGGCAGAAAGTTGGGTTCCTGCCTCCTGTAGGGAAGGAGCAGTCTGTGTTGTGGGTATCCCTGGAGGAGGCTGAGCCCATTCCTGACATCCACTGGGGCATCTGGGTACTACAGCCACCCCCAGAGCAAGAGAATGTGCAGTATGGTGAGCGGGGCCGGGCAGAGGGACACCTCCAAGTTCCCCAGCATGCAGCATCTGCAGTGACCTTTCCTGCCTCCTGTCTCTCACACCATGGGGTTTCCATCTTGTGGATGGTCATGGGGAGTAGCATCCAGGCATGAGCGCCTGCTCTGGGTATCAGAACTGGGCACCATCAGGCCAAATCCTCTATGGTGGAAAGACCAAGGCCCAAAGAAAATAGACCTTATACAAGGCCCTGGTGACCATACCTCATCCAGAATGTTGTCCCTGCAAAGTATAGCTCCCTGATTGGGGCAGAAAGAGCATGAGCCTCTAGGGTCCATGTGTCATGGTGTGGGCTGCCTTGGCCAGGTCTCCTTTTCCTGAGGTCAGCCCCAGACCTGCAGCTATAGATGAGGCTTTGGCTGGGGGAGCCCCTGGTAGTAGCACTGACCCTGCTGACCACTGCCCTCTCCCTCCAGCTGGCCTTGACTTTGAAGCAATTCTTATGCAGCCCAGCAACCCTCCAGATAAGACCCAGGTGCCCATGGTGGTCATGCCCCATGGTAGGTATCTGCCCTTATCTTCCCACCCTCACTCCTAGCTGGCCCTTCACCTTGTGTTCTCTGGCTGCAGGAGGACCCCATTCATCCTTTGTCACTGCCTGGATGCTGTTCCCCGCCATGCTTTGCAAGATGGGCTTTGCGGTACTACTAGGTGAGTGAGCAGGGACCTGTAGCTGTTAGGGCTGTGGTGAAATGAGGGGGTGGGCTTGGTTTGTACAAACACCATGGGTATCACTGTGATCACTGGCTATTCTGTAGCCAGACCTAGTAACCACTTCCAGGAACAGCATGGTCCAGCCTTTGCTCCATGGCATGGTGATAACAGACTATCTTGGAACTTCCATGGAAAGTGTGCTTTGGTCACTAGGCAGCAACCTCAAATCTCTTGGCCCCTTTCCTTGACAGTCTATGGTGCAGTTGGTCACAGGGTCCGCTTCAGAGATGTGTGAAAGGATATTCAGGGGGCTGTGAATGTTGCCTGAATATCTGTCTGGTCCCTCCCTTCCTTCAGTGAACTATCGTGGCTCCACGGGCTTTGGCCAGGACAGCATCCTCTCCCTCCCAGGCAATGTAGGCCACCAGGATGTGAAAGATGTCCAGGTAGCAGGGGGCTAGGGCTTCTGGACAGAATAGAGGGTGGGCTGTCAGGGCTGTGACTCCATTCAGCTGGGCAAGCAGCTGGCTGCAGCATGTTCTGCCCCATCCTATAGTTAGCAGTTGAGCGGGTGCTCAAGAAGGAACACTTTGATGCAAGCCGCGTGGCACTTATGGGTGGTTCCCATGGTGGCTTCCTCTCCTGCCATCTGATTGGTCAGTATCCAGAGACTTACAGTGCCTGCGTGGCCCGGAACCCCGTGATCAACATCGCCACCATGTTGGGCTCCACTGACATCCCTGACTGGTGAGTGTGCACCACAGGTGCCTGCCCTTCTCCCCTCCACCCCATATTTACTTGGAGCTCCTGCAGGCCCCAGAATGCCTGCGGTTGCATCAGCTTGGTCTTTTGCAGGTGTGTGGTGGAGGCTGGCTTCCCTTACAGCAGTGACTACCTGCCAGACCTCAGTGTGTGGGCTGAGATGCTGGATAAGTCACCCATCAAATACATCCCTCAGGTAAGCAGCTGTCCTCCTTGCCCTGTGTGCCACTCATCTGTCCAGAATCAGGGACCAGCTTACCATGGCTCCACACCCCTCTGCATACACCCAGGTGAAGACACCACTGTTACTGATGTTGGGCCAGGAGGACCGGCGTGTGCCCTTCAAGCAGGGCATGGAGTATTACCGTGCCCTCAAGGCTCGAAATGTGCCTGTTCGGTGAGTGTATCAGGATGGCCCTGGCAGCTGGTGGGCAGGTGAGCAGGGGAGGACCCTTCAACCTTAAACGTTGCTGCCCAATCCCTACAGCCTCCTGCTCTATCCCAAAAGCACCCACGCACTATCAGAGGTGGAAGTGGAGTCAGACAGCTTCATGAATGCTGTGCTCTGGCTACGCACGCACTTGGGCAACTGAAGCCCTGCCATCCTGTGTGAGCTGATCAGCCCATACCACACTTCGCTCTTGGGGAGCTCCAGGGTCTGGCAGAACAGCGAGAGGCTTTCTGGGATCTGGACTTCATGAGTGGGTGGGCAGAGAAATGTGGGCTATATAGTTATAATAAATTAGGACACAGAACCTGGTTCCTGCTGGTACTTTGTACCAAGCCATCCCTAACCCCAGCTCCCACCCTGGGGTTCAGATACCCTAGGTCCTGAGTATGATAGCCACAAGGGTTTCATTGTGTCCAGCATGAGACGGGAGAGACTCAGCCACTGCCTATGCTGGCACCTGGGACTCTACAACAGGCTGGCTCTCTCTGCTGCAGTCCCTTCTATTAGAAACTGCCCTGAACCACCCTTCCCCTCCCAAGCATATGTCTCAGAAACTAGTATGGTCCTGCCCTTCCCCAATACCCACAGGCAAAGGCAGTTCCAGGGTCAGAGCACCCAGGCCAGGGTGTTCTGTGTTCAGTCCACCCAAGCCATAGCAAGGAGTTGCCAACTCACTTCCTGAAAGCAGAGGCTAAGAAGCACTCTGCACAGATGTAAAGAGGAAAAATGGCTTTATGTCTGATAGGAAGTTTCATCCTCCCCAAGGCAAATGGGGTCAAAGCCATGCCTAACCCAGTCTCATGACCTTGTGAATCCAGTCCACAAACACAGAGACACGCATGAAGATAGCTGGCCAGCGGGGCCTTGCACACACTCGGTTGGGGATTATAATTCCCTCCAGGACCCAGCAGTCATGGGTAAAGCAGGCAAGCGGGCCCCCGTAGTCACCCTGGCAGGTGGAAGAACTGATGAGGACCCTGGGCCACAGCAATGACTAGTCCCCTCCGTGATGTAGTAGTACATTTCCAGCCCCCATACCCTCCCTGGGCTGGCACAAGGGCCCTGCCACTGACCTCACAGGCCCCCACCGGGGCCAAGAGTCCCTCAGTACACATCTCACTCTCCCGTACACGTCCTCGGTGCTTGACATTACACTTCTGGTTGGAGATGACGTTCAGCGAGGCCACATTTAGGACCGTGTCATTACCTGTACCTACGGTGAAGGGGATGGAGAGAAGGAACAGGCCCTGGAGAAGGATCCAGGACTGGGCCTCCTGCCCTGGAGCAGTCCATGCCCATGCACTGTGCTCTTACCTTTGGTCTCACCCCAGCCTGCGATCTCACACTTGGTCCCTGGAGGCACCACATACCACTTAGGGGGTAGGCAGATCAGGGCCACTCGCTGATTCAGGATCACAGCTCTTTAGCAGGAATTAGAGTACTTAGGGCCCAGGGTCACAATGTCTAGCCCACCTCACATCCTCTCTGCTTGTTCACATACCTTTCCAGCTTGAGCAGGACAAGCTGGGAGTCTGAGGGCCCACATACCATCTTGGCCACTGGGACCCGCTGTAGGCCTGGCTCTCCAGGTTGTGGGTTCTGGAAGAGGGTGCCCAACCACACCTCATAGCCCGTGAGAGGCATGTGGCTGGAAGAGAAGCTCTGCTAGATCATCCATGACTCCCACTCTGCTGCCCCAAGGCTCATTTGTTGGCTTGCCTCGGGGAGATGGCTGGAGGAAGGTTGAAAGCAAGGACTGGGTCAAACAAGGGAGGCTCACCAGGAGGAGAAGCATTGTCGGGCAGTCAGTACCCATTGCTCCTTCACTAGGGACGCCCCGCAGAAATGCTGGCCCTGTCTGGAGCAGTAAGGATTAAGAGAGGGAACAGTGAGTCCTGGGACATATGCTGGACCTGCCATCTTCTGGCTAGGACCTCTGGGGCCATAGACAGATTCCCACTCCCCCTAGTCTCCCACCCTACATAGTCACAAAGGACATATCCTCAGCTCCTCTAGGGGAGACAAACAGTTGTGCCTCACCGGTTGCGGAGACTGACTGTCCAGGGTGAGTTGCTGGGCTGGCCTCCCACCACACGCAGCCTGGAGCGATACTGGTCCAGCAGATCCACTCTCTTGCCACACTTCTCAAACAGTACCTGGTCTAGGGAATGGGGCAGGCCCAATGAAACCCCGACTTGATGGAGGTGGGGGGCAAAGGGGCCCCATTTCACAAATGGCCCAAGTTCGAACCTGGGGGGTCCAGGATGGATGGTGGCTGGTCACCATCTGAAAGACCAAGTTACTTGGGTTAAGGGAGCCAGCCTTTGACGGTAGGGGCCGAAGCGAGATCATGGGAGAGTGTCACCATCGCTCACCACAGCGTCGCAGGGCGCAATAGTCGAATGGGGTCCCTGGGTCTGTAGTGTAGCACCAGGGCCCATGGCTATCCCTGTCTGGGTTCCGACAGAAGTTCTCTTCCAGTTGGGCGTGCGGGACCGAGGTGGGTGTGAACCTAGGCGGGAGGGGGAACAAAATCAAAGGAGGTCAGGCTCTGGTGGGAGACGCCAAAGCATGCCGCCCGAAGCGGGGGTTGGGTAGCAGGCGCGCCAAGGGACTCACTGCGGCTTGTGCGGTGCCTCTGCGGACCAGCGCTGGCACTGGACGCCCTTGCGAGTTTTGCTGACCGTGCCACGGTACCGCTCCCCCGCGCCATGGTAGCAGTCTGCGGCGAGCAAGGGTAGTTGTCAGCCCCAGTCCTCGCCTCGGCCCTCCGGTTCCGCGCCTCCAGCCCCGGATCTTTTGCCCCATGCTCGAACCTCACCCTCGGGCCGCACATCGTCTGCGCAACGCCGGATCTGGTAGCAGAAGGCCACGCGCATGCCGGGCCGCGATGTGAAGCACCAGGGCGCCTCGGAGCCGTCGGGGTTTCGGCAGAAGTTCTCCCGAAGGTCCCTGAGCGGGCGCTCCACTCAATCCTAGTGGGTTCCACCTAGCCCGCCTCCGATGTGGCCAGAAATCCAGCTCCGCCCCAAGCCCCGTCTTCCTTCAGTCCATCGCTGGGACTACCCTCCTCCAGTCCCACCCGCAGGTGTACGTCCCCAGCGCCCACCCACCACCTTACTTGCACGCGTATTTCTCGGGCGCAAAGCGATGCTGATGCGGGCTCTGTGCGTCCCAACGCTGGCAGGGTACGCCCGCCGCGGTGGTATTGGCTGTGCCACGGTAGCCCTCGCCCTTCCCGCGGAAGCAGCTGACGGTCGTGGCCTCTTGGCGGGGCTGTGTCTCGGACCCTAGGATGGTCCGGGGTAGGTCGGGCCCTGAGCTGGAGCTGAGATCCCACTGGGTCTGAGATCAGGCCAGCTTTTCGCAGGTTTACGGTACTCCGCCGGATGAGCTCTCCGCCCACTGCCAGGTCACGCCCAATCCCACGAGCCTCCCCAGCCAAGCCACACCCCCCTCCCCCACGTTTCCAGGGTGCCCTCTTAGGCCTTGTCCCCGCGGCCTACCGCAGCGGGGAAGGTCGCAGAACTCTCGCTCGAGTTGCGGGTCCGTGGTGTAGCACCAGGGTCGCTCGGAGCCATCAGGATTCCGGCAATAGTTGTCGTCCAGACCTCGGTCGAGGAACCTGAAAGCGGTAACGAGATGTGAACAAGGCCCTGGGACTCAGGCACGTCTAGCCCCGCCCAGTTGCCTTACGTAAGCCCCGCCCCTCGAGTCCTGCACCCTCCCCCGCACCCCCTTCCCCCGCTAGCCTTACTCCAGGGTGCCGATCCCGCCTGCTCGTACATGCCGGGCTCGAAGGGGTGCTGGTGCGGGCGCTGCAGGTCCCAGCGCTGGCACTCGCGTCCAGACTCAGTGCGGTCTACCGCGCCCCGATAATCTTCGCCATTGCACCAGACACAAGCCGCTGGAGACAAAGGGCCAGTGCGTTCGTGGACGGGCCTAGGCCTGTCCCTCCCTCCCAGGGAGCCGGCGCCCCGTACCTTCTCTGCAGGACTTAATGCCGCAGCTCTGGAAGCGCACGGCATGGTCTGTCGTGTAGCACCAAGGACCTCCGGGGTCCGCGTCAGGGTTTCGGCAGAAGTTCTCTTCCAGGCCATTCCGGAGCGTGGGAGTGTACCTGAGGCGGAGAGCGTCTCTATAGTGTGTGCTGGTGGAGGGCTCCGGGCAGCGACGGAGGGGAGGTATCAGTCTCACTTGTGGTCATTGGGAAACCTGTGGCTCCAACTCTGGCAGGGCAGGCCACTCGCGGTCGTGGCTACGGTGCCCCGATACCCGACCCCATTGTCCGTGATGCAGGTCCGAACATAGTCTGAGAGCAAGAGAAAGATCAACGCAGGCTGAAGTCCCAGGTCCCCTATTCCCTACCCTGCCTCTTTCCGCAGCCACTCACCTTTCTTCTGGAAGAGGTCACAGCGCCCAGAACGCTGCAGCCGAGTGTGGGGCGAGTGCTGTGTCCATGGCAGCAGTTGGCAACCGTGGCTGCTCACGTTGTAGTGGAAGGCTCTGAGGAGTAGAAGAGACAGGGTAACCCCACAGCCCAGGTTCCCAAATCCCCATCTTACTTAGGCCTGGTGGCCACTCACCGGCAGTCCAGTAAAGGCCCACAGCGACCAGCACACTCCTCAGCATCTGCCACATCCTCCTGCCAAGGCCCAGGCACTACTGCATGTAGTTGATGCTGTAGCTCTGTGCCCCGGAGCACTTGGAAGTCGTTCAGTGGAGAACGCTGCCCTGCAGGGTGGGCACAGGGCAGGTGGGCATGCATGTCAGTATATATATATTGTTATGTCTACTCTTTGTTCATTCAGGGCATCAAACTACAAGGCCTTTGGAATGGGCCCTGTGTGCAGTTTCAAGGCACAGTCCAATCCCACTACATAGTTACTTGAAAAAAAATTTCCAAACCAGGGGCGGTGGCTCACGCCTGTAATCCCAGCACTTTGGGATGCAGAGACGAGAGGAATGCCTGAGCTCAGGGGTTTGAGACCAGCCTGGGCAACATGGCAAGACCTCATCTCTACAATAAATCAAAAAATTAGCTGAGCATGGTGTTGCACGCCTGTGGTTCCAGCTACTTGGAAGGCTGAGGCGAAAGGATCACCTGAGCCCAGCAGGTCAAGGCTGTGGTGGCTGTGAGTGTGCCACTGTGACAGAGTGAGACTCCAACTCAAAAAAAAAGAAAGAAAACTTCTCTGGGGAAGCAGGCTCAGGCATGGTGGTTATCACAAGTGCCTCTATTTAGTGGAACAGGCACTGGGCTCAGCTCTAACACACTCCATGACAGCAGTGGGGGATGGTGCTTGCCACATGGAGAACTTGCCTCATTTCATCTCTCAAATGAGAATACTAAGGCTCAGAGCCACCCACTACCCAGACAGGGACCCGGCCTAGGCATTGACTCCAAGTCTGAGCTCTCGCTTGCACAAAAGCATATACTAGGTTTGAGAGGTAGATCAGGTTCAGGAGGGGTCACTGGCTGCTGTGTGTATGCATCAGTGTGGTCCCAACACTGCTTCAGGGCTACATAGACACATACTAATGGAGGCCTAAGTGGGCAATGTGAATAAGTATTCCCAGGGCTTTCCAGCTCTGCTCAGGAGGTCAAGGTCACTGTGGCATGCCTGCCAGGACAGTGAGCTCCTGGATCTCCCATTTTGCTTCCATCCTAGAATAGTAGGATGGGACCAACCCCCTCCTGAAGGCAGATGGAAATCAGGGCAGGAGACACTCACCAGGGACCCCTGAGCACTGCATCATAAGCAGCAGGAGTGGGAGCCACCCCATCTTCCTGGCTGGAGACTGCACTGTGACCCACCACAGCCCTATCCGGGAAGTTATGAAACCTGTCCCAACGGGATTGGGTGGCTCTGGCTCCACACCTCCCCTCCAGGCTTTCTGACCTGAGACCCGGTGGCAAGAGCTGTGTGAGGCCAGGCCTCAGACCCAGTAGGTCAGGTGCAAGGGCTCTTACTTTGGTACAGTTAGAGAGGGGCCTCCCTACTTAGTGGCAGGTGCTAGCGGGGGTCCTTGAGGTGCCCTGGGGTGCCTCTGCAGCCTAATTTGCCCACTGGCATTGTGAAAGTGGGAGCTGCCTGAATCCTAGATCCCAGGTCTTGGGTGGTAACATTAAAATTTTCTGAGCTTCGGTTTCCCCCTGTGAATTGGGGAACACCATCTGCCCCAGTTCCAACACTGCACCCTCCTTCCTTGCTGCCTTATCGGGGTCCCCAGCTGTGTCAACAAATCAGCCCAGCCTCGGCAGCAGAGCCAGAAGTGACACCTCAGGGAAGGTGAGTGAAGCTGTCCGTTGGGCCTAAATAGGTGTGGGGTGACAGGTAGTGGGGACCCTGGCAGGCGCAGCCTTTCAGACATCCTAGGGGACATCTGGGCTGGGCATCCAAGTATGGGTAGGAGTTGACACAGGTGGTCTAGGGATCCCAGCTAGCACATCGCATTCCGCCGCGGCTGGGTTCAGGAGTCCCTAGGGCAGGCGGAGATGGACTCAGTTGGACTTTCTGGAGAAGCTGAGCCCGGGAACAACCTGGCCGGCGGCCGCGAAGGGGGTCCGCTAGCCGAGGCTAGGCGCGGGGTAGTGCGCCTGCGCGGCTGGAAGCGCGGCGAGCGAGCGGGCACGCGATTTGGCCCTGGACAGACGCCGTAGTCGAGAGGCTGAGCGGATGTTGTGAGCCGGGTCGCTGCGGCCGAGGCTGGGGGTGAGTGAGGGGCGACCGGGCTCTGAGCGGGGCGTGTCCCTGCGGCTCGACTCGCGGCCCCTGCCGGTACTGTGTGAAAGCGCCTGAGGCTGGAATCGTGGCCTGTGGTGCGAGACTCCAAGCGGGAGCTGGCCTGGCAGGTCCTCTGGAGCCTGGGGCCAGGAGGGGGCGACTTGGGGGAGCCATGCCCTGCCCTCGGCGTCCTTGGACTCAGAAACGAGCAGGTTCGGTTCCGAACCCAAATCCCTCGGCGAGGCTGTACAGTATTCCCATGACAGAGAGTCCTGGGCAGGGGCAGTGTCTGGGTTCACCTCTCACCTGGGTTCTCAGCACCTGACACCCGAAGTGGGTGTCCAGAAGGCTTGCTGATCAAAGGGATGACTGCGTCTAATCAGTGCAGCTGCTCTGGTGTGAGGGGGGCACGGATCATGGACGCCCACTAAGGGCCCGAGGTGGGTGGCAGGGCGGGAGAACCACCTTCCTTAGGGACAGGCGTGGCGCGGATGGGCAAGGGTTTGTGGTGGGAGTGGAGAACCTGTTTGGGACGATAAGAGATTGGGCTGTAGAGAAGGGAGTGCTGGCTAAGACAGTGGCCGAGAGCCAAGGTCTAGACCAGAATGTCTAATAGAACTTTCTGTGATGATGAAATGTTCTACATCTGTGTTGCCCAGTACAGTAACCACTAACCACATGTGGCCACTGAACCCTTGAAATGTGGCTAAAGTAATTGAGAAATCGAATTGTTAATTTTTTAAAACTTCAAGTGAAATTTAAGTAACCTCATGTGGATGGTGGCCACTGTGTTAGAGAGTGCAGCTACAGGTCACAGAGGCCATTACCAGGGACTTGGTGCAGGTTCTGTAGCAGGTGTAGCAACAAAATATGTGAGGGTTAAAGAGCAGTAGGAAGACCAATGGAGTCTTCAATGAGGGGTGGGAAAGAGTGATGCTTGGATGGAGTGGGAGGCTGTGTGTGTGAGTGGGAACAAGAAAACTAGCAGGACTGTAAACAGGAGAAGGGAGGAACCTGGGGCTGAGGAAAGAGGTCCCAGCCTCTGGGGAGTAAGTGGGACTTGTGGCTGGAGATGGCCAGACCAGTGGTGGTCTGCCCTTGGGGGAATGTGTATAGGGTTCTCTTTTCTGGATATGAGCTGGACCCAATATGGCTTACAACTGAGATGGATACAGAGGCTCTGCCCCTAGGCCAACTCACTTTGGACATTTTGGTCTGATTTCCCCAGAGCTAAGACATTTAGTTATGGTTCAGCAAACATGTATCTGCTGCATCCTCTACTGGGCCATGTGCTGGGCACTGGGACACAGTGGAGAACAAGAAGTGGTCCCTGTCACATGGGCCTAGACCCCACCTACGCTCCCTGTGTAGGAATCTGGAAGTCCCTACTTTCCCCTGCCCTGCTTTGTGAGTATGCATGACCCTGGCCTCACCTGTTTCCAAGCCTTTCTGCCACTGTAGGACTGAGGTCAGTTATAGGGGACTTTGGCTGGCCTCAAGTAGACAGACTCTGTGTCTGGCTTAGCCTCCAGGATTACTGACTGCCCATGAGAGATGAAGGATGGCGTCCAAGGGGGCTGGCGTGTCTTTCTCCCGCAAGAGCTATAGGCTTACCTCAGATGCTGAGAAATCCAGGGTCACAGGTAAGATCTGGCAGGGCAGGGAGGAGGCTCCTTATGTTGGGAGGAGAAGGAAGGGACAAAAACAGCAAAGTCCCATGTCCAGTGAGCCTCAGGTCTTGCTGCACCTGTGACTGGCCTAGGACCAGTGGTCTCTGGGACCAGCAGGGGTCAGGAGCCTCAATGATCACGTGATTCTTTTCTCCCTTCTGACCTGTGGCTCAGGCATTGTGCATGAAAAGCTGCTGAATGACTACCTGCACCGCATCTTTTCCTCTTCTGACCATGCACCCTCTGCAGCCACCAGCAGGTATGGTTGGGTAGGTAGCCACCCCTCACTCTCCTGGGCCAGACCAAAGGCCTGAGGCTGCAGCTATAGGAAAAGGGAGCCTAGGCTCTAGGCAAACTAGCTTAGGTTCTGTTCTCACTCTGCCCCTGGCTATGAGAACTCTGGCCAGAGAGTCTGTCTTCTGGACTCTGCTTCTTCCTCTCTCCAGGCAGGGCTAGTTCCTTCTAGAAGTATTATAGAGGTCAGAGAGCAAGTGCATGTTCAGTGCCCAGCTAGCACCTGGCATCTACTCCACACTTAGCTTTTGGCCACACCCTGGTCCCATCCCAGTCCCTTGTAGTCTCTCCCTGACCTTGTAAAGTACAAACCCCACCAAGCCCTTTTCAGTTTTATGCTTTTAAGTTTAGTCTATATAAACATTACAAGTACACTTAAGTAGAAACTTAGAAAGAGATAGAAGGAAAAATACCTGTCATCTTGTTATTCTATCACATGACCATTTGGTGTGATTCTTCTCTGTGTTCTTTATCTCACAATGTATGTAGTTCAGATTATGCTGTATAGAAAACTTTTGTAAAAATGTGTCACCTTTAGTTTTCTTTAAAAATTGTTATTGAGCTATAATTGACATATAATAAACTGCACATACTTAAAATGTATAATTTGGTAAGTTTTAATGTACATATAACCTGTGAAACCACTGTTGTCATCAGGGTAATGAATATATTACTTCCAAAAGTTTATAGAAGTTGGAATCCTGTTTTTATCATCAAGCATTATTCCTTGAGTACTTTTGCACTTTACAAATGATCTTAGTGGGCACCTTTAGGGTCAGGGATCTGCTGTGGCCCATATAACTGCCCTAGTTTTCAGGGACTTTTACTTTTGTAAACAATGCTGTGACGATGCCCAGGGTTGGAGTCATGTAGTTAGAGTGTTTGAACTGTGATCACTTTTTTTTTTTTTTTTTTGAGTTGGAGTCTCACACTGTCACCCAGACTGGAGTGCAGTGGCCGCTCCCGGCCACCGCAGCCTCGACCTGCTGGGCTCTGGCGATCCTTCCGCCTCAGCCTTCCAAGTAGCCGGAACTACAGGCACGTGCTACCACTCCCAGCTAATTTTGATTTGTTGTAGAGATGAGGTCTTGTCAAGTTGCCAGGCGGGTCTCGAACTCGCAGGCTCAGGCAATCCACTCACCTCGGCCTCCCAAAGTGCTGGGATTACAGGCTGAGCCACCAAGCCCGGCCTGCTGTGATCACTTTTAAGACTGTTGCCAGATTACTTTTTCAAGGGATCAGGTAGGTTCTCCTTCCCTACAGTGAGGTCCGGTGTCCCTGTCTCTCACCCCCTCACCAACCTCAGCTCTCCTATCCTTCACAATCTCTGCTCTTTGGGCAAACCCAAAAGGCAGCATCATTGCCTGTTCTATTTAAGCAGCTGTGGTGGTCAGAAACTTCCTACTTACAGACGGCTACTGTCCACCCCCACCCCATCCCAGTCCTGGCCTGTTCCCAGGGCCATCTGATCCTTACCTCATGTGATACCAGAGATGGTCTTGCTGCTGCTGGTTCTGTGGCTGCCAGGAGGGAGAGCAGGTGGTGGGGCCATCAGTCAGTGGCTGTGGGGATGCAAGGCTCTGGACTGGGACCAAGGAGATCCAAAGTAGGCAGACAAGTACTGGGCTGGGCCACATGGGAAGTGCTGCAGGCACTCAGTCTCAGGCCAGTTGCCCTCAGCTACGTGCAGTCTGCTCTTGGGATCAGGCACAAGCTTGCTTTTGGGAGCAGACACAAGAGTAGCATTCCTGAGTGTGGGCCTGCAAGAACTGCTTTTGAGGAACCCTCCTTTAATCCTTGGGCCCATTGGAATATTCAGAGATGGAGTTAACTTGGGCTTTCCATGCTACTGGCTGGGCAACCCATTGCATAACTACCACTTGGCCTTGGCCTGGGACTCAGCAGGGGTAGGATGGGACCTTTGTGCATCTCTACATTCTGCAGTTCAGGGCCAGTAGTGGCTTATAGCAAGGGAATATGTAGTCCATGAGCCTGGGTCTTAACTACCCAGGTTCCTGAGCCTGGGCTGGAGAGTTCGTGCTTTGGTCCATCTATGTCCCCTTCCAGAGCCTACTGTCTAGGTGGATGAGTAGGGTAGGAACTGGGATTAAAGGTGGAAGAGCAGGTGCTGGCAGTGCATTGACTGGAACCAGATGGGCATCAGGCCTCAGTTCTGCCAAATCCTGCTGGTTACCACCACCCCACTCCTTGCTATTCTTAGCAGCTAAACTGAGGATAGAACATTAGACTGCCCTTTCCCCTCTGGGTGTATGTGTTGAGAGGATGAAGGGGCTACCCAGACAGATTTTCACAGCCCCTTTGGTTAGGGCAAGTGGCAGGTAGGTGGGCCATATGTTTTGCTGGCCATTTATGAACAAGTGGGTATAGAACAGAGCCAGCCAGGAGCTTAGAGGACTGAGCCCTTCATATTGCCGGAACATGTCTGCTTCAACACAGACTCCCCTGGCTGGGTGGTGGGGAGACTGGAAGTCTGTCCTCAAAGGAATCATAGGCCTAGGGTCAAGGGTTGAGTTAGATGGCATTGGTACTGACCACCTGGGGAACCAGCATTTCTCCCAGCCTTCTTCTCCCAGATACAAATCAATACAGCCACCTTCAAGAGTGGGCAGGTTATGGGCTATGCAGGAAGCATGTGTGATTCCTTGGAATCATCACAACATTTCTATCATACAGCTATTGTTCTATTTTTGCAGATAAAGGAATTATGGCTTAGAGAGGGCTGTTATTTTTAACAGTCCTGAGGTGCATTAAATTGGACTCATTATAAGTTTTAATTTAGTGTATAATCCAGCTTTCCAACCCCCAGCCTGCCACAGTCTAGGACTAGGCACAGCCCTTTTGCTGGAGTCTAGGCAGCCACTCTCTGAAGCTCAGGGGAAAGGGTTGGAGAGAGGTTTAGTGTCATCTGGCTGATTTCAAGGACTTGTGGGCCCCTGGCAGCCTCTTACTCTCCCCAGGAAACCCCTGAACTTCCAGAACCTGCCAGAGCATCTGGACCAGCTGCTACATGTGGACAATGAGGATGAGGAAAGCCAGGGTACGTGGCAGCCTCTGGAGTTGGGTTGAGATGTAGAGCTGGGATCTGGAGGGCCAGGAGGCTTCTCTGGTGAGTTCAGTCTACCCTGTGCATCCTGTCAGATCCTCTGTTCTGCCTTACCCCCCATCTCTTCCCTTTTCAGGACAGGTTGAAGGACGGCTTGGCCCATCCACTGTGGTCCTGGACCACACAGGCGGCTTTGAGGGGCTTCTCCTGGTGGATGATGACCTGCTGGGGGTGAGTGAGGATGAGGTGTGGGGTCCCAGGCCAACCACTTCTGGCACAGCTCCAAGCTCCCCCTAATATGGCCCTAGTCTACTCATTGTGATAGGACTGCAGCCAAAAACTCTTCCTTCCATGGCCCCAGACCATTGTGTTCTCAGTCTCTAAACCCCCAAAATAACATCTCTGAAACACTGTTGATATGGCCTCAGCCTCAAGTCCTTCCCAGCATAGCCCTGCCCTTGGCCCAGAATCCCTCTTGACACGGGCCTAGCCCCTCCCACCCTCTTCAGGCACAGTGTACTATTGGCCACAACAGGCAAGTACCACCAAGGCTGGCTCAGTTGGGCGTGGGGTCTTCCTCCCTTGGAGAGGTACTCTGTGGGTTTAGGAGGAAGCTTATAACCCTCTTCTTCACCAGGTTATTGGACACAGCAACTTTGGCACTATACGCTCTACCACATGTGTGTACAAAGGTGAGCCCATATTCTGCTGTGACGTGGGGAGTCAGGAGGAAGTTTGAGGGCCCAGGCCTGAGGCAGGAGACACTTTTGTCCACCTGCTGGGCCTAACTCAGCTCTTTCCAGGGAAATGGGTCTACGAGGTGCTCATCTCCTCCCAGGGGCTCATGCAGATTGGCTGGTGCACCATCAACTGCCGCTTCAATCAGGAGGTATATGCCGGGGAGGAGTCCCCCTTCTAGGGAGACCTTCTCCTGCTGCAGGCCTGATGAGGGCCCCAGAGCCCCTCAGACCTGCTCAGGACCTTAATCCGGACTACCCTCTGGAGAAGGAACATGTTCCACCCCATCCCAGGTACCCCATCCCAGAAAATGCCCCTCACTCCTTCCCTTAGAGCATCAGCCCCCTTGTCTTGAGCCATATGGGTTCAAGGCTGGTGATTGGTGGGCTCTGGCCCTGCTTCTACCTGCCTCATCCTGGACCTCACAGGCAGTTCCTCCCTAGGAGGGGGTTGGAGATACACACAACTCCTATGCCTATGACGGCAACCGGGTACGCAAATGGAATGTGACCACGACGAATTATGGCAAGGTGAGGGCCAAGCCCCCTGTATGTCACTTGCCCCATGATCATCCCCACAGTTTATCTGGAGCCACTGGCAGTTTGAGGGACTGTAGGGCACCAGGGGAGGGACAGGGACTACTTCCAGCTCACCATCACCATCCTGAGGCATGAGCAGTTCTGCAAGTTACTGCTTAGCAATGTCCTGTATCCTCCCCTTCATGCCAGGCTGGGCAGATGTGTTGTGGCCAGTCTCCCCTGGGTGGTCCTGGGAGTGCAGCTGGGAGCAGTGTGAGCAAGCTGCTGTGCTTGCTGTGCGTCTGTGTGTCTGTAAGGCCTCCTCTCATGGCAGGCGTGGGCAGCGGGGGACATTGTGAGCTGCCTGATTGACCTGGATGATGGTACTCTGTCCTTCTGCCTGTGAGTCTCCCACCTCTATCTATAGGCCTGGCCTCTTGGGATCTCCCTCCCCAAGTGTTCTGGTTCCTGTAAAGGGGCTAGGCCGTTTGGTAGCCTGAGGGCGGGCAACACATCCCCCTTAGCACTGGCTCACAGACCTCCCTTCTCTTCCAGGAATGGTGTGTCACTGGGCACTGCCTTTGAGAACCTATCCAGAGGCCTAGGCATGGCCTACTTCCCAGCCATCAGCCTCTCTTTCAAGGAGTCCGTAGCCTTCAACTTCGGCAGCCGTCCTCTGCGATATCATTTTGGGAAGATAGCTATGAGCTGCTTAGAAGCTCTTGGGGAATCTGGGATAAGGGGCTCCCTGTCCCAGGAGTGCTATGGACTAGTGGCAGGCCCCAGCTGCCGTGATAAGTGAGTAGGGTACAGCTTAGGGTGCTGAGGGCTACAGCCCTTACAGCATCCTTGTTAGGTGAGTCTCATTGTTGTCTCCAGTGAACTGATGAGGAATGTAGAGTGGCAAGACAAATGTTACTCCATGGAGAATAAATGGGAGACCTGTGATCTCACCAGCCTTGCCCCAGAGCCTTGCCCCACTGGGGCTGTCACTGGGGAGGGAGTGGGTGTATCTGAGCCACAGAAAAGATATTTCTGGCTTAACTCTGTGGCACCTACCCAGTGGCAGGCTACCGGCCCCTGCAGGACCCACCATGCGCTGACCTGGTACGGGCACAGAAGTTGCTGGGCTGCTTCAGGGCAGTGCTGAGTGTGGAGCTGGACCCCATGGTGAGCTGGGGTCTGGGCTGGGTGAGCTGGGGACCATCCACAGCGCTCTGCTCTTCACAGTCCCCCTCCCTCCTCTACACACAGGAAGGGCGACTGCTGGACAAGGAGAGCTCTGAGTGGCAGTTGCAGGGCCAGCCTACCATCCTCCTCACACTGGCCCACATCTTTCATCGCTTTGCACCACTCCTGGTGAGGGGACGGTGAGGCGGGCCATGCTAGACATACCTGTGTAGACGTGTCCACACTAAGGGCTGGGGAGCTGAGGACCTGAGGTCCAGTAGCACTACCTGGCAGGGCCCTGTGTGACCAGAGGCCTCAGACCGCAACAGTACCTGGGGAAGAGGGGACGCTTCTAGCCAAAGGTGTCAGGGGATGTCCTAGGAAGAAAATGAAAGGTAATGATGCCACAGGCCAAGGAAACTGTATGTGCAAAGCTCTAGAGGAACTGTGGGACAGTGCCCCCTCTTATCTCTCAGTCAGTTCCCAGAAGAGCTCACCTTTGGGTTGGGGTTGCTTGAAGGACTCACGACTCTGTGTGGCCTTGGCCACATGCTAGTGCGGGGGTACTTTGGGGGTACTTTGACTGGAGCAGGAGGCCCCCACCTTACCGGTGTCTGCCCTTGGTGCAGCGCAAGGTATACCTGGTGGAGGCTGTGCTCATGAGTTTCCTGCTGGGCGTCATGGAGAAGGGCACATCCACACAGGCACAGTCTGTGGTGCACCAAATCCTGGACCTCTTGTGGCTCTTCATGGAGGTGAGGCTCCTGACCTCAGGCTTCAGGCCCAGCTGTCAGGCTCCACTGAGGTTGGGAAGGTACAGGGAAGGTCTCAAACGTGGCTGCCCTGGCATCTCTCCTTCAGGACTACGAGATACAGGATTGCCTTAAGCAGTTGATGATGTCTCTGCTGCGGCTGTACCGGTTCTCGCCCATCGTTCCAGACCTGGGCCTGCAGGTGGGAGTGGTTGCCCTTGCCCTGAGTCCCCTGGGCCTCACCTGGCCCATTCTGAGCACCCCCCCCCCCACAGATCCACTACTTGCGGCTCACTATCGCCATCCTGAGGCATGAGAAGTCCCGCAAGTTTCTGCTTAGTAACGTCCTGTATCCTTTCCTTGCTGCCAGGCAGGCCAGACATGTGGTGCCCTCTGGGGTCAGCAGAGGCCGGGGAGGGCAGAGCTTATCTGGCCAGGAGTCCCTAGGGAGGCTCAAGAGGACCGAACTGCCCAATATGTGGCACTCTGTCTGCAGAGCAGGCAAGGTAGAGCAAAGTACTTGGGCTGGCCGCCAGTCTGACCAGGGTATTCCAAGTGACTGAAGGACATGGGCTCCGTGGGGGTGTGGGAAGGGACACTAGGGCCTGCCCTCTTCAGCCAAGGCCCTATGCTTGTGTCTGTGTTCCACAGTGGGAATTCCTGCAAGATCTTAAAGGAGGCAGCTTTTCCTGCTTCCCAGAAGTGTTAAGAACTGCACAAATCAGCCGGGCGTGGTGGCTCACGCCTTTAATCTCAGCACTTTGGGAGGCTGAGGTGAGAGGATTGCCTGAGCCCATGGATTCGAGACCAGCCTGGGCAACCTGGGGAGACCTCATCTCTACAATAAATCAAAAAATTGGCCAGGTGTGGTGGCGCATGCCTGTAATTCTAGCTTCTTGGAAGATTGAGGCAGAAGGATCACCTGAGCCCAGCAGGTCAAAGCTGCAGTGGCCAGGAGCGTGCCACTGCACCCCAGCCTGGGCAACAGAGTGAGCATCCAACTCAAAAACAAACAAACAAAAAGCACTGCACAAGTAAGAGAGAGAGCCTAGCTTTGAGCTCCAGGATAGGAAGGCTGAGCTCATAACCATCTTCTCAGCCTGGGGTCTTCTGGCCTTTAGGAAGCAGTTGCAAAACTGGAGAAACAGGGACCAGTTAGGTCCTGGGAAGAGCCACCAGTCCTTCTCTCCAGCCCATCCCACAGTCATCTGTTCCTGTGATGAATCTTTATTATGCACCTGCTGGGTACTGGATTTGCTGGACTTGACAGCTATGGCTCTTCCTCAAGGCTCATACTCTGGGGAGACAGGCAACATAGCAATGATGGCACCTGTGGTGGTGGGAAAGCTGTGGTGGGCACGTCTGGGAGTGGGCTTCCTGGGGAGGACTCATGAGGGTATGCAGGGTATTCTTTAGTGAGCAGAGCCCTGCCTTGACAACCACCAGTTTTGATGTGCTCCGGTCAGTTGTCTTCTTTTACATCAAGAGCCCCCTGCGTGTGGAGGAGGCCGGCCTGCAGGAGCTCATTCCCACCACGTGGTGGCCCCACCGCTCCAGTAGGGAGGTGGGTAGACCCCCAGTGGGGTGGGCAGTGGTCATAATGAGGGCTGGCTTGTGGCATCTGAGCCATCTGAAACAGCATGTGAGGTCTTTTTGCCAGCCCTGGTCCAAGTGCTGGGTGTGGGGTAGGGGTCTTCTGCTTGAAGTAGGCCTGGGTAAGTACTAGGTGATCCTGCTGTCTTTAACCCCTTGCCCCCACCCAGGGCAAAGAGAGTAAGGAGGTAAAGGAGGAGACGGCCGAGGAGCGGCTCAGGCGGCGTGCCTACGAACGGGGCTGCCAAAGGCTCAAGAAGCGCATTGAAGGTCGGCCCCAGTCCAGGGCATGGCATGGGGTGGGGGATTTGTGTGTGTATGTACGTGGTATGTGGGGGTACTTGGTAGTGACTATACCTAGGTTGGGCTTGGGGAATCGTGATGGTGGAGTCCTAACCCAATTCTGCTACCTGTTCCCATCCCTGGGAGCCTGGGTAAGCCAGGGTAAGATACAGCCTGAGGGCCATGTTTCCCACCTCACCCCCAGTGGTGGAAGAACTCCAGGTCCAGATCCTGAAGCTGCTGTTGAACAATAAAGATGACAATGGGGTGAGTGACTCTCAGACCCCTGTGGGTCCCTAGTGGGAAGGGATGCTGTATGATGCTCCAGGACCCAGAGGGCGGGTCTAGCTCAGGTTCCCAGGGCAGGCCTAGGGTAAGATACAGCACCGAGCTGGTCTGGTCTGAGCCTGCATTATCTGTTCATCATCACCTCATTTTTCCTTCCCTTGAAGGGTGAGGCTTCTAGGTACATCTTCCTAACCAAGTTCCGCAAGTTTCTGCAGGAGAATGCCAGTGGCCGGGGGGTAGGTGTCCTCCAGGCCAGCCCACTGACTGTGCTGCATGGCTGTGCCCTGAGCTTTGGGCACCTCTCAGGCTGCCTCCTTCCTGCCTGTGCCTTTCTCTGGGGCCTTTCCCTCCTTGTTCAAGCTTGGGGCAGGACCTTGGATAAGGAATGGTCTGGCACCAATGCATGTTTTGTGCCCTGTGCCCACAGAACATGCCCATGCTTTGCCCCCCTGAGTACATGGTCTGCTTCTTACATCGGCTGATCTCTGCCCTGCGCTACTATTGGGATGAATACAAGGCCTCCAACCCCTGTACTTCCTTCAGTGAGGGTGAGTGGCAATGGGGCCCCAGGTCAGTGAGGCTGGACACAAGCAAGCATAGGGCAGCCTCTAGCGTTGGTGTAGCGTGCTGAGCTGACTGAGGGGCTGAGGGGAGTGTCCCTGGCCTCCTGCCCAGTTAAATCCTACCTACACACAGGCAGCTTCTTCACTGAGGCAGCAGAAACCCTGCACTCTGGGACTGCCAAGCCCGTATTTGCTCCGATTGTCCCCACAAGCTCTTGCTCTTTTATGAGCTCTTTTCATCAGTCCTAGCCCGCCCAGCTCTCTGTGTAGTCCTTTATAAGGCTGCCTAGGGTGTGTGCTGGGAAGCCCTTTGTGTGGAACAGAGTCCCCAAGAGTCAATGGGAGCTTGACTTGCCCTGGATTGGGGGATATCCCACAGGCCTGGGTCTGGGTCTTTCTGCTTCTCCCTTGAGTAACTGGCTACCATGAATGCCCCCCCCAGCCCCAAGTTGTGCAGTTGCTGCCACTAACCTGAAATAGCAGGGAGTGGGGAGGCAGGGGGGGCCTGGCCTCTGGTCCTGCTGTCTGTCTAGATGGGTGGGTGGCTGAAGACAGAAGTGCTGTGCTGGGCCGAGTAGAGAGGTGGGCTGTGAGGGGAGACTTCCTACTGGGCCTTGACTGTTGGCCCTGCCTCCCAACTCCTCGCAGAGGCCTACATCCCACCCCAGGTCTTCTATAATGGCAAGGTGGACTACTTCGACCTGCAGCGCCTGGGTGGCCTCCTTTCGCACCTGCGGAAGACTCTCAAAGGTACATGCAGGCCTGTGAGCAGTGAGCAGGTTTGGGGCTGAGGGGGCTGGGCAGTCCCTGAGCCTGCTCGGCTAAGGGCGCTGAGCGATCCTATGCCCACCAGAGGGCACCCGAGGCGCTCTGCCTGCTCAGGCAGGAAGATGCTGATCTGCCCGCTCTGCTTCTGGGCTTGCATCCAGCTATCCCTTCCCTTGAGCACCCACCCCAGAGGAAGCCTGGGAGCGCAGTAATGAAATAGGGGGCATGTGTGCCAACAGGAGGCCATGGGATCTTGGCGAGCATGGGGGGTGGGGCGTGCGGGTACTGCCTGAGCTGCCTACAGGGATGAGCACAAGTTGCTCCAGTGCACAGGGCTGAGCACAGCATGAGTGAGGGCAATTACGCCTGAAGCCTGTTACCGTGTCCTGGTGCCGGAAGCAGTTGGTGTGCTGTGATGCCGGGTGTAATGAGAAATGAGACTGAGAGGTCTCTAGGGCAGAACCTGAGGGCCTTGCCGTCTACAAAGCAGGTGTGGACTCATTCCAGGGGCACTTTGGAAAGTCTTGAGCTGGGGAGTGAAGGCGAGAATCTTGTGTTGTAAGAAGTTCCCTCTGGCTGCTGTTATATGGAGACCAGAGTGCAGAGGCCAGAGAGACAGGGAGGCCAGGCACAGAGGGGACTATAAGGAGGATACAGGTGAAAGCAAGGAGGCCAAGATGACAAGTTTGGCATTGGATAAAGTGTGTTTGAGGTGGCCAGGGGCATAACCAAGAGCAAGACCTGGGCTGGAGGCAGAGTTGTATGGTCAGCTGCCACTGTAGAGGTGGGAATGAGCTTGGTATGAGAGTAAGAGAGGCTCTGACGAGTGTGAGGTCCCAGGAGACAAAGACAGGGATGACAGGAAGCATACGGTGAGGAAGGCCTCCTGTTCCTCAGTGGCTGCTAGACAAGGGGCCCTTGGGATGAATGAAGGCTGGAGTGGAGTAAGTAGAAGGTGGGGGCAGGCACAGCAGTAAACCGGATCACCTGCCTCGCCTGCCAGGGCTTCCTGCTGTCCCAGGCATTTCCACTGTAACCTCTTACCCCACCACTGGCCTGAGAACCCTCCTGCCATCCCTCCCAGATGAACTTGCTTCCAAAGCCAACATCGTGATCGACCCTCTGGAGCTCCAGGCAGCCACCATGGATGATCTGGACGAGGATGAGGAGCCAGCCCCGGCTGTGGCTCAGGTGTCGCACTAGGGGCAGGCAGGAAGCTTTGTGTTGAGCTTTTCCTTTATTGTGTGGGCAGGGGTATCACCCAGGGCCATCTCCCCCTCCAGATGAACAAGAGGCTTCTTACTAGGCAGGTCCCTTGCTGTGGGTGGAGGCATGAGCCCTCCCTTCCTTTTCCCCAGGCTCAGTGGCTAAGGGAGTACTAAGCTGGCCCTGGTCCAGGGAGCTGAGTAGCCTGTGGCCTCCTCTCTCCACCACAGCGTCCCATGCAGCCCCTGGCCGTGGGGGGGTCACTGCCCCTGCCCCGGCCCGGCTGGCTCAGTTCTCCAACCTTGGGCCGAGCCAACCGTTTCCTCAGCACAGCAGCTGTGAGCCTCATGACCCCACGGCGGCCTTTGAGCACCTCGGAGAAAGTGAAGGTCCGCACGCTGAGCGTGGAGCAGAGAACCCGTGAGGACAGTAGGTGCCGGGTGGGGTCAGACACTGCAGGACCCTTCTGTGTACAACCCCCATCCTGGGTAAAACCAAAATACACCTCCATGCCTTCCCAGCCCTGCAGCTTGGCAGCTTCCCAAGGGTGCAGGAAGCACACTCTGAAAGCAAAAATCGATGTACACAAATAGGCTCTGGTACTGCGGGGCCTTGCCCTGCACCCCACCCCAACCCTCACAGTCTCCCTGCACATCTTTCCTTGGGCAGAGAAAGTGGGAGAGAGGATTCCCTCTCCTGCTGTGGGGTCCATCCAGGCTGCACGGACTTGGGAGAGAGCTGGGATGGCCCCGCCCCTGACCATGGCCTCCCCACTTTTCCCAGTTGAGGGCAGCCACTGGAATGAGGGCCTGCTGCTGGGGCGGCCCCCTGAGGAGCCTGAGCAGCCCCTCACCGAAAACTCACTGCTGGAAGTCCTAGACGGGGCCATCATGATGTACAATCTCAGTGTTCACCAGCAGCTGGGCAAGGTCTTGCACTGTTGGTCCCCGTGTGCTGGGTGGGGGATGTTCTGCATGTTTGGACATATGTGTGCACCTCTGTGTGCTCATGGGACTACAAGGCTGCCTGTGCATGACTGTGCACATGAGCACATGCCACAGCAAGGCTGGTTTCTGCCCCTGCTGCTTAGGTCTGACCTAGCTGACTGTTGTAGGGGAAGCCACCCTGGGCCTAATGTTGGCGGGGCTGGGGTCCACATTGGGTCTGAAGAAGCCTGGATGAGGTGGCCAAGGGTAACTCTGGACATGTGGTGTCCTGTGTTCTAGATGGTGGGTGTCTCTGATGATGTCAACGAATATGCTATGGCTCTAAGGGACACAGAGGACAAGCTCCACCGGTGCCCCAAGCGGGTAAGACCTGACTAGGCGGGAATGTCTTGTAAAGGAAGGGGTGTTGTACAGGGGCAGCTTGCTTACTCAGGGTCCCCAGGGTGGCCCACAAAGGAAATCTGGTTCTGGGGGCTGCCCCAGAAGTTCTTATCCCCCATCATGCCAGTGAGAGCACATCCTGACCCCATCACCAGTGTGGCCTGAGCCCAGGTGTCTCCACCCTCCAGCCCACTAAGTGCTGATGCACACCCACTCTCCTCATCAATTATGAATCATCCCTGAGTGCTTCCTCAGCCACTTGCAGAGTCAGCAGGAAGCAGGCCCTGGCTCCTCTGCTCCCTCTGGAGCCCCTCTGCCAGAGCTGTCCTGGCCCGGGGAGTGGGGCCAAATGTGTCCCTGCTGGGCTTCCCTGGCAGGCCACTCACCCCCAATGTCAGCAGAGTCCTGGGCCTGGCCAGCCACTGGAGCTGCTGCATTCCTGGCATTGAGTCCCTGGGTGTTCTGGCTAGGGGCTCTGACCCCTCAGCTGAGCTCACTTCCACGTCCTGAGGGGATGACTATGGATGTGTTCTGAGGCTTGCTCAGGGTCACCAGTGGGTCAGTGGCAGAAGAGAGTTTTGAAAAGTGGAGCCCAACTCTTTACCTGTTCTAGGCACTAGTAGGGCCCCTCATAGGCTGCCTGAGGGGGCCGGGGCAGACTTGGGTGTGAGGCCATGACTTGATTGTCCTCCTTTCTCCTTGGGTGGCAGAGGAAGGACATCCTTGCAGAGTTGACCAAGAGCCAGAAAGTTTTCTCTGAAAAGCTGGACCACCTGAGCCGCCGTCTTGCCTGGGTCCACGCCACCGTCTACTCCCAGGTGAGTCAGTGTGGCCTTAGCCAGTTGCTACTCCCACAACCTCACTGCCCTGCCATGGGGTAGGCGGGGTTGTGCCAGGATCCTTGATGCTCTCTGCCCTCTTGGGCCTCTGGCACACATGTCCCTTTCCCACCCTTCACACTTCTTTCTCCTATACCATGCCACATTCCTGTATCTCTCATGCCCCATGGAGTTGAGTAGGTGCCATTTTTAGACCTCCAGTACCCTTCCAGCTTTAAGTCTTTCCTCTGAGAGCAGGGTCTGCCTCTTCTTGCCTCCCCTTCTCCTCTGCCCCCCTTAGTTTCTTGACCCCCCTCCTTCTCTCCTGGCTCACCAGGGGCTCTGCAACCTCTCCCGGAGCCTTACCCCCATCTTCTGCATCTGCTTCTGTGTGACTCACCTGCCACCCTGAAGGCTTGTTCCCTACTCACTCACTCATTCACTTGCTCATTCATTCAATAACACAAATCCCATGCCTGGAGTGTGCCAGGGACACATGGTACTGAACCAGAAAGATGAGCCTCTGCCCTCCCATGGCATTTAGCCTGGTGGGATACACGATCAACAGAACGCTCTGGCTATGGAAGAAGACCCTCTGGATTTGTTTCTTCTCCCTTCCCTCTGGTACCTCTCTCCCATCAGTGAGTGCCCTGGGGCTCTCCCTGGGTGCCCACATCAGGATGTCTGAGATCTTGGGCATGCCCCTTCCCAATAATTGGGTGCTCAAGGCCTTTGGTGTCCCCATCTCCGCTTGGTATTTCTCCTGGTGGCTCCTCCCCAAAACCCAAACCACCTCCATCTTTTACCTACTCCTTCCTCTCTTGCTGCCACAGATGACCTTGCCTTCAGCACCATGAAGATGATCAGGTCAGGGGAACTTCCTCTCCTTCCCCGCTCCAGGATTATATGCCTGCCTGCCTTCCTTGGCAATCTTGCTGCCCTCTCTTACACTGTCTTCTCAGGACCCTTGCCTTCCTATCTCTCTGCCTTTTTTTTTTAAATTGTGTTAAACTATACATGACATAAAATTTACCATCTTAGACATTTTAAAGTGTTGAGTACATTCACATTCTCATACAAGCAATCTCCAAACTCATTTTATCTTGCAAAACAGACATTCTGTACCTATTAAAAATAACTCCCAGCCGGGCTCGGTGGCTCAGCCTGTAATCCCATGCCTTTGGGAGGCTGAGGTGAGTGGATTGCCTGAGCCTGCGGGTTCGAGATCCATCTGGGCAACTTGGCGAGACCTCATCTCTACAATAAATCAAAAATTAGTCGGGTGTGGTAGCGCGCGCCTGTAGTTCAGCTACTTGGAAGGCTGAGGCAGAAGGATCGCCGGAGCCCAGCAGGTCGAGGATGCGGTGGCCGGGAGCGTGCCACTGCACTCCAGTCTGGGCGACAGAGTGAGACTCCAACTCAAAAAAAAAAAAAAGTAACTCCCTGTCCAACCCCTGGGCAACCACCATTCTACTTTCTGTCTCTAAGTACCATAGTCAGTAGAATTATACAGTATTTGTCTCTTTGTGTCTGGCTTATCTCACTTGTTTTCAAGGTTCATCCATGTTGTAGCTAGCATGTGTCAGAATTTCCTTCCTTTCTGTGACTGAGTAATATTCCAGTGTATGTATATAACACATTTTGCTTATTCATTCAACTGCTGATGGATAGTTGGGTTGCTTCTGCCTTTTGGCTGTTGTGAATAATGCTGCTATGAACATGGGAATACAAATACCTTTTCAAGGGCCGGGCTCGGTGCCCTAGCCTGTAATCCCAGCACTTTGGGAGACCAAGGCGAGTGGATTGCCTGAGACCATGGGTTCGAGACCCACCCAGCCAACTTGGCAAGACCTCGTCTCTACAATAAATCATAAAATATCAGCCAGGCATGGTAGCGCGTACCTGTAGTTCCGGCTACTCGGAAGGCTGAAGCGGAAGGATTGCCAGAGCCCAGCAGGTAGAGGCTGCGGTGGCCATGAGTGTGCCACTGCACTCCAGTCTGGGCAACAGAGTGAGACTACAACTAAAAAAAAACCAACAAAAACAAATTCCTCTTCAAGACCTTACATTCAATTCTTTTGGGTATTGAATGGCTGAGTCATATGGTAATTCTATGTTTAATGTTTAAGAAACCGCCAAATTGTTTTCCACAGTTTTACATTCCAGCCAAAAGTGCACAAGGGTTCCAATTCTTTCACATCCTCACCAACATTTGTTATTTTCTGTTTATTGATAGTAGATCCTAATGGGTACGATGTGGTACCCCATTGTGGTTTTGATTTGCATTTCCCTAATGATTAGTGATGGTGAGCACCTTTTCATGTGCTTATTGGCCATTTACATATCTCCTTTGGAGAAATGTCTATTGAAGTCCTTTGCCTGTTTTTTATTTCTTATTTTTTTGAGTTGGAGTCTCACTCTGTCGCCCAGACTGGAGTGCAGTAGCACACTCCCAACCACTGCAGCCTCGGTCTACTGGGCTCTTGCGATCCTTCCACCTCAACCTTCCAAGTAGCCGGAACTACAGGCGCACGCTACCATGCCCGGCTAATTTTTGATTTATTGTAGAGACGAGGTCTTGCCGGGGTGGGCCTCAAACCCACGAGCCCATCCCTTTGCCTGTTTTTTAATTGAGATTTTTGTTGTTGAGTTGTAGGACAATGTGTATATTTTGGATATTCATCCCTTATCAAATATGTAAATGTTTCCTCCCATTCTGTGGATTGTCTTTTTTACTCCGTTGATTGTATTCTTTGGTGCACAGAGATTTTTTATTTTGATATAGTGCAATTTGTCTATATATATATTTTTTGATGCCCATGCTTTTGGCATCATATCTAAGAAATCATTGTCAAATTCTATGTTATAAAGCTTTTCCCCTATGTTTTCTTCTTAAGAGTTTTATAGTTTCAACTATAAAATGTTTAGGTCTTCAGTCTATTTTGAGTTAGTTGTTGTTTTGTGTTTTTTTGAGTCAGAGTCTCACCCTGTCACCCAGGCTTGAATGCAGTGGCATGCTCATTGCTATTGCAGCCTCGACCTGCTGGGTTCAGGCAATCCTTCTGCCTCAGCCTTCCAAGCAGTGGAAACTATAGGCGCCCACCACCCTGCCTGGCTTATTTGTTTATATATTGTAGCGACAAAGTCTCACCAAGTTGCCCAGGCTAGTCTCGAACCCCTAGGCTCAGACAATCCTCTCGCCTCTGCCCCCCAAAGTGCTGGGATTACAGGCATGAGTCACCACATCTGGCCTGTTTTGAGTTAATTTTTGTATATGATTTACAGTGAGGGTCCAGCTTCATTCTTTTGCATGTGACTATTCACTTTTCTCGGTGCCACTTGTTGAAGAGACTGGCCTTTCCTCATGGAATGGTCTTAGCACCCTTGTCAAATCATTGGGCCATATATATGAGGGCTTATTTCTGGGCTCTCTGTTCTATTCCATTGGTCTCTGTGTTTGCCTTTATGCCGGCACCACACTTCCTGATTACTGTAGCTTTGGTATAAGTTTTGAAATCAAGAAATGTGAGACCCCCCACGTTTGTTTTTTTTCAAAATTGTTTTGTCTATTTGAGGTTCTTTAAAATTTATATGAATTTCTGGATAAATTTTTCTATTTCTGCAGAAAGCACTTTTGGGATTTTGATAGGGATTGTATTAAATCTGTAGGTTCCTTTGGGCAGTAGTGACATCCTAATAATATTAAGGTAATAATCCATGAACACAGGATTGCTTTCCATTTATTTAGATTTTTAATTTCTTTCAACAACATTTTGTAGTTTTTAGTGTAGCTCAAGTCTTTTGCCTCCATGGTTAAGTTTATCCCTGAGCATTTTATTATTTTTGGTGCTATGTAAATGGAATTGTTTTCTTGATTTCCTTTTGGATTGTTCAGTTTTGCATATTGATTTTGTATCCTACAACTTTGCTGAATTTGTTTATTAGTTCTAGCAAGGTTTCTTGTTTTCTCTTTTAATGTGGAATCTTTAGATTTTTCTACATGTAAGTAATGTCATGTCTGTGAAGAGATAATTTTACTTCTTCCTTTCCAATTTAAATGCCCTTTATTTATTTTTTCTTGCCTAATTGCTCTGGCTAGGATTTCAGTACTGTGTTGAAAAGAGTAGTGAAAGTGGGTATCCTTGTCTGTTCTTGGACTTAGAATGGGAAGGTCCAGTCTTTCGCCACTGAATATGATGTTAGATTTAGGCTTTTCATACATGGCTTTTTTAGGTTGAACTGCCTTCTTTCCTTTTCATCTTCAGCACTCACTTGTCTCTTTCTCATCCAGTTTCTCCCACTATTAAAGGAAAGAACCTATGAGACCTTTCCTTGACTTTCCATCAGCTAACATCTACCACTCTCTCCTTCTCTGTGTGTCTTAGCTCCTACATCTTCCTCTTCTGCTCATCCCGTCACAGGCTCTTTCTCATCTCTGAAACTGTCCTGTCAAGATCTCTGTCTACTCACCTCCTACCACTACCTTGCTGGCTTATCTCCATCTCCATTGTATTGGTCCCTTGGCTTCAGTGGTGCCATTGTCATCCCCTCCTCAGACTCAGTCTTCTTCCCTGCCCTTCAATAGCAGCAGGATCTCCACTGCCCCTGTGGGCCCAGGCTCAGGCCCAGGCCCACCCCTACCCCTCTGACCTCTTTCTTACATCCTTTTCTTTGGGTTCGCAGACTGGTATAAGATGTGCCAGCTCCACTCCAAAAGATGTGGGTACCGTGGATCTGGGCTGGGACCTGGGGCCTTCTTCTGGCCTGGGCCCCTTTGTGAGATGCTGACACAGACTCTCGGGGAACCACATTGTGGGGAGCAGGGCGCTTAGCTGCTTTTGTCTGTTTCCTCTGGCCTCTGTTCCACCAGTAGTCCACACTGCCCCCAACCTTCCCATCCTTTTTCCTTTGTGCTCCAGACCAAATTTCTACCTGCCTCCTCACCACCACCTCTCTGGGTATCCCCAGGTGCCTCATGCTCCATTTGCCCCCTCCCTCTGCCCTATAACAGGCATGCTTCTCCTTTAGTCTTCTGACCTCCATAGAGGCTCTACCCGCCCACCAGAAATGTGGGTCCCGTTCTTGATGCGACTTTTCTTTTATCCCCACAGCCCATCAGTGCATCACCAGTCCTGGCCTTCCAGTCCCTTTGTCTGCCATCTTGGGCACAGATGAGACTGTAGCATCCTTACTGTCCTGTCACCACTTACCCTGCAGCCCCTTCTGCACTGGGCAGTGTCCCAGCGTAGACTTCTGGTCACATCATCCTTTTACTTAAAACTTTCCCATGCCTCTTAAAATATGCAAGCCAGAGTGCTGGTCTGGGTTGTCCTACTGCCCCCTCCAAGATGGGCACACCCCTCTTGCCTGCTCTTGATTGTCCTTGCTTGAGCCATTGCTCACACTTCCTACAATCCAGGTTTCAGTTCTGATGTCATAGTCTTGGGCGACCTTTACTGATCCCCAGACCATGTCCCCTGTAACCCTTATGGTGAACAGCCCAGCAGCACCCCATGTGCCTCCTGCAGGAGAAGATGCTGGACATCTACTGGTTGCTGCGTGTCTGCTTGCAAACCATCGAGCATGGTGATCGCACGGGTCCTCTCTTTGCGTTCATGCCTGAGTTCTACTTGAATGTGGCCATCAACAGCTACAGTGCTCTCAAGAATTACTTTGGCCCTGTGCACAGCATGGAGGAGCTTCCAGGTGATGGGACCATTCCGGCTGGGGCAGAAAATGAGGCCTTTAGTATGAGACCCAGGAGCCCTGGTCTGAGCCGTCCATGGCCCAGCAGCATACCTCCACGTGGGGAAAGGGAGGCAAGGCTGCCTCTGTGGATAGCCCTGCAACAGATGAGCATGTGCACCCTGCCCTCAAACCTGCAGCCACATAGCCAACAGCTTCTCCTTTGTGCTGGGAGGAAAACAGACAAGATAGAGCATAGCAGGTGGGGACCCCGGGGCTTTCACTTCCTTTCTAGCACTGCTGAGAAGCTGCTATAGTCCAGCAGCCATCCGGAGTCTCACCCTGTTGCCCTAGAACTGGTCAGGGAGTATGTCAACTGGTCAGGGGCAGAATGGTTTGTCTTTATAAGTCACAGCAGGGGACGGGGCCCTACTGGGGACCACAGAGGAGACTGGGCTTCTCACAGCCCACTGTCTGGGTCAAGCTGTGAACTTTCAGCCCCTGACCCACCCCCCGCCCTACCCCAGGCCTCAGTGCAGGCTTTGTCTTTAAAGACAGAGCTGTGGGTATCCAAGGAACTTTGACTGCTCATCAAGTGTGTATCCTGAGATGGGTTTGAGCCCAGGTCAAGGGTCTTTTCAGGACCTGCCTTACTCCCACAGTGAGCCTGTGCCTTAGCCCTTCCAAAAGGCCAGTGAATACCTTGCCCGGTGTCCCCAGCTGCCATTCTGAGTCCAGATGGAACTTGGAACCAGCTACCCAAGCCCACCCACCGTGCCAAGGGATGTGTCTATGTCTGGAGCCCCTACTACTGACCAGGCCAACAAGTCTTACCTCCCATTCTTACAGACTACGAAGAGACCTTGACCCGCCTAGCCGCCATCCTTGCCAAACACTTTGCTGACACACGCATCGTGGGCACTGGTGAGGTGCCCTATAGAGGGCCAAAGGGGATGGGGATGAGATAGCACTTCTAGCGGGTTGTTTGCTACAGACAGGGCCAGGCACGGTGGCTCACCCCTATAGCCCCCACACTTTGGGAAGCTGAGACTAGAGGACCACTTAAGCCCAGGAATTTGAGACCATCCTGGACAACATAGTGAGACCTAGTCCCTACAGAATTAAAAAATTAGCCGGATGCAGTGGCACATGCCTGTAGACCCTGCTACTTGGGAGGCTGAGGCAGAAGGGATTACCTGAGTCCAGAGGCTGTAATGAGCAGTGATCATGCTACTGCGCTCCAGCCTGGGCAGCAGAATGAGATTCCAACTAAAAAAAAAAAAAAGACAGGTGGGTATAAGGCATGGGGCCAAGGCTCATGCCAAGTCTCTGCTAAGGCATGGCTTGTCTCCGTAGACATCCGAGACTCGCTGATGCAGGCCCTGGCTAGCTATGTGTGCTACCCACACTCCCTGCGAGCCGTGGAGCGAATCCCTGAGGAGCAGTGAGTACAGGCCTGGGGGCAGCCATACATCCTGCCCTGCCGAGCACCATGCCCAGCCCAACCCTGTGTCTGCTACTGCTTGCCCTCACAGACGTATCGCCATGGTGAGGAACCTCTTGGCACCCTATGAGCAGCGACCCTGGGCCCAGACCAACTGGATCCTGGTGCGGCTCTGGAGAGTAAGCCTGACATGAGGGAAAAGGCTGAGGCTGGCTAGAGAGAGAGGTTGCCCTGTCCCACTGACCCCCCACTGACTCCACCCTCAGGGCTGTGGGTTCGGGTACCGCTATACACGGCTGCCACATCTGCTGAAAACCAAACCTGAAGATGCCAATTTACCCAGCCTCCAGAGTGAGTATCCAGGTTGGGCAGGTCCTAGCAGCATCCTGGGCAGGGCAGGCTGGTGACCCTTACCCACTACACTTGGATTCCTTCCGACTCTTCCCCTCTTCCAACCCCGTTCCTGTACTTGAGTTGGGCCCCAAATTCCCTGCCTATTGCCTGGAGTTTCCATTTTCCCTGCTTCCTCCCAGCCCAAGGACACTCTGGGACTATTCCCCTTTGCCCTACAGTCCCTCTTGTGCCCTTTGGACCTCAACACTCATCATGGGTCACAGTGAAAAGGGACAGTATCTTCCCAGCCTGCCGGCAGCTCATACAGACGAAACATTATCCCTTGTCCTCTAATCTGGCTCCCTGACCTCCAGCCTTGTCCCAGCACTGTGTTCTTCTACTCCTTCTTTGCCAAGACTTAGGGCTGGGCTCAGGCCTTGGATACCTAAGTCAAGTGGGAGCACAGACTGGAGGGGTCCAGGTCCCCAGTGGGTGTTTATGGAGTCCCCTGGAGTAAGGGGCATTTAGTTGGGAGCAGAGGCTGTGTTCACTCTCCAGGGTAAAGTCTTTTGTGCCTGAGGACCTTCCCCTAGGCCTGGCCCAAGGTCTTGGGATATGTAGCTTGCAGAGTTCCTGCCACCCACTGTACTGACTCTTCTTGACTTGTGTAGTGTGTCTCTGTCCTTGTGGGCGGTATTTTGGCTTGAGGGGTGTCCTCAGAGAGGCAAGTGCCTTTTCACATAGCAAGTCCTTGCCAGTTGGGCCTCCCTCGAGGACGGAACTGAGCTGCAAATGGAGTGGCAGTGGGGCCGATACGTGTCCTGCTGCTGCAGGAACTATTGATTTGCATCAAGGGGTGGGGGCCAGCTGCAGCTAAGGGCTCTGGTTACTGCTGGCTGCCAGCCCAGACTTGATGTCCACCACCTCGGCCATATGCCAAGGCCAGGCCAAGGACAGCAGAGGACAGCAGGGCTTGCAGCAGTGCTCAAAGCTGGCCCTTGGAAAAGCTGGCCTTGATACCAATGGGGAAGAGTCTGAATCACCCCATCTAGGTGTGACTCCATCTGAAGGATGTGCAACTCAGAACTGGGGGTCAGGCTCAGCTGTGTGGCTGTTCTAGGCCTAGGGGGGGTGGTGTAAGGGAGCTACAAACAACTGCAGCCTGTAGCTTGCTCAGCAGGAGGGGGCAGATTTAGCTCCAACTCCTAGGCAGCAGCACTCTGTTCCCCGCTGCCTTCGTGAGCTGAGCATTCCCAGGGAGCCGTCTTTCTATCCTTACCCTAATGGCCAATGAGTGAGGACAGAGGCACACAGGCCGAGGTCACTGCATTGGAGTCCCTGGTGATGCCGCTTCCACATGCTCCTGCAGAGCCCTGCCCCTCCACCCTGCTGCAGCAGCACATGGCAGACCTGCTACGGCAGGGCCCTGATGTGGCGCCCAGCTTCCTCAACAGCGTCCTCAACCAGCTCAACTGGGCCTTCTCTGAATTCATCGGCATGATCCAGGAGGTGGGCTGCGGTGGGGCCCTGTGGGTCAGGGTGGTACAGAGGACAAGGCATGTTCCCAGGGTATTGTCAGGCCATTGACTGCTGCTTGCCATGTTCGTGGCTCAGATTCAGCAGGCTGCTGAACGCCTGGAGCGAAACTTTGTGGATAGCCGGCAGCTCAAGGTATGTGCCACCTGCTTTGACCTCTCGGTCAGCCTGCTGCGTGTCTTGGAGATGACCATCACGCTGGTGCCTGAAATATTCCTTGACTGGACCCGGCCTACCTCTGAGATGCTGCTGCGACGTCTTGCACAGGTGTGTCCATCTGAGCAAGACTGCCCTCTGGGTATGCCCCAGTTGTGACCCTGCCCATCCACCAATGGGTTCCTACCCTCCCTCCTGACACCCACAGCTGCTGAACCAGGTGCTGAACCGAGTGACAGCTGAGCGGAACCTGTTTGACCGTGTGGTCACCCTACGGCTGCCTGGTAAGAACTTAGATGCCCTGGATCCCAACATACCACAGGCCCTGGTTCCTCTACCAGGAGCTGTGATGCCTGATTCTGGTCCAGGATACCCAGGCTTGGTGCCCTCCAGCCTCGGCTTACCCTTCTATAGGGAGGACAGTGGGAAGGGTGGATGACAGCCAGGCCTGGCAGCCCCTGCAGTGGGAGCGCATGGGTGGTTCATCTCCTTTCTTCCCTTCCCCTTAGGCCTAGAGAGCGTGGACCACTACCCTATACTGGTGGCAGTGACAGGCATCCTGGTGCGGCTTCTGGTGCATGGCCCAACCTCAGAGTGAGTGTTGGGAACTGTGGGGCCCCGTGGGAGATGGGAATTTCTGATGAGGAGAGGCTGGGCAGTCTCTCATACCTCAGTTTCCTCATCTCAAAAATGGACCCCAGTATCAGGTTCTGAAGCGGAGGGAAGGTGGCGAGGTGTGGACTGCTTAAATAGGTGGCAACAGCAGATTTGGGGACCCCAGCAGGACAAGGTGTCCCAGCCCACAGTCAGAGCCTCTGGCTTGTGGCCATGCCTCAGGCAGGACATGGGAGCCAGGACTCTGGAGGGTGTGTCATCCTATGAGCAAGGCCACATTGCTGGGTCGAGAGCTGAGCACACACAACACTATCTTGGTCTGCAAAGGCTCCAGCAGTGAGAGTGTACTACCTTTATTAAGACTCTCCTTACCAGCTGGGTCCAGGACACCCATGGGGTCCCCAGCTCAGCCCCACACGAGTGGCTCTCAGACCCTTCTTCCTTGGCTCCCTGCAGTGAGAGTCGTGAAATGCACGTGAAGCCAGGGCACTGCCTAAGCCATTAGGCTGAGACCAGTGCCAGCCCTTAAGAGGCTCCCACCCTCAAGGGACATGGAGTTCCTGCTAGGCCCTCCCAGCTTAGCCATGCTCACTGGGCTTTTTACTGCTGAAAAGTTGGGTGTGCAGGTCCTGATCCCCTTCACTTCTGTGTTGCAAGCCCACAGAATGAGTTCTGCCTTTGGAATGGCAGCTAAATGCCCCTGGCCGGAGAGAGTGGGGCCACTTAGGCAACGCCTGCCTACCAGACTGCGTGAAGATGTGAAGCTTTCAGTAATTTGGGTGTTGGTGGATAAATGGAGTCCCATTTCACCAGATTGGAGGGCATGTTTCCTCCTCCTAACCTGAGGGTGAGGGCGAGATCTCCCTCCAGAGCCCCTTTTTCCCCTGTGGGCCCACTTCCTCCCCAGCCCCTTTGCAAGGGGAAGTAGTCATGCTTCAACTCTTCAGGATCATTCCTTGACAGTCCCTGAGGGTGGAGGGAGGCGCTGACACAAGGGCTGTTTGGTGGGCCCCGGTCCCCAGTCTTCACAGGCATTTGGGTGCGAGGAGGTCCCAGGGAAAACAGGCACTATAGCAGGCCCTGGGGCCTTTGGGTTCTGTGCTGGGACAGAGCAGGAGGCAAGATAGGGGCCAGAACACCTCCACCAGAGTGAGGAAGGCCAGCGTGGCTCAAGTCAAGGCCCACATGGGAGGCTGGGGGACGAGGCACAGTGCTTCCCCACAGCATCTGGCACTTCTCTGGACTGCAGCAGGGAGCAGGGCAAGCAGCAGGCAGGTGGTGGCCCGGCCAGAGGTCTTGGGCAGCCTAGGTCAACATGAGACCCTCAGAGCCTGTGGAGCTAGCAGACTCAGAGCTAGCCTTGAGCCGAAGGCCCACTGGATTGCAGAGATCGAAATCCTCAGCTACCGCCAGCTGCACACGCCCGTTCAGACCCCTCCTGCCGGGCTCCAGAAAGACCACGTGCTTGTGGACACTAGCCTTGCGGCTGGGTGCCTCTGGTGGTGTGCCACTGAGCACCGATGACTGTGCGCTCAGCTCCTGCAGCGGGCTGGGTGCTCGGGGCCAGCGACGGCAGCGGCAGGCCCGGCGGCAGCAGCGGCAGCAGCCACGGCAGGGTGGGGCGAACAAGTAGAGCAGCACCAGCACCAGGCCTACTACGCAGCCCAGCAGCGTGGTGAAGCCCGTGTTGAAAGCATCGGGCTCCGGATGCGGCAAATGCACGCTCACGTTGTACTCGTGCGTCTGGTTGTGGCGCAGGCGGGGTCCGGTGGCCAGGCAAACGAAGACGCCCGCATGGCCCTGCTGCACGTTATTGATGGCTAAGCTGCCGTCAGCCAGCACCGCAATACTGCCATCGCGGGATCCCGGTGCCATGAGCAGCTCCTGCTTCGGTGAAACCCAGGCAATACGCATAGCGGGGACACTTGTGTTGCAGTATAGCCTCAGGGATCGACCCAACTGCACGTGCAGCTGCTCTTCGGGCCGCTCTAGGCCACGAGCTGGGGCAGACGAGCAGTTCTCGAAGACGCGGCTATACTCAAAGAAACGCACGCGGGACGCGGACACTTTGAAGGCCAGGCACGTGTACTCGCGCGCGAAGTCCCGCACGGCACTTAGGCCCCGCTGGTGCCAGCGCTGCAGGAGATGGTAGAGGCGGCAGTCGCAGGGCAACGGGTTGTTGTGCAAGTAGAGGCCATTCTTGAGGAAGGCCGGCAGCGCGGCCAGTTCAGGTACGGAGATGTGATCCAGCTGGTTGGAGGAAAGGTCTAGAGTACGCAAGTGGGTCGAGTCCAGACCATGAAGGTGGACGAAGGAGAAAGACGCAAGTTCGTTGCAGCCCAGGTAGAGATGGCTGAGTGCGCTCAGGCCGTGAAAGGCATGCTCGTCCAAGTGCACCAAGCGATTATTGAACAGAAGCAGCCTCTCCAGCGCCCCCAGCCCACTGAGGTCGTGGCGGCCGAGTGCCCGCAACGCATTAGATGATAGATCGAGCAGCCTCAGGGAGCTGGCATTTGTGAAGACGCCACGACCCAACGCACCCAGTTCGTTGTGGTCTAGGCGCAGGATGCGCAGCTGGGAGAAGGGCGCCAACCAGCCGGGGCGCAGGCGCTGGAGCACATTGTGGCTCAGGTCGAGGTCTGCAGCAGTGGCAGGTAACGCGGCCGGCACGTCCTGCAACCCAAGGCCTGCGCAGCTCAGCAGGTCGGCAGCGCAGACGCATTTGTAGGGGCAGTTGTGGGGCCCAGGGGGCGGGAAACCCTCGGAGTCCAAGGTGCCTAATCCAACACGCAGCATGCACAGCAGGGCGCCCGGCAGCACCAGCCAGGCCATGGCGGCGACCGCCAGAGACGGGATAGGGTAGCTCTGTGCAGGTCGCAGCCCTAGGACTCACCCACTTCGGCTCTGGTTCGACGTACGTGGTACCTAATGTCCCACTGCCGAGGAGGCACGATGTGTCTTCTGTCTCGCAAGGCAGACAGCTCCTCCTCGCCGGTTCCCAAGTGGTGAGGTGGGGTTTTGCTCCCTTCAGCTTCCTCAGCTCTCCCGGAGCGCGTTCCCGGTCGTCTTCTAAATACTCGCCGGGAAGCTGTGGCTTGGAGGGCGGAACCCCGGGCTCCCATTGGTTCCCACCTAAGGGGGCGGGGCGGCCACGTCCCTTAGTTCTCAGAGGCCTTGCGTGACCGCTAGAGGGGGCGCTAGTCTGACCCCAATGTCCCGATCTGCCCTTGGCCGGCAGCTTTCTACTTTTTCCTCGAAGAGTAAAAGGTGAAGTCTAGCAAGAATGTCTCTAAATTGCTGTTAATGTTGTGTTTATTTGAAGTGGTTTTTGAAGGGTTAATATATTACAGGGCAGGATTTCCACGATCTTGTGACTCTCCTGAGCCCTTCCTTCTTAAACTGGTACTCAAGGATGTGTGGTACCTTACTAGGACCCAGGACTTTGTAGGGATTTGAGAAGCAGCAGGAGACGGGAGAATGGAAGAGAGGGATGATGATGGAAGTATCACGGCACAGAAATCCCTTTCAGACAGGCCCCAAGCATTTTCACTACCCTTGAACCCTCCCCTATCTAGGACAGAGAGAGCCACATCAGTGCTCCTGGCTGATCCCTGCTTCCAGCTCCGCTCAATATGCTATCTCCTGGGGCAGCCAGAGCCCCCAGCACCTGGCACTGCGCTGCCAGCCCCTGACCGGAAGCGCTTCTCCCTGCAAAGCTGTGAGTCAGCTGGAGGGTGGGTCAGGGATTTGGGGCTGGATCAAGTCAGGAGCCTTAAAAACAGCCAATTACTAGGCTGGGAAACTTCAAGAGGCACTGGGTTCTCAGGCCACATTTGGCCTGACACCACCCACCACTCTCCAGATTCGGATTATATCAGTGCTGAGGAGTTGGCCCAGGTGGAACGGATGCTGGCACACCTGACCTCTGCATCCGCCCAGGCAGCAGCTGCCTCCCTGGTGAGTAGGACCACAGAACACAGGCCCATGCCACTTGGATATGTATGCACTCCTACATGAGCATAGCCAATACCCACCTATCTGTGCCTGCAACTCTACCTAACCCTTTGCTCTCCTACCTGCAGCCCACCAGTGAGGAGGACCTCTGCCCAATCTGCTATGCGCACCCCATCTCTGCTGTGTTCCAGCCCTGTGGCCACAAGTCTTGCAAGTAAGTGGGCCCCACGGGCTTGTGGGGAGAGCTGTAGGGACACACAGGATAGCCTTCACCCCCTCCCGTGTTGTAGAGCCTGCATCAACCAGCACCTGATGAACAACAAGGATTGCTTCTTCTGCAAAGCCACCATTGTGTCTGTAGAGGACTGGGAGAAGGCAGCCAGTACGAGTACCACTTCCTCGGCTGCCTAGCCCTCACGGCCTGCACCATCCTGGAACCTCTACTCCTGAACCCAAACCCAGGCTGGGTCCTATTTATGAGCTCCCTTTGCTCTGCCACCACCCCCTCACCCGTAACCTCCCTACCACATCCCACCATCTTCTTGCCTGCCTGTTGCCTCATTAGTAGGAGCCCAGCCATGGCCTAATTGTGCCTGAGCTTGACTTTCAGTCAGGGCCGCAGTGTGCATTAAATTATTATTCCATACAGCCCTGGCCTTGGCCCTTCTTGAGGGAGTGGAGTTTGTTGAGTGTGCCCAGCAGGAATTCTGCCAGATTATGTCCACATGAGAAGGCAGATGTCCAACAACTTCGGCCCCATCCAATGCTCCCAAATCATACAGCAAGTCCAGGGTCTTCTGGTGTATCAGGCCAGCCCCATAGCACCCCTCACATGATGATGCGAGGCTCTGGCACGGACTCGCCGATAGACTTGTGGGGCAGCACGCTGGCTCCATTGAGGTAGAGCTCATCATTAACTATGACATCCTCACCCAGCACTGTCACATTCTCCATGCGAACCTCAGGGAGAAAGGATAGGCCTTGTCAATGAGGCAGGCTCATTCTTGCCCCCTCCCTACCTGGCCTAGCCCCCAGGCTTACCCACTGGCCCACACGGCAGCGCCAGCCCACAATGCAGGACTCGAGCCAGGAGTGGGAACGGATATGGGCATCCCGTAGCACTGTGCACCGCCGGATACACACACCATCCTCCACTACCACACCAGGACCCAGGCTTACGTTGGGGCCAATGCTACAGTTCTGGCCGATGCGGGCGCTTGGGTCCTGGGAGTGGTGGGGAAAACAGAAGTGGGCCATTTGTCATGCAAGACTGAGGGAATTAATAACGGGCTAGGCAAGGGCCTCACCACCAGCACGTTGCCCACAATGCCAGGGCCTGAGCACAGTCGCTCAGGATGCTTCTGTCTCAGTGACTGCAAGAAGAGGCACATGCCAGTGAGGAAATCCTTGGGCTGCCCAATGTCCATCCAGAAGCCTGTAGGGAGGGATGCATCAGGGGGCTCAGCCCAGCCACAGACCACCCCCACCCTGTGGCCTCCCTGCCTCACCCTGCAGCTCCATGGCATATAGCTGCCCCTCCTTGGCCATAACAGGGAAGACCTCCTTCTCAATGGACGTAGGCTGCAGCTGTGGGAGTGGGCAGCTTGTGAGCAGGGTCATGGCGGTGGTGGCCTGTCCCGCCCCAGCCCACCCAGCAGCTGTCTCCTACACACCTGGATGCGCTGCAGCACCGCAGGGCTCAGGATGTACATGCCTGCGTTGATCTTATTGGACACAAACACCTGCGGCTTCTCCACGAACCGGTGAATGCGGCCTGTGTCAGCCTCACACACCACAACACCATACTTGGAGGGTTCCTCCACCTTGGTCACCTGAATACGAGGGGACCTCAGGCCTAGTCCAGTGTTCTGAGCCTTGATACACATGCTGTTCCAAATCTCAGAGATTCTGCCCCAAATGCTTAAAAGTGCATACTTCACAACTCTGTGCCCATAACATCAGAAGGTAGTTGAAGGCTGTAGTTCAAGGCTGAGGGGCAAGGAAGGCTGGGCATGGGAGTGGGGGGGGTGTGGAATGTCCAAAGAGAAGGAAGACCTGGTCCCTTACCAGGATAGAGCCCTCCTGGCCATGGTGCCGGTGGAACTGCACCATGGCTTGGAAGGGGAAGTCACAGATCACGTCACTGTTGAGGACGAAGAAAGGGTCTGCAGTCTCGGAGAGCAGGTCACGGGCCAGTGCCAGGGGCCCAGCTGGAGAAAGGAGACAGGTCACCACCTTGCTGGGGGGTCTGAGTCCCAGGACTCAAGCTCCGCTGGCCCAATCCAGGCTGGGTTTTACCCCCTCTGGTCCTAATCCCTCCCTTCCTGTCTCTACTGACCTGTACCCAAAGGCTCCTCTTCGCGAGACATTGAGATTCGGATACCCAGCTGGAAGGAAAAAGCCCCCTAGTCAGATTTTCCTACCACGATGGGAAGGTGAGCAGGAACAAATGATAAGCGACAAGAGTCCGTGCCTCACCCTCTGCTCCTGCGCCTTCATTTCCTTCTCCAGCACCTGAGACATGTAGCTCACGGCCAGGATCACGTGGTCCACGCCTGCCTGTCGGACAGAACATAGACCGACAGGCGGGCTCAGTTGGAAGGAGTAGGCGCTCCTGACTCTAAGTTGCTAGCCTTCCCTAGTCCTTCCAAATCCGAACTCGGATCCCAATCCAAGGTCTTACCGCGGCCAGCGCCTCCACTTGGTGCAGCAAGATGGGCTTATTGCAGAAGTCCACCAGTGGCTTCGGGATGCTCAGCGTCAGCGGCCGAAGCCGCGTCCCATAACCGCCCACCAAAATCAGTGCCTTCATCGTGCCTGCAGGCGACAGGAGAGTGAGTCGCGGGGTTCCGAGGTGCCAGCAACCCACCCGGCGGTTCCTGCCGCGCACTCCCGCCGCCATGCCTGGACCCGCCCCTCACCAGCCCGACTGACCGACTCTGGTTCGTCCTCGTCCGCCTGGTCAGCCCTGACGCCGGATCCCGGCCTGCCACAACCCAGGACACGACGCGGGATGGAGGGCAGCTGGTCCGGAACTCAGGCCGGACCCGGCGCGGACAGTGACGCTACCTCAGCGGGCCAATCGGCTGACGTGTACGTGGCACGGCCGCCGGCGTCGGAGCGCTAGGGCACGGCGCTGCGGCAGGCGTAGCCAATGAGAGCCCGAGCGCGCCGCGCTGCCATGGGGACCGGGGCCGGGACCCGCGGGTCGGCTGCCCATTGGCGGATCCAAAGGCGGAACTGGCGCCAAGGGCGAGGCCTCGTTCTCTCCGGGGCTCGGGTCTGCCGCGGTACAGCAGCTTCCGGCCCCGCCTGCTCCGGCCCTAGGGAAGGGACACGAGAGAAAGGACCCGGGACCGTGGGGTGGGACTGCCCGCCTTGCTCAACCCGGAAACCTCGGGATTTTCACAAAGACACGGACACGCCTGAGTTTCTAACGGCTTTATTTTGACATACACGACCTCAGACACAAGCGGGGTGGGCAGCACTAGGGGGACAAAGGAGCAGGCTCGGCTGGAGCACCCCTCTCCCCCACACGCAAGGTCCCGAGAAAACGCAACTATAGCTGCAGCCACGAGTAGTATCCGGGAGCAGGTCTCGGGTGGTGTGGATAGGCTTAGCTTCCAGGAAAGAGGAGCAGAGCGAGGTCTTCCAGTTCCCCGAGAAGCAAAGGAACCAGGCCCGTCCCAGGGTCCTCCACTTTTTTTCATTAAAATATTTTAAAAATTCGGCACAAACATAACCAAATTGTACAGCTTTAAAGTTCAATGCAATCTGCATCTAGGGAGCGTGCACATGGCCAGGTGTGAGAGCATGAGCAGAGACTACTAAACTAGCACAGGCCCCTGGCCCCTTAGTGGGAATCCCCACACCCATTGCACAGGCCCAGAGACGGAGGTGTGGGGTCCCTGGTAAGCTGCTACAGTGGTCCCCTTCCTCTTTAACCACCACCCAACCCACCCCACACCCACCCCCCCAGGGGCTGGTGTCACTTGGCCCAGGGAAGCACTATAGAGAGGGGTCACTAGAGCACCCCCACCCATGATCCCATGTTGCACTTTGGTCCCAAGTTGGGGCTGGGAAGGCAAGGCCTGGCAGAGACAGGCCTCTCTGGCCTGGGGAAGGGAGAAAGAGCAGTGGCTGGCAGAAAGTATGCACACACACTTGTCCACTACCATCAGACTACAGAACAGGGTCTCCAGGTGTCAAAAGTGCTGACACTTTTGCCTTGCTCTGGAGGGAGAAGCAGCAAATCCTAGGCCCTTCCATTCTTTTTAAAAGATGTCAAGAAAACACTTGGTAAGTGAGGACAGCAAAATGGGGCATCATCTGCTCCAGAATCTAGAAATCTGGGCGGCAAAAAACATCCCCAGGCAGACCCAAATGGCTCCAGATTCTTGCCCTCTACCCTGCCACAGAATGACAGTCTACACTAATGAAGAGCTGCTGCCCCCATACCTGAAGCCACCGCCTGGTACAGGAGACAAGATGGTCATTTCTGACCAGAAGCAGGCAAGCTGCCCCTCCCAGTCCCAAGGAATGGGAACCCATCCACCACTGGCACCAGGGTCAGAGGGTTGAGAGAGCTGGGATCCATCAAGGAGCCCATTAAAGAGGCTGCATCTCTAAGGACCAGGAAATCAGTCTATTAGTTACCAAGACCTCTCACAGACACAAAATGGCAGGTATACCTTTAATGTCAAAACAGGAACCTGCCAAAAGTGACAATGACAACGGCCCTAGGTTTGGACGAGAGGATGCTAACTTTGACAATGGCTGAATTCAGTAGTCACCTCTTGGCCCTTTGTATAAGCAGCAGCAGGTCTCTGTGCCATTAAGGGCTGACCGCAAAAATGACTAAAACTGTGGGGATGAAAGGGTTAACCCAGAGTCAGTGTTGAGGGCCAAATTCTAGGCCCGGGGAAAGGGTTTTGAGCCAACATGGAAACACCACCTACGGTTCATTCTGCTACCAGGTCTTTATAAAAAGGCAGCACCTGCAGAGGCAGGGCACAAGACTAGGAGCTCACCTCAGAAATGGGAAAGGGTATTTTGCTGAGAAAAGCATAAAGGAAATATATCCTAATAAGCAAGACTACACCCCAGGGGAAGGATCCCAAGAGACAGGGACTGGCAGATGGACACATGGACAAACTGATGGACCCCAGAATAGAGTAGACAAAGCTCTCACTAGCAGAATCTGGGCACCTGTTCCCAGGGCCCAGACCATATCCCCGTGAGCAGACAAGCTTAAAGTTCTCCAGGCCCAGGGTCTGGAGCGCCTCACAAAGGGCTGCTGCCTTGAGCTTGGCCTGGAGAAATGTGAGACCCTGAGCGGACCACAGCCCTTGAATCCTGGGAGGAGCAACCTATCCAGCGGCGGCAGCACAGCTGCCCAAACCAGAGGAGGAAGACCCCTACTCACAGCCCAAGAACTGTAAATACTGTCTGGGCCAGAGCCACCAGAAGTCCTGAGACCTACTGGGACATAGACTTTCCTCAGCAAACAGAACTACACCCCCTTGCCTAAGGAGGGAATGGCCTCCTTAGGCAAGGGATCTTGGAAAGAGAAGCCAGCTGGGGTTTCGGGCATAGGAGGAAAAGGTTCATGTGTCAGTAGGTGCCCAGAAAACCCAGAGCCTGCCCTCTGCCAAGAGCTGGCTTCAGCCCAGCTTTGTTAATCTAGCCCCATACCAAGGTCAGACCCTAAGGGATGGGCCCAGCTGTGTGCAATCAGCCCTGGGTGCCATGAAGGCAACTGTTAAAGAGCAAGCTGACATATCCACAGCACAAGACTGGAAAGCCTCCAAGAAATGGGTACCCAGTCTCTAGTACTTCTAGGGAACAAGGAAGATGGCATGGAGAGACCCTGTGCCAGCCCAGGGCTTCACTCCACAATCGGCAGAGCCCTGCAGCCACAGACCTCAATGACCTAGGCCAGATAAACCAACGTCCAAGGGCGCCCTGTTCCTGCTGCTGAGCCCACCAGGGGCATCTCTCTCTTCCTAAGTCAGCCTGGACACAGCAGTCAGAGCCATAAAGCTAAGAATCCTGGCTGAGAGGACATATATGCCCTCCTTCACTTTATAGATATATGGATTCCAGGCTACAGCTAAAAACATTTCTTTTAGTTTACACCAAAGAGAAATATAACCCTTTAAAAGCAAGTCTGTGTGTCCTCATGGCAAGTTCAGAGCAATGGTCCCTGCCTGCGGGTAGAGAGGAAGGGGTTTGAGGGCCCAGGACTGGGCCTACTGGTTCTCGTCCCGCATCTGTTCCATGATGCTGATGAGGTTCTCCAGGCCAAACACATAGCCTCTGTCTGGCCCATCATGCACAGTGGGGTCATCCCGGAAGCCCTTGAACGTGCTATGTGCAAAGTCAATCATGCGGACATCCACCTTGGGTGGAGAGGAGGAACCCGCCTCGGAACTGATGCTGCTGGGACTGGTGCTGGGGCCACAGGATGACACCACCTCAGGGAGCCCCATGTCCAGGTGTTTGAGACGCATCTCAGACCGGCGGTCCAGGCAGGACTCAGCCCGGCACTCCTTGCCATCATAGATGACAAGCAGAGAACTGGAATAGAAGCGGTAGGAGGCCTGCCGCTCCAGCACAGCTTTCAGGCCCCGCAGTTTGCTCAGGATAGGCTCAAAGAGGTCACGTCGCAGGTCCAGGCCATTGTGCAGATACTGATAGAGGGCATTGCGAAAACCTTCGATGGAGAGCCCACGGCCATAGTACTTGTTCCTGCAGAGGTAATGCCCTGTGTCCAGCTGGTACACCTGAAATCCCAGGAGACATACACAGTGAGTACCAGGGAAGTCAGATGACCTCACAGTGTCTGAGTAAGCAATTTGACCAACCTGAGCTTTTCTGCTCATCCCTCCAAGTGGAGCAGGGCAGGCCACTTTCACCATGTGTAGAGCCAAGAAAAAGCCAATACCAGGTCTACAAATTCCCTGCCATCACCTTTGGAGTCCTCCTCCAAGCTGCCCTGGTCCTCCACTGGACTTTTTTTTTGAGTTGGCGTCTCACACTGTTGCCCAGGCTGAAGTGCAGTGGCACAACCATGGCTTACCATAGCCTCGACCTCCTGGGCTCAGGTAATTCTTCTGCTTTAGCCTCCCAAGTAGCTGGGATTACAGGCATGCACTACCACTCCCAACTAATTTTTTTATTTTTGTAGAGATGAGGTCTCGCTATGCCTAGGTTGGTCTCGAACCTGGGCTCAAACAATCCTCTCACCTTGGCCTCCCAAAGTGCTGGAATTACAGATGTGAGCCACAGTGCCCAGACCTAGCTGGTCTCTTACCTAGATGCAGCCTGCTGACAGAAAAGTCTTACTTGCCCCAATGTCAAGGCAGAAGCTCTTACAATGGCCCTGCGCCTGAAGGCTAAATCAAGGTCAACAGGTAAGGACAGAAGGGCTCAGAAAACACATTTCTGTTTTTTTTTTTTTTTTGAGTTGGAGTCTCACTCAGTCGCCCAGACTGGAGTGCAGTGGCTGCTCCCGGCCACCGCAGCCTCGACCTGCTGGGCTCCGGCAATCTTTCCGCCTTAACCTTCCAAGTAGCTGGAACTACAGGCGCGTGCTACCACACCCGGCTACTTTATTATTATTATTATTTATTGTAGAGATGAGGTCTCGCCAAGTTGCCCAGGTGGGTCTCGAACCTGTGGGCTCAGGCAATTCACTCACCTCGGCCTCCCAAAGCACAGGATTACAGGCTGAGCCACTGAGCCCAGCCAGGAAACACATTTCTAAGGACATACTCCAAACCCTGTGGGGGACTCACCCTCAAAGGAAACTCCAGGCCAATGTGAGACAGGAGGATACTTGGCATGGGTGGCAGGCATGTATGAGCACAACCCAAAACATGCAAGTGGCATCATCTAGGCTCTCACCACGGGTGACTCACCTGCATGCCACAGACCCTGACACCCAGTGTAGCTGACGTGCTCTGTTCACACTTCCTCATCTGCCGGGCTGCCTTCTCAGCTGATGCATCATCACCATGCTGCCGGGTGCCCATCTTCAGGTCCAGCACGCAGGGGTACTTGAAGTGATGCACCACATTCTCAAGCAGGAGAAACTCTGGGCCATGGTTAAAGAGAATGACAACCACACTCGCCATCAGCCCAAGCCAGGAAAGTACAACCAAATTTTTCTATAAAAAAGGGCATTCAAATAATGTAATATATATTTGCCTCAGAAACTCACAATTGTGGGTTTCATGCCACTAGCATATTATTATTATTATTTTTTGAGTTGAAGTCTCACTCTGCTGCCCAGGCTGGAGTACAGTGGCACACTCACAACCACTGAAGCCTCGACCTGCTGGGTTCAGGCGATCTTTCCGCCTCAGCCTTCCAAGTAGCTGGAACTACAGGCAGGTGCCACCCTGCCCAGCTAATTTTTTGATTTATTGTAGAGATGAGGTCTCGCCAAGTTGCCAAGGCTGGTCTTGAACACATGAGCTCAGGCAATCCTCTCACCTCAGCCTCCCAAAGTGTGGGATTATAGGCGTGAGTTTCCACACCTGGCCGGTTTATTATTTTTTAACAAAAAACATTTTTTGTGGTAAAATATACATAACATAAAATTTATCATTTTAACCATTTTTAAATATACAATTTGGTGGCATTAAGTACATTCACTCTGTTGTGCAACCATCACCACTATCCATCTCCAGAACTTAAAAAAAATTTTTTTTTGAGTTGGAGTCTCACTCTGTCGCCCAGGCTGGAGTACAGTGGCACACTCACAGCCACTACATCCTTGACCTGCTGGCCTCAGGCGATCCTTCAGCCTCAGCCTTCCAAGTAGCTAGAATCACAGGCACACACCACCACATACAGCTAATTTTTTTCATTTCTTGTAGAGACGAGGTCTTGCCAAGTTGACCAAGCTGGTCTTGAACCCCTAGGCTCAAGCAATCCTCTCACCTCCGCCTCCCAAAGTACTGAGATTATAGGCGTGAGCTGCCATGCCCACTCCACCTCTAGAACTTTTTCATTTTCCAAAAATGAAACAATGAATCTAAATAGTACTACTAAATAGTATCTCCCCATTCTCCCTCCCCACAGCCCCAAGGAACCTTTATTCTACTTTCTGTCTTTATGTACCTCATATAAGTGGTACACCGTATTTCTTTTCATGTCTGGCTTATTTCATTTAGCAAAATATTTTTCAAGGTTCTTCCATGTTGTAAGCATGTATGAGAATTTCAGTCCTTTATATGGCTAAATAATTTTCCATTGTATGGATATACCACATCCGTTGATTTGTTATTTTGATGTTATTCTTTAGATCAATCATTCAGGCAATACACAAACTAAAGAAGACTTGGCAGATTTGGATACATCGCTCACCTTTAGTAAACTAAGGCCCTCCTCAAGCTAGCACCTCATCCAGGTCTAAGAAATAAGAAAATCATCTTTATAGTACTACAAACACTATAAAAACAAATAAGAATCTCTAGAAAAAACCTGAACTTAAATTTTTTTTGAGTTGGGGGCTTTGAGACCCATGCTGGAGTGCTGCGGCATGATCACAGGCTCACTACAGCCTGGGTTTAGTCAATTCTCTCACCCCAGACCCTCCAGTAGCTGGGACTACAGATGCATGCCACTATGCCTGTCTAATTTTTTTTTTTTTTTATAGAGATGAGATCTCACTATGTTGCCTACACTGGTCTCAAACTCCTGGGCTCAATCCTCTCACCCTGGCTTCCCAAACTGCTGGGATTATAGGTGTGAGCCACCATGCCCGGCCTGGATTTGTATTTCTACCTTGCCATTTTCTCACTAAATTTCAAACCAGCAAACTATATATTTAAACTTACCCCTTAATCGTTCTCTATCTTCTGCTCAACACAGCTCTATGGTTCTAATTCTCCCAATTCCCTAGCATGTCTTCATCCAAATATACTGTCTGCAACAATCTTAACTTCTTTATTTGAACTTTAATATATAGGTATAGACTCATCACATGTCTGCCAAAAGTCACTGGGTCTCATAGCTTGGGCCTCTAACCCATATTTGGGTGCTACAAAGCAACAACATCTTGGATAGACACTCAGTATCACGCTGATGATGAACATTTAAATATCTCTTAGTTCTTTTAAAAGTAACTTACAAGGCCAGGCAAGATGGCTCAAGCCTGTAATCCCAGCACTTTGGGAGGCTGAGGTGAGAGGATTGATTGCCTGAGCTCAGGGGTTTGAGACCAGCCTGGGCAACTTGGTGAGACCTCGCCTCTACAATAAATTAAAAAATAGCCTGGGCATGGTAGTGTGTGCCTGTAGTTCCAGCTACTTGGAAGGCTGAGGTGGAAGAATTGCCTGAGCCCAGCAGGTCGAGGCTGCGGTAGCTGTGAGCGTGCTGCTGCACTTCAGCCTGGGCGACAGAGTGAGATTCCAACTCAAAAAAAAAAATAAAAACATTAAAAAAAAAAGTAACTTAGAAAATCATTAAATATGGCCTTTAATCAATTCTGTTGCCTGCTGTAACCTATAAACAAGCAATGATCAAATTAAAGAGGAATGCAGAAATATCTCAACTGTGCCTGAGAGCATGGGCTCTTGACTACTCACTAACTCTGGGCACATTTAATCCCCCTGTGCTTCTATTTCCTCATCTGTAAACTGGGAATAATAAGAGCTCCTCCTTCAAAAAGACCACTGTGAAAATTAACTGAGAAAACACGTACAGAGCATTTGATACACTTTCCCTCAGTTTCTCAAGAAGTATTAGTTGTTATATGCCTACTGCTTCAACGTAGTAAACAATTTTAAGAATTCCCATTCAATAGTACTTTTTTTATCTTTAACATCCTAAGTCTATTTTATGATATTTATCATTAGATTAGAAACCCCCAGCCGGGCTCGGTGGCTCAGCCTATAATCCCGCGCCTTTGGGAGGCTGAGGGAGTGGAATGCCTGAGCCTGCGAGTTCAAGACCCGCCTGGGCAGGCGAGACCTCATCTCTACAATACATCAAAAAATTAGCCGGGTGTGGTAGTGCGTGCCTGTAGTTCCAGCTACCTGGAAGGCTGAGGTGGAAGATCGCCGGAGCCCAGCGGGTCGAGGCTGTGGTAGCCGGGAGCGGCCACTGCACTCCAGTCTAGGTGACAGAGTGAGACTCCAACTCAAAAAAAAAAAAAACCCATACAAATCAAACATAGTTTTAAATGATTAATCAGAAAGGGAGAGTTACATGTGCACACATGCACATACAGAGACTTTTTTTTAGTTGAAGTCTCACTCTATCACCCAAGTTGAAGTGCAGTGGCATAACCACAGCCAGTGCAGCCTCAACCTGCCTAGCTCAGGTGGTCCTTCCACCTCAGCCTTCCAACCAGCTGGGAAAATGGGCATGCACCACGACCGGCTAATTTTATTTATTTATTATAGAGATGAGGTCTTGCCATGTTGCCCAGACTGGTCTCGAACCCCTGGGCTCAGGCAATCCTCCCACCTTGGCCTCCCTAAGTGCTGGGATTATAGGCATGAGCCACCACACCTGGCCAGAGATGTCTGATTCTAGACACATGCAGACCAATACAGCACCCACTAGCTACATATAATGATTTATATTTTTATTTTAATTAACTAGGGAATATCTGTGAGTCTGCTCCAGAGCAGGAGCTACCCAATCTAAAATAATAATAAAGACATAAATTTTAATTAAAATAAAACTTAAAATTCAGAGCCTCGATCACATAGCCACATTTCAGCTACTCAGAGTAGCCAGTGACTACCATTTTGTAAAGCACAGATACAGAATTCTTCCATCATCATAGAAAGGTCTACTGGACAGCACTGTTCTAGATTGCCAAGTTTTAGTCTTCAGTCTTACCAAATCCAAAAGGCAGAAAAAATATGTTGATGTAACAGTATAAGAAGGGAAAAGAATCTATGAAAAAGAGAAAGGAAAATAAAGTGGGACTCCTACACAGAGAAGGACCTTGGCCATGGGCTGGACACTGCCCCAACAAGGGACCCATGGTCCCAGTAGACACTGCTGAAGGAGGGGCAATAAGGATACTGTAGAGCTTTCGGTCCTTGGATTCAGAGCGCATGCGGCTCAGCTGCTGCTTGTGACAGCGGAGGCTCCAGGGGTTGTGGCTGATTTTCTCAGAACTCAGACCGCTGTTGCCGTCTAGCATCTGGAAAGGGACCTCTGAATGACTGTGTAGCTCTACCTTTGGACTCTTTGCCTCCTGTGAGCTAAGAAGGAAGAACATACACATTGTTAAGGAACTCAGGCAATTCATCCTCTGGGGTCTCACAGCACAAGGTGGGAAGGTGTGGATCAAGCCTAATCTAGACCCACAGACCCTGCTGATGGGTGGCACAAGAGTCCCAGTATGTAAGCCAATACAAGTAAGTTTTACGAGTAGGGTTCTTCCTATGTCTCTGAAAAATAAATTTTTGTCAAATTATGTGAAGAAGACACCACACTTCACATCCATTAGGATGGTCATTATCAAAAGAAAAAACTGAAACAAGTGTCCAGGATGTGAATAAACTGTAAACCTCATATGTTGCTGATGGAAATGTAAAATGGTACAGTACAGCTACCAAAACAGTTTGGTGGTTGCTTAAAAAGTTGTTTTTTTTTTCTTGAGCTAGGGTTTCACTCTGTCACCAAGGCTTCAATGCAGTGGCATGATCACAGCTCATCGCAACCTTCACCTCCTGGGCTCTGACAATCCTTCTGCCTCAGCCTCCCAAGTAGCTGGAACTACAGGCGTACAACACTACACCCAAGTAACATTTTTCTTTTCTTTCTTTTTTTTTTTTTTTTTTGAGTTGGAGTCTCACTCTGTCACCCAGACTGGAGTGTAGTGGCACACTCCTGGCCACCGCAGCCTTGACCTGCTGGCCTCAGGTGGTCCTTCTGCCTCAGCCTTCCAAGTAACCAGAACTACAGGCACGTGCCACCACGCCCGGCTAATTTTTTATATATTGTAGAGACGAGGTCTCGCCAAGTTGCCCAGGTAGGTCTCGAACCTGCCAGCTCAGGCAATCCACTCGCCTCAGCCTCCCAAAGTGCTGGGATTACAGGCTGAGCCACAAAGCCTGGCCACTTTTTTATTTCTTTGTAGAGACGAGGTCTTGCTATGTTGCCCAGGCTAGTCATGAACTACTGGACTCAAGCAATCCTTCCCAACTCAGTCTCCCAAAGTGCTGGATTATAGGTATGAGCCGTTATACCTAGCCAGCTCAAAAAATTAAGCACAGAACCGTATGACTCAGTGATTCCACTCCTAGATGTATACAGAAAAGAACTGAAAACAGGGACTCAAAGAGATACTTAGTGCCAATGTTCATAGCAGTATTACTCATAATAAACAAAAGGTAGAAATAACCCAAGTGTCCATCAACAGATGAATGGGTGAACAAAATGTGGTATATACATGCAATGGAATATTATCTAACTATAAAAAGGAATGAAATACTGATGCATGCTACAATGTGGATGAACTTAAAAACATTTTGCCAAGTGAAATAAGCCAGACACAAAAGGACAAATATACTTTCACTCATATGAGTTATTGGCAAATTCATAAAGACAGAAAGTAGAATAGTGGTTGCCAGGGGCTAGGAGAAGGAGGAATGGGGAATTAGTTACTCAACAATGTGAATGCACCTACTGTCACTGAATTGTACACTTAAAAACGGTTAAAACAGGTTGGGCACGGTAGCTCAGCCTGTAATCCCAGCACTTTGGAAGGCTGAGGCAAGAGGATTGCCTGAGCCCGGGGGGTTCGAGATCAGTATGGGCAACTTAGTGAGACCTTGTCTCTACAATAAATCACAAAAAAAACTAGCTGGGCATGGTGGCATGCGTCTGTAGTTCCAGCTACTTGGCAGGATGAGGTGGAAGGATTGCCTAAATCCAGCAGGTCGATACTGCAGTGGCCATGAGCATACTACTACATTCCAGCCTGGGTGACAAGAGTGAGATTCCAACTCAGAAAAAAAAAAAGGTTAAAACAGTAATTTTATTTTATACATATTTTATGACAATAAAAATTTTTTTTAATTATGTGACAGAGATGCAGTTTCACAGTAAACAAATGAAGGGTGCAACATGGAATGCCCGTCAAGGACATGAGTAACTCTCTTATCTTTGTCTACAACTTCTACAATAGCTTCCTTTAATAAGATTTAAAGAAAGCATATGCTGACATGCTTATGAATGTCTGTCTGTCTTTGCATCAGGCCTGGAAGAAGCAAAAAATTAAAACAACATATAATCTACCCTGAACAGGTCCCAAAAGTACCTGTGCTTCTCTGGTCAGGGTTTATGTCTGTGAAAAGCACAAAGCAATTTGAGTAAGGAAATTTTATTTGTAAAGTCAGTCAAACCACAAAGGGATTTTGGTAAGAAAGTGGCTTGAATTGAAAATTCAATTTTACTTACTTTAAGAAACAGTAAGGTTGACTTATTTGCCAATTAAACCCAACTCTGCCACAATTTCATTATGCCCCAACATAAAAATCTTTGCTTAAAGTAGCTGGCAATACGTTTGTCATTCTGACTAGCCAAGGAAACCACACTACTGGTGAAGCCATATTCTCTGCAAATTGTAGAACAAGTCTGCAGCTCAGAGCAGAGGTGGAACACTGCAGCAATTTCAAATGCCACCCTCCTCTCCACAATTGCTGGCCTCTCCTCTAACTGTGGAATGAATCATACAGATTCAGGTTAATGCCAGGGCTAGTGTATGCTGGAAATGCTGACCCTCTCCCAAGGGTGGCTGAGCAAGCTATGCAACATTCACTAAGAAGCAATGACAGAGACCCCATTTCCCTATAACTGAAAGAAGAGCCCACCCATGCCACTCAGCATGTCAAAATCCTCATTTTCTTCTGATGAGGACACTGCTAAGGCCATTCACAGATGCCTTTTTTGTGATTACTTTAAGAAACAGTAAGGCTGACTTATTTGCCAATTAAACCCAAACTAGCTCTGTGTCTGGATGGTCACCCCTGGGGCTGCAGCTCTGGCCCTCGTGAAGAAACAAGCTCTACCTCTGGAGTGACTTGGAGTATCTGCTAATAGGCCAGACAAAAGTCTGGTCACTTCACACAGAGCTGTCACCTTCATGGCAGGACCCTGAACCCAGAAATAAGCAGACATTGGTGTTATTCTATGTTCACTGGTTTTTCACTAGATGACTTATGAAGCAACCTCTGTACCTCTGGAGAACCAAAAAAAAAAAAACCCAGCAGGTCAACGATGGGGTGACGGTGAGTGTGCCACTGCACTCCAGCCTGGGCAACAGAATGAGACTCCAACTCAAAAAAAAAAAAAAAAAGATTTGGGGAACATTCCTTGCCACTTAAATGACCAAGTTAGGCCCCAAAGTCATCTGTCAAGAGGAAGTCTGGGGAGCCAAGAGGAAGCACTAAAAGAAGTGCTTCTGTAGGCTGTAGCCCATCTGTCCACAAGGATGTTTGACTTCCGAAGACCCTGCTACTAAAAAGTGGATGTGGCCAGAGACAATATACAGACTGAGAACATGGGAAATGACACATCACCTACTCAGTCAGTGTCGCATGGGGTTTTATGCTCCTTGACGTAAGCAAGTTCTCATCCACCAAACTGAGTGAGGAGAGCTGGAATGTTCTGTGCACTTACAAAGCTTTGGGAGTGCAGTACAGTGTGTGTTGTGAACTGCTCTGACATAAGGGATGAACTATATACTACCACATCTAAGAAAATTCCCAATTTCAACTTCTAAGACAAGAACTTATTTTTGAATTAATTAAATATGAAGTAATTTAATCATATAATTTTGATTTCATTTTGTTTTAGAAAGCTTGCATTAGTTTCAGTTCACATTAATTTTTTGCAATTCAGTGGTTTTTTAGTATACTCACAGAAGTTGTAAATCATCATCACTACCTAATTTACAGAACATTTCCATCACTCCAAAAGCAAAACTCTGTCATCATTAGCAATCACACTGATTCCCCACTATCTCCAGCCCCTAATCACTAACAGAAAGCAACCACTAACCTCCTTTTTCTTGCTGTAGATTTGCCTGTTTTGAACACTTTATATAAGTGGTATCATACAACTATGTGACCTTTTAGCTCTGGCTTCTTTCACTTAACATGTTTTTATGATTCATCCATGTTGTAGTAGGTATCAGTACTCCACTCCTTTTTATAGCTGAATAATATTCCATTATATAAGATATACCATGTTTTGTTTATCCATTCACCATTTGATGGACACTTGGGTTGTTTCCACTTGCTGGCTATTAGGAATAATGTTAAGAACATTTGGCTACAAGTTTTGTATAGATATATATATATTCAATTATTTTGGGTCTATACCTAGGAGTGGAATTACTGGTTTAATTTTTTAAAGAATAGTCAACTTGTTTTTCAAGTGGCTACACCACTTTACATTCCCACCAGCAACATAAGAGAGCTCCAATTTCTTCACATCCTCATCAACATTTTTATTGTCTGTCCTTTTGATTACATTCATCCTAGGAGAGTTTATATTAATTTCTGCATGAAATATCGAGAAACGCAATTCTCTGTAAAGACTTTTACTAGCCTACAAGAAAAGTAAGTTTCCAATGCAATAAACTAAAATTTAGGTACAGGGAAAGGGTTAATGACTGATATTAGATTTTCAGAGAGGTCTGACACAAAACCATTAGGAAACACTAGTCTAGATGGACTCTCACAGTCCTTGGACTCAGACATTCTGCAGGTTAGAAAGCATCTGGTGTCTCACTGTAGACTAATGTATTTCAACTTTTTGTCTTGTGGGTAGTAAGACATAACAGAAAGCCAGAGAACCTTTTGTCAGCAGCACAGGGTGTCTCTGCTTCCAAAGAGCTGAGGACTTCACTTTCTCTCTCAGCTAGCTAGAGCCATACTCAGAGGGAGGCATCATTGGGGTGATGTCACTCACAGAGGAGGCCACACCTGTGTGGGTATCCCAAGAACCTTGAATTCTGCTTCGCCATGATGTGTTAGGACTTGAGATGTCCCGAGTGCATGTACCAGCAGGACAAAACATGCACCGGTAGTTTTGCTCTCTCTTACCTCTCAGAAGTTTCCAGGGACAGGCTGGCTTTCTCATCCTTGTGATCACTGCCACTGCCTGACCGGTGTAGGCTCCGACGGGAGTGTTTACGCCGAGGTTGCTCCCGTTCTGGTGTGTCATCCTGCTCCAGCGTCTCACTTTCCACATAAGGATAGGCCACCAAGTTGATGTATCCATCACTGTCCCCCTCAAAACAGACAGATACTACGCCTGTTGAAAAAAGGGCAGCCAGTCAACAAATGTCAACACAGGTTGAGCACGTGCAGCACACTGTTGGCACTTGCTTTCCCATAGTACACAGATATCACCTGCCCTGAACCAACTGCAAATTGATGTAGGAACAACAGCCATCAGACATCATCTTTCCAAAAAACAGAAGACCACCCACCCCATGCTAGGTCAGCTGCTTACCTCTGATCTTGGATAAATCTACATTTATTTCCTCCTCTTTTATTTAGCCCTCTCATTTTCATTTACTGATCTCTGTAGCATCAAAAGAATAGTATTATCTAGGTGACATTCATACCAAGCATAACTTAACCCTCTGCTTATTTAACTGCTTTATGGTAGTGCCATTTCCCCTTCTGTGTCCTCCTTTAGATCTGGTTTCCTTCTGCCTGACAGTGTTACCTAGAGAGATGTCAACATTTCTCCCTTCAAAATAGTCCCCAAAATAAGTATTCTGCCTACACTGAGCATCAGGTTATCCCTAGCCTTACTAAGCAGACCTCTGGCATTGCTAAGATAAAACACCTGCTTTCCATGCTGTACCCATGAAAAAAAGTTTGTTGAGTCCATTTTAATCAAACAGGTTGTTTGTAGTATCTTCTGGATCATAGTGCTGAGTTAAAAACACAAATGATACCCATCTCAACCGTTCCTACCACAACAATTTTAAAAAGATATACCCAGAAACCTAACTCAAGGAGGAAGTTACAATTTTTTTAAAAGTTCAGGTGGCCCTTTGTCTAACTTCCACATCCCACCTTCTGTCTGTCAGCTACATTTCTACCTTCTTGGAGTGGACAGCTGGCTCTACAATCTGAAAATCAGTGTGAAGCAGTTATGAAAATGTCAATATGCCAGACCATATTGACATTTGGCCCATTTTCTTCTTCAGGTCGGAACTGCACCAATCTCTGGGTCCTTTTGGGAAGAACCAATCCCTGGGGTCCTTTTGGAAGAAAAATCCTTCCAACACCAAAGTGAATAGATTCCTTCCTCTTACAGTCCCATTACAATTCCTTTTTTTTTTTTTTTTTTTTTGAGTTGAAGTCTCACTCTGTTGCCCAGACTGGAGTGCAGTGGCACGCTCCCGGCCACCGCAGCCTCGACCTGCTGGGCTCCAGCGATCCTTCCACTCAGCCTTCCAAGTAGCTGGAACTACAGGTGCACGCTACCATGCCTGGCTAATTTTTTGATTTATTGTAAAGATGAGGTCTCGCCAAGTTGCCCAGGCGGGTTGTGAACCCGCTCATTACGTTTCTTAAACTCATACTTTACTTTAGAGAGCTTCACATATGTATCCCTGCTTGCTTATAGATGGCTGCCTCTCTTATGGGTTATTGCCTTTGTATATTCCTCCCTTTGTCTTTACCAGAGTCTTAATTTTGTTCAAGTTTGAATGCCCTCCAATCTTATCTCCTGGGCTCCCCTCCCCCTCATGCTGTGATCAAGAGTGTCCTCCAGGCCTGCCACACAGTTTCCATGCTGGGCTCTGCCCTGCTGCAGCTGACCTAGGGTAAGGGCCTCTACTTTTCCCTCTTTTGATCTACTCTCTGACTGGTGGTAGGGAGTATATGGAATATATCTTCAAGTAACTTGTCTAGAATATATCTTCAAGAAACTTCCTAAGAAAGGATGTTCAGGAGGTCAATCTTTTGAGTCCTTTGCTTAACTGATTAGTTTGGCTGAAGACAGAATTCTAAGTTGTCTGCAAATACACTTTTGTTTCTTCCTTTCCAATCTGGATGCTTTTTATTTTGTTTCCTTATCTAAGTGCACTGGCCAGAATCTCCGATAAAATGTTGACTGGAAGTAGAAAGCATAAACAACTTGGTCTCATCCCTTGATTTTAAGGGGAAAGCAATCATTTAATCATTAAATATGATGCCAGCTGTAGATTTTTCACAGAAGCCTTCTATTAAGTTAAGGAAGTTTTCTTCTATTTCTATTTTGCTGAGAGTTTTTGTTGTTGTTTTATCAAGAATGATAAAATGCTTTCTCTACATGAGATAAACATGTTTTATTTAAGCCGGGCTCGGTGGCTCAGCCTGTAATCCCGTGCCTTGGAGGCTGAGGTGAGTGGATTGCCTGAGTCCACGGGTTCGAGACCCGCCTGGGCAGCAAGACCTTATCTCTACAATAAATCAAAAAATCAGCCGGGCATGGTAGCGCATGCCTGTAATTCCGGCTACTTGGAAGACTGAGGCAGAAGGATCGCTGGAGCCCAGCAGGTCGAGGCTGCAGTGGCCGGGAGCAGCCACTGCACTCCAGTCTGGGTGACAGAGTGAGACTCCAACTCAAAAAAAAACAAAACAAAACATGTTTTATTTTTAGTTTGTAAATATTGCAAATTTCATTGAGTTCTGAGGGTTAAATCAAACCTGCATTACTCAGATAAACACTGCTTGGTTATGATGTATTATCTTTTTAATATATTATTGGAGTCAGGTGCAGTGGCTCATGTCTGTAATCCCAGCACTTTGGGAGGCTGAGTTGAGAGGACTGTCTGAGTCCAGGGGTTCGAGACCAGCCTTGGCAACTTGGCAAGACCTCATCTCCACAATAAATAAAAAAAACTAGACGTGGTGGCGCAGGCCTGCGGTACCAGCTACTTGGATGATTGAGGTGGGAGGACTACCTGAGCCCAGCAGATCGAGGCTGCGGTGGCCATGAGCGTGCATGCCACTACACTCCAGCCTGGGTGACAAACAAAGTATACACACACACACACACACACACACACACACACACACACAATTGCATTAAATTTGCTAAAATTTGTTATATCTTAACTTTTGTATCCTAAATTCATGAGAGATATTTGATTTTCTCTTAATAGGCTTATATAACTTACAGAATGAGTTGGGAAGTATATATATATATATATTTTATTATTTTCCCCCCTCCCCAAGGAGGGGGGAAATCTCACTATGTTGACCAGGCTGGAGTACAGTTGGTTATTCAACAGGTGCAATTATGGCAAACTACATGAATTCCTGGGTTCAAGCAATCCTCCTGCCTTAGGCTACTGAGTAGCTAGGACTATAGGCATGTGCTATCTTGCCTGAGTTTACGGAAACTGTCAGTATTTTTCTTAAATAATTGATAGAATTCACCAGTGAAGGCATCAGGGGATGGAGTTTCTTTGTGGAAATGTTTTAAACTACAATTTCAATTTATTTAATAGATAGAGCTATTCAGATTATCCATTTCTTCTTGAGGACAATTTGGTAGTTTTTGTCTTTCAAAACTTTTGTCAATTACATTTAAGTGGTAGAATAATTACTGGCATAAAGGTTTTCTTTTTTTATCTTCTTTATTATTTTATCTTTTAAATATCAGTAGACTACAGTAATGACATCTTTATCAATCTTGATATTGGAAATTTGTGTTTTGTCTTTTTCCTAATCAGTCTGTCTAGAGATTTAACAATGCTATCGTTCTTCTCAAAGAATCAGTCTTTGGTCCTTGGTTTTCATTTATTTTCTTTATTCTTGCACATTTTTATACTGAATCATTTATCATTTTCTTACTGAAATGCACAAGTTTTCATATATATGCTTATGTATTCTAGAAACTAATCCTTTGTCAGTTATATATGTTATAAATACCTTTACCTCTTCATTTTCTTTAAAGATGCATTTTTTTTTGAGGTGGAGTCTCACTCCGTTGCCCAGGCAGATGCAGTAGCACACTCAGGGTCACCCCGACATCAATCTGCTGGGCTCTGGTGACCCTTTTGCCTCAACCTTCCAAGTAGCTGGAACTACAGGTACACACTACCACATCTGGTTAATTTTTTTTTTTTTTTTAATTGTAGAGATGCAGTCTCACCAAGTTGTCTGGGCTGGTCTTGAACCCGCAGACTCAGGCAATTCACTCGCCTTGGCCTCGTCACTTATGTTGGGATTACAGGCTGAGCCACTGAGCCTGCTCACTTTAAAGGTGCATTTTGATGAATATAAGTCTTTAATTTTATATAGTCAAATGTATCACACCTCTCGTTTTACAATTAACTATTTTCTTTCTGTCTTGCAGGACCACCTAATGCTACACTGAAACCTTTAATGTGTTCTGTAAGCAAATACCACTGAGCACCCAACATGCCACTGGAAGACACAGAGCATTTCACCTGATCAGGGGAGAACTGGCTGTTGATTAGGGCAGAAAGATGCCCTTACCAAGAATAAGTGAGATTTGGTTATTAAATGAATCATGCAATCTATTAGTTAAAGATTGAAGGGTAGTACTGATCTTTTTTTTTTTTAACCTTATCAGTCACATCTAATTGGAATGAAATTAGAAAAATAAAAATCAATGGTTTTTTAATTCGTCTGATATAGGCCCTAATTTTCTTGGCATTTGTAAGATTAATTAAATAGACTCTGGTTATATTTGGGTAGAAGCTTTGTTATTGTTTTTAGCTATATTTTGTATTTACTTTTAAAATTGTGATGTTTCATGTGTGTATATATATTATATACATATATAAAACAAAAAAATTGCCTTTTAACCATTTTTAAATGTACAATTCAGTGGGCATTAAATACATTCACAATATTGCATAGCCATCACCATTATCTATTTCCAGAAGTTTTTTCATCACCTCAAACAAAAACATTGTACCCATCAAGCAGTAACTCCCACTTTCCCTTTTGGTCTCCATCTACTTTCTGTCTCTACAGTCTTATTGACTGTAGATATTTCATACAAGTGAAATTATACAACTTCACATTTTTATCAGCAACTTTCCTACTTCTCCACATTCTTGCCAGCACTTATTTCCTGTTTTTGTTTTTTGATTATTCTTGCCATTCAGTGGGTATAAAGTGATATCTCATTTTGGTTTTGACCTGCATTTTCTTAATAACTAATTATACTGATGTACTATTGGCCATTTATATATCTTTCTTGGAAAAATCTCTATTCAAGTCCTTTGTGCAGTTTTGAATAGGGTGGTTTGCTTTCATTGCTTTCAAAACATAATCAGCAAAACACTAAATTTGAAAGGATAAATATTCTAAGGCTGTAAAATGAGAGAAATCAGAATCAAACACACTGCTTTTTCTACGTGGTTAAGAAATAACAGTCCCAAATGCTTTATAAAGGTAGCATCAGCTGCCTATGCATCAACACTCAACACGTCCAAGGCCAAACCTTCTGCTATAAATATGCCAAAACCAGAAAAAGAACTACAGGTCCTAATAGCTCATGGAATTCTGCTGATGCTAAGGAAAAAATGCTTAAAAGGGAATTGAGCTTTGGCTCCAGATAAATGTTCTCTAAATCACAACTACCAGAATTGGGACAAGACAATTTAGAACTTCAAGGTGCCTCCCAGGGAAGGACTGGCAGTTTCTAACATTGGTTCAATGCTTCTCCACGCCTTCTTTCAGAACGGGTAACAGGTATCTTTTTATTTTATTTTATTTTTTTGAGTTGGAGTCTCACTCTGTTGCCCAGACTGGAGTGCAGTGGCATGCTCCCAATCACCGCAGCCTTGACCTGCTGGGCTCTAGCGATCCTTCCGCCTCAGCCTTCCAAGTAGCCGGAACTACAGGTGCGCACTACCACACTAAGCTAATCTTTTAAAAATTTATTGTAGAGATAAGGTCTGGCCAAGTTGCCCGGGCGGGTCTCGAACCCACAAGGCTCAGGCAATCCGCTCACCTTGGACTCCCAAAGTGCTGGCTGGGATTACAGGCTGAGCCACCGAGCCCGGCGTGTAACAGGTATCTTTAAAGGCTATAACAAATCCTTAGGATCTACTTGGTTTTCTTTACACAGGCTACATTTTCACTAGGGAAGAATAAATATGCTTTCTCAAAAGTACAATTCCATTAAACTAAAAATAATTCCTTCTAAGAAGTCAAATGCACCCAATTTGTTCAAAGAAAACACAAAAATAGTGGAAGATATTATTGGTCAAATTATTATGTTTCAGCTGGGCACAGTGGCTCAGGTCTATAATCCCAGCTACTCAAAAGGTTAAGACAGGAGTATCACTGATGCCAAAAGCTTGAGACCAGCCTGGGCAACATAGAAAAGCAAGACTCCATCTCGTAAAAAAAAATATATGTACTTATATTTTTTTCGAAGACCTTCAGCATAAGATTTTTCCTTTTTTTTTTTTTTTTTTGAGCTGGAGTCTCACTCTGTCGCCCAGACTGGAGTGCAGTGGCTGCTCCCAGCCACCGCAGCCTCGACCTGCTGGGCTCCAGTAATCCTTCTGCCTCAGCCTTCCAAGTAGCTGGAACTATAGGCGTGCGCTACCACACTCAGCTAATTTTTTGATTTATTGTAGAGATGAGGTCTCGCCAAGTTGCCCAGGCGGGTCTCGAACCCGCAGACTCAGGCAATTCACTCACCTCAGCCTCCCAAGGCACGGGATTACAGGCTAAGCCATCAAGCCCAGCTGATTTTTACTTTTTAATTTGAAATAATTTTTAAATTACAGAAAAGTTGCAAGATAACTGATCTCCCATATATCCTTCTCTCAGCTTTAATGCTAACATATAACTATAGTACAATTTACCATTATTAACAATGACATAATACTATTAACTAATCTGTACACTTTATTCAAATTTTGGCAGTGTTCCTACTAACATCCTTTTTCTGGTCCAGGATTTCACACTGCATTTTATTCTCCTTATTCTCCTCTCATCTGGGACAATTCCTCAGTCTTTCTTTGTCTTTAATGACCTCAACACTTTTTCTTTTTTTTTTCTGAGGCAGGGTTTCACTCTGTTGCCCAGACTGGAGTACAGTAGCATGAAAATATAGACATATGGAGTTTGTATAGTTTAAATTCTAGATTTGGCCACTGCAACTCTGGTAAAGTTGGCTCTTATGTGCTTTTTTTTTTTTTTTGAGTTGGAGTCTCACTCTGTCGCCCAGGCTGGAGTACAATGGCATGCTCATGGCCACCACAGCCTCGACCTGCTGGGCTCAGGTGATCCTTCCACCTCAGCCTTCCAAGTAGCTGGAATTATATGCACGCACCACCATGCCCAGCTAATTTTTTGTTTTATTGTGGAGATGAGGTCTCATCAAGTTGCCCAGGCTGGACTTGCATCCATGGGCTCAGGTAATCCTCTCACTTCAGCCTCCCAAAATGCTGGGATTATATATGTGAGCCACCACGCCCAGCCTCTTGCATACTTTTGACTACTTCTCTAATTTCTGTCACCGTAAGATGTTCCAGGCTCACCTTGTGTTTTTCTTGCCCCAACTCAGGAACCAACCATTCCACCAGGGAGCTCTGTTTTATTTTATTGCAGGAATGGTATTTAGAAAAGTCTGGATTTTGGTACTAGATGTACTGATTGCTACTGAAGTATCATCATTTTTAGGCTCTTTCAGCAGACAGAGCTAGAAACCACATGTATGAATACTAACCCAAGCATTTATTGCCATGGGCACAAGTTTTAAGCTCAACCAAGCCAAGGAAAAGCGTCAATAATATTCGATGGCTTGTTAGTAGATTTAAAAACAAATTTTCATTTATTTCATATAAACAGCCACAATCATCAACTGTTACTGCTTGTGGTACTAAATGTGAAATTCATGCTTCTGTATACTCATGCAAGTAAGCTCTGTCTCATTCATTTATCAAGTATTTGCTGACCATCTACTAGATCAGACCCCAAGCTCATTAGTATAAAAGACAAAAGGTCAGCCAGGTACAGTGGCTAACTTCTGTCATCCCAGCACTTTGGGAGGCTGAAGTGAGAGGACTGCCTGAGCGCAGGGGTTTGCGATCAGCCTGGGCAACTTGGCAAGACTTCGTCTCTACAATAAACCAAAAGTTTAGCCGGACGCGGTGGTGCATGCCTATAGTTCCAGTTACTTGGAAGGCTGAAGTAGAAGGATTGCCTGAGTCCAGCAGGTTGATACTGGGGTAGCTGTGAGCATGCCACTGCATTCCAGCCTGGGCACAAGTTTTAAGCTCAACCAAGCCAAGGAAAAGCGTCAATAATATGAGAATGAGACTCCAACTCAAAAAAATAAAATAAAATAAAGTGAGCTGCCCGGGCAGTGATTCAAGACTTCCAGCATTTTGGGAGGCCAAGGTAGGATTGCTTGAGTCCAGGAGTTCGAGACCAACCTGGGCAATGTAGTGAGACCTCAACTCTACAAAAAAAGATTTTTAAAAAATTAGCCAGGCATAATGGCGTACTACGTAGTCTGTAGTCCCAGCTTCTCGGGAGGCTGAGGCGGATCGCCTGAGCAAAGGAAGTTGAGGCTATGATAAGACATGATCATGTGCCTCTGCAACTCTAGCCTGTATAAAAGAGTGAGACTCCGACTCAAATGTACTTTTCAAGGTCTAAAGACCTTGCTGATGCGTCCAGTCTCTAATTTTGCCTAACAAGTGACTTAGCTGCTTTCTGACAACAAAGACATACAATCACATCATATGGCAAGCAAAACAAGGAAAACTGAAGGATCTATAAGCCCAAGCCTGCTGCTCTCACTAAATTGACCAGTGACTGACCTTTGTATTCAGGGGTGAACTCCTTCATTTCAGGAGGGAGGGACTCGTAAAAGCGCTGTTCCCGGGAGATGAGGGGCTTGCACACAGTGTGGTCGTCATAGCGCATCATGCTGCTGTGTCCGCCTACTTGGTGGATGAAGGGCTCCAGGAGAACTCCACGGTCTCCAGCCCGACTTGCATTCTTGCCATACTGCCCCACTTCCATGGTTTGACAAACACACATTGCGTTGGGAGCCAGTTGCACACTGAGGGCAGAGGATGCAGCACATGGGCCACAAAAGGAGAGCTGGGTAGAAGGTCCTGGCAAGCTGAATGCCAAGGGTCAGATGCTATTCAGCTTATTATTCTGTCCTACAGAAAAGAAGAGGAGGGAATCAAAACATATGGCAAGTCTCAGTTTCCCTGGAGCTCCAGGAGTGAGAGCAGATACTTTGTTGTGTTCCCTGCTATGTGTACTATCTGGCACATGAGAAGAGGTTAGTAAATGTTTGTTGAATGATGCAACTTCGGTCTTCTCCATCTACCTTTTTGTGTACATTCTCTTCCTTTTTGAGTTCTCAGATCCCTTCTAAATTCTCTGAAGGATTTTATTTTGAAACTACAGCATGTTACAACCACCAGGAAAGCAACAATCCCAGTGTACTTCACATTCAAAGATGAAAAGATCAGAAAAAAACAAGGCATCAAATGTTCTGTTCAGACTCCTCATGTTATCCAGTACTGGTAAAGATCTGTCCTTGATTCAAAGGAAGGGTTTTTGCCTGAGATATCAGGAACACTAGATTCCAAAATTCTCCATTGAAGGTGCAAAGGATCAAGCAGGAAAAGCCATTCCTTGCTGAGCTGCAGAATCATAAGAAAGGTTTTGCTTTACCCAAAGGAATTCAGGTTTCACATTTCTTCTCTAAATCTATCATAGTCAATTTATAACCATATCTAACACCATAGAGGTTCCCTTTCCATCTGACTCTATACCAAAGGGGGGGGACAATAAAAAGCATTTTGTACTCAAACACCCTCCTTACACTGTTAATTGTCTCTCAAGAAAGTTAAAACAGTTGGCAACTTTCTTAATTCTGAGTATATTTTAAAATTAGGAATGTAGTAGGCAAGACTACATTTGAAAGATTAAGACCAAAAAAGGAAAAACAAAATATATGTAGAGCAGGAATATGGTCCTACCTGCAAGAGATAAACTATTAGGTTTTTGGGGTTTTTTTCTGGATCTCATAATTATGGGTAAAATGGGTTATACAAGAATACCACTGCAAAACTGTAATATGTTCTTAACCCAAGCAGCTATGATCTATTCACTGCTATCATTGAAGTAAATTATTCTCTACCCCTACTCTCCCAAACAGAATGCACTGTTTTAATGTACACACACTTTATTTAAACCTAGTTACCCAATCTCTAGTCCTCCTTCAGGACAAGGCAACTCCTTGCCCCACAGAGTTTTCCCAGAATCCATTCTCTCCAAACCTGAGTATGGTGCATACTTACTTCTATGGCTCCTAAGGTGCCCTGTGCCAACTCTACTGCATCAATATACCACCATACTGTCACCTATTTACTTATGTGCCATCACCACCAAACCATTCTCTCTTATCTCCATATCCAGGGTCCAAGGCAGTTCCTGACAGGCACAAAGTGCTCAAGAAAAGATTTGTTGGAATGAATTAAATAATTCCAGGCAGAGCACAGTGGGTAAAAAAACCAAAACATTAAAATAAATCTCAAAGAGTAAACATTTAGGGAAAAATGTAGGAGGGCAGGTCAGGGTCTCTAGAGGCACTCATTGTGGCAGTAGACCTTAGTACTGTTTTTTTGTGTGTTTGTTTATTGAGTAGGAGTCTCACTCTGTCATCCAGGCTGGAGTGCAGTGGCCGGAGTGCCTTGACCTGCTGGGCGCAGGTGATCCTTCCGCCTTAGCCTTCCAAGTAGCTGGTGAATGTCACCATGTCGGCTAATTTATTTTATCTTATTTATTGTAGAGGCGAGGTCTTGCCAAGTTGCCCAGGTTGGTCTCAAACCCCTGGACTCAGGCAATCCTCTCACCTCCACCTCCCAAAGTGCTGGGGTTACAGCCATGAGCCACCATGCCTGGTTAGATCTTAGTACTGTTGATCTACTTCTGCTCTGGCCTCACTCAGGCCAGAAGAGTTTTATCTCTGGGTCCACTTCTCTGGAACAATACTGATTGAGAAGGAGTACAAAGGTAAAGGTGACATGGTAAATACTATATCCACGGAGCTGTGTACTCAGATTTGTGAATATCATTGTAAGTTAGACTTAATAACAAGGAAAAAAATCAGTAGCATTCCTCTACACCAGCAAAAACAATCAGAAAATGAAAACTGTTTAAATATATCCCATTCACAACAGCAACCAAAACTACAAAATACCTATAAATCTTTACAAATTATGTCACACCAATGATAAAATGCTACTGAAGGATCTAAAAGAAGACATATTTCCAATTCAAGTACGAGACAGATAAAAATTTTTTTTTAATTTTTTTGAGTGGGGTGTCTCCAGTCTATCATCCAGACTGGAGTGTAATGTCAAGATCATAGCTCACCACAGCCTCAAACTCCTAGATTCAAGCCTTCCTTCCACCTCAGCCTCCAGAGTAGCTGGACTATAGGTGTGTGCCACCACACCCAGCTAATTTTTTTATTTTTTTTTTTAGAGAGAAGGTCTCACTTTGTTGCCTAGGCTGGTTTCGAACTCCTGGGCTCAAGTAATCCTCCTGTCTTGGCCTCCCCAAGTACTGGGATTACAGGCGTGAGCCACTGCACCTAATTTTTAAAATAATAAAATAAAAGAAGATATACTCATGTGAGGGGGTACTCAACACTGAAACACAATGCAATTTCAATAAAAATCCCAAGACGATGTTTAATGAATCTGACAAGCTGACCCTATTCATGTGGAAGAGTAAATGCCATATCTAGCTAGCTAGACAGTAATGTCAAAGTGTCATTACTGTTATGTCAGAGATAACTTGCCCTCTCAGCTAAGCTCTTTATGAAATTATAGCAATTAAAACATAGTACAATATCTTGCAAAGAGATCAACAAAACAGAATAGAGATCTTAGAAACAGACACATGCTGACATGGGAATGGAGTGTATGACTGAGGTGGTACTGAAATGTTCATTTAATCAACTGGAAAAAGATGATCTTATGCTATTAATGGGGACGAATTCCAAACTGGATTTAAACGGGTAAAACTACATCACTATCTCCAATAGTACTCCAAAACAAATTCCCAACATATTAAGGACCTAAATGTGCAAAATAAAACTTTAGCGTAGTTAGAAAAAAATTTAAATGCCTTCTGACATTAGGGAAAACTTCATAAATAAAACATTAAACATGCAAGCCATAATGGAAAGCACTGACAAATTAGGACACATTATTTACATTTTTAACAGCTTTTGAGATATAACTTACATACCATAAAATTCACTCACTAAAATGTACAGTGCAATGACTTTTAGTAAAGTTACAGAATTGTACAACTCTCCCTCAAATCCAATTTTAAAATATTTCTGGCTGGGCATGGTGACTCATGCCAATAATCCCAGCACATGGGGAGGTCAAAGCGGGAGGATTGCTTGAAGCCAGGAGTTCAAGACCAACCAGGGCAACATAGCAAGGCCCTGTCTCTACAAGCAAACAAACATAAACAATTTTAAAACATTTCTATCACCCCAAAAGAATCCTCATGCCACTTGCAATCCCCCTGTTCTCACCCCCAACCACATTAAACTTTTTTGTATAAAAGAACCACAAGTGAAGATAAAAATCAGACTAAGAGAAGTATTTACAATGTTTATAACTAGCAAAAATATTAACAGAATATATGAAGAATTTCTATAAATTAATGTGAAAAAAAACCCAGCAAAGTTTAAAAAGGCAATTCACAAAAGAGAAAGCTCAGATGGCTAATGAACATGTGAAAATATGTCCATCGTTCACAAGTAACCAGGAAAACGCAAATTAAAACAAAAAATAATTTCATCCCATAAGATTGGCAAAAAATAAAAATCTAAACATATCAAGCATTGGCCAGTCAGGGAGAAATGGCTCCTTTCCCTTGTTTATGGCAACCCAAAACTAAAGACATATACATTCCACAACTCAGCACGTGCCCAAGATGATAGATTCAAGGATGTCCACTGCAGTATTGTTATAAAAGAAAAATGAGAAACCACATAAATATACTTCAAGGGAAGAATGAATAAATGCATATATACATAAACTGTACAGTATTGAATAAATGATCTACATGTCCACATAAACAAATTTTAAAACCAAATTGGAAAAAGCAATTTAAGAAGTGGCATTTCTTTAAAAAAAAAAAAAAAAAAGAAGTGGTATTTCTGAGCCGGGCACAGTGGCTCACGCCTGTAATCTCAGCACTTTGGGAAGTGGAGGCAAGAGGATTGCATGAGCCCATGGGTTCGAGACCAGCATGGGAAACTTGGCAAGACTTCATCTCTATAATAAACCAAAAAAATTAGCCAGGTGTGGTGGCGCATGCCTGTAGTTCCAGCTTACTTGGAAGGTTGAAGTGGAAGGATCACATGAGCCCAACAGGTCGAGGCTGCAGTGGCCATAAGCATGCCACTGCACTCCAGCCTGGGTGACAGAGTGAGACTACAACTTAAGAAAAAAAGAAGTGGTATTTCTAATTCGATGCCACTGCTGTAATTTTTTAATTCATAAAATACTATATTATACATGAATTTATGAACACATATGCATAAACAAAAACAATGATATGAAATGGGGCCAGGTGAGGTGCTCATGCCTATAATCCCAGTACTTTGGAAGACTGAGGTGGGAGGATCTCTTGAAGTCAGCAGTTTAAGACCAGCCAGGGCAACAAAGGAAGACTCTGTTTTCTACTAAAACAAAACAAAACAAAAAAAACCCCCAAAGATATGGAATGGAAGGGTATGCACCAACTTTAGAGAAGGACAGAAAAGGAGAGGACTGATATCTAAGATAAGAATTTCAGCTCTATCTATATTTTTTAAGTTTCTTTTTTAAAAGTTTGAAGCAAATATAGTAAAATGTTAACATTTAAAAATCTGTATGTCAAATACATCAGTATTATATTATTCTCTAAATTTACATTTTATAAAAATCAAAACTACTACAATGCTAAAAGCCTGGTGTTAATACATAGTAAATGACAGGGGAAAGAACATACTAGCAGTCATTCCAAGGTTGCATATGAATATCAACACAGTCTCCAAAAAACGTGGGAGGAAAATATTAGAACCCTTTGATCTGTTCTCTTCACTTGACCTTCAAGCACTACGCTCTGCTCATCTTCCTGTCACTCAGTCTACTTTGCAGGTTCTTCCTCTTATTAGTCTCTTAATGTTGGAGCCCTTAAGGCTTAGTCCTTAGTCCTCTTTTTTGAACACTAGACTCAGATATCCAACGGCCTAGTCAGTCTGGGAAGTCTAAATTTAATACAGCCAAAACATTTCTCCCACTAGAAAAATCCCTCTACCTATAGTCTTCCCCATCCCCTACTCCAATTTTACAACTGTTCTCACCAAAAACCTAGTAGTCATTCTTGATTCCTTTCTCTCTCTCCAATCCCATGTCATGTAATCCTACTGGCTCTACCTTCAGAACATATCCAGAATTCAACAACTTCTCACAACCTCCAACGTCATCATGCTGGTGTAATCCCCAAAACCTCTAACTTCCTAACTGGTCTCTTTGCTTCTAGGAGTTCTCAATACTGCAACCACAGCAATTCTGTTAAGAGGAGAGTCAGAGCATGGTGACTCTTCTGTTCAAAATCCTGAATGGCTCCCATCTAACTCAGAATAAAAGCCCAACTCCTTACCGTAGCCTATAAGAGTCCACAAGAGCTGGGCTCGGTGGCTCAGCCTGTAATCCCGTACCTTTGGGAGGCTGAGGTGAGTGGACTGCCTGAGCCTGCGGGTTCGAGACCTGCCTGGGCAACTTGGCGAGACCTCATCTCTACAATAAATCAAAAATTAGCCGGGCGTGGTAGCGCACGCCTGTAATTCCGGCTACTCGGAAGGCTGAGGCAGAAGGATCGCTGGAGCCCAGCCCGGGAGCGGCCACTGCACTCCAGTCTGGGTGACAGAGTGAGACTCCAACTCAAAAAAAAAAAAAAAGAGGCCACAAGATCTGCATTCCTCCCCATCTCCATTTTCTTTCTGATCTCATTTCCTACCTTTCTCCCCCTTGCTTATTATCCCACTCCAGGCATTACTGGTCTCCATGCTGCTCCTTAAACTTACCAAGCATATCCTCACTTTAGAGTCTCTGCACTAGTCATACCCTCTACCTAAAACACTCTTGCCCCAGAAAGTCACATGGCTGGGCTCCACCCTCTCTAGCATATTAATTGTTATGAAGATACATCGGGCCTTCTTCAAAAGTTTTTGAACAGATGCCTCATTCTCAATGAAATCTACCCTAACCTACCTAGCTTAAATTGCAAACCCACCTGCACTCTTCACATCCTGTAATGTGCTCTACTTTTTCTTTTTTCTTTTGAGTTGGGGTCTCATTCTGTCACCCAGGCTGGAGTGCAGTGACACCATCACAGCTCATGCAGCCTCAACCTCCTAGACTCAGGCGATCCTTCCACCTTAGCCTTCCAAGTAGCTGAGACTACAGGTGTGTGCCACCATGCCCTGCTAATTTTTTTGTTTTTTGTAGAAACAAGGTCTTGCTATGTTGTCCAGACTGGTCTCAAACTCCTGGGCTCAAGCAATCCTCCCACCTCAGCCTCCCAAAATGCTGGGATTACAGTATGAACCAATATGCCCAGTCTTATTTTTTCTTTTTTTCATGGTGCTTATCCCCTTTTGACATATTGTATACTTTACTTACTGATGATGTCTGATGTTTATGTATTATTATGATGTTAGCACCATGAAGGTATCTTAAGTGCTCAGAGCAGTGCCTGGTACATGGCAGTCACACAATAAGTATAACTGAATAAATGAATATATGAATATTTATGATGCACACAGCAGAAATATACAGTTAGATAAGTATGTAACATATTAAAAAATGCTTACAAAGAGACAAGTTCTTTTTGTTTTAAATGTTAGGATTGTAAACCAAAAAAGTTAACAAACTTCTAATCTAGATCTACCAAAACCAGAACAAAGAGGTAATAGGGCTTCACAAAGAACAAAATATGTTGACCACATGACAGAATTCCCAATCAGCAAATAAAGAAAACATAAAATTCTATGTTTTGACTCTAAAAAAAATTCATATATGAAAGAAAAAAACAGTTTTAAAATCACCTAGATAAGAACAGCAAAAATAACAACAGAAACCAAAACAAAATACGGAAGGAATAAGAAGACAGCCTATAAGGAAGATTAGATCACTTTTTAAATCAATGACACAAACTAGAAACAAAGTGAGATTAAAAAAAAAAAAATCAGGCAAACACACAAATAATCTCAACTGTAAAAGATGAACCAGATTAAAAAACATGCTGAACCAAATTTAGGACACACAATATAAGCAGTACTTTTTTGTCTGTTTTAATGCAATAGCACAGCAAGCCTAGAAAGTAACAATGAATAAAAAACCCTGGGAAAAAAAGAGAAATTGCAATCAGATGACTGTGAACAAGGTCAGGACTATTTTAAGAACTAGGAAGGTACTGTTTCCACAGCAATTGCAAGACAATACCTGATCACCAGATTCTTTAGTTGGGCAGGCATAGACACACACTAAAAATGCAGATCATCAAGCTTGCACTCTAAGTTGCTTAGTTAAAATTCCAAATTATACAGCCAACATATTTTTACACCTGAAATTAGCTACTTGGGTTTGACATGCAATCTTTTCACAAAGCAAACTAAAGCACCCTTGATGCCTTAACATTTCACAGGTATAAATAAACTTTCTCCCAAACTAAAAATGGGTTTATAAATCTAGTATTTCTCAAGGAGGCTCACATCCGTAATCCTAGAGAGGCAGGGTAGCTAGTGCAGGTTAGATGGACAAATTTCTTGTAGGCAGGTTTAATAAGTGTCCAGACATCCTGTGGCATGCTAAACAGTCCTGCAGGCTAGAATGTAAATTTAATGTGGACTCCCAGTCCACCTGTCCCCCTCAGCTAGCTAAAGGAAAACTCCATCAAGGTGGTTCCTAGACTGAGAATCAAAAAGCCATACAAGTGATAATAAGACCCCTTTTAACACACGAACTTGTGAACTGAAAAAGTCTGATAAGTTTCCCTGGAAAAGACCATCCATTTCTTCCATCAGAGGCATCTCTCCAGATTGACAGTTACCTGAGCTCCACCCTCTCTAGCATATCAATTGTTATGAAGGTATATAGGGCTATTGTAAAAAGTAAAAAGCGCAGTTTTCTTTCACTCATGCCAACTCTGGCAAGTCTAACTTTATCACCTTCTTTCTCTAATAGCTTTGTTTTAAAACTTTGCTGATCACTCTAAAATTCATTTTAGTGGTGAGTCAAAGAATCCACAAGTTTTGCACAGCACCCCACCTGGCATCACCAGCAATTTGGGAGACCAAAGCGAGAGGATTGCTTGAGCTCAGGAGTTCAAGACCAGCATAGGCAAAACAGCAAGACCTCGTCACTACAAAAAAATAAAAATAAAAAAATTAGCTGGGCGTGGCGGTATGCAGAGGCTGAGGCAGAAGGATCATCTGAGCCCAGGCTGTGGTAAGCTGTCATCATGCAACTCTACTCCAACCTAGGCAACAGAGTGAGACCCCACCTCAAACAAAAAATTATAAAAGTTGTTATTATTATTTTTTTTTAGTCAGAGTCTCAGTCTGTTACCCAGCCTGGAGTGCAGTGGCACACTGCTCATGGCCACTGCAGCCTAGACCTAATGGTCTCAGGCAATCCTTCCACCTCAACCTTCCAAGTAGCTGGAACCACAGCATGTGCCACCACACCCAGCTAATTTTTTGATTTATTGTAGAGATGAGGTTTTGCTATGTTGCTCAGGCTGGTCTTGAACCCTTGAACTCAGACAATCCTCTCACCTTCGCCCCAAAGTACTGGGATTACAGGCTTGAGCCACCATGCCCAGCTATGTTGTTTTTTAAATTAAAGTTAAATTTGGTAAGTCAGGAATGATAAGTACAATTCTGGGAATAATAATTTTGGTTTTGGCAAATGTATTTTTTTATTTTTTACTGTCTGATACAATTCAAGGAAAAAATAACAAAATTACTTGAACTGAAAAGAATACAAGCCTGTAATCCCAGCACTTTGGGAGGCTGAGGTGAGAAGACTGACTGAGCCCGGGGATTTGAGTCCAGCCTGGGCAACGTGACAAGACCTCGTCTCTACAATAAATCAAAAAATTAGCCGGGTGTTGTGGTGTGCACCTATAGTTCCAGCTACTTAGAAGGCTGAAGCAGAAGGATCACCTGAGACCAGCAGGTCAAAGGTATGGTGGCCCTGAGCATGCCATTGCACTACAGCCTGGGTAAGAGAGTGAGAATCTGACTCAAAACAAACAAAACAAAAAAAAGAAAGAAAAAGCACACAATGCACTGATAAGTCACTCTAACAAAAAGCACAACACAGCCGGGCTCGGTGGCCCAGCCTGTAATCCTGCGCCTTTGGGAGGCTGAGGTGAGTGGACTGCCTGAGCCCTTGGGTTCAAGACCCACCTGGGCAACTTGGCGAGACCTCATCTCTACAATAAATCAACAAATCAGCTGGGCGTGGTAGCTCATGCCTGTAATTCTGGCTACTCAGAAGGCTGAGGTGGAAGGATCGCCGGAGCCCAGCAGGTCGAGGCTGCGGTGGCCGGGAGCGGCCACTGCACTCCAGTCTGGGCCACAGAGTGAGACTCCAACTCAAAAAAAAAAAAAAAAAAAAGCACAACACATAAAACTTGGGCTACACAGCTCTGAATTTTATGAAAACTAATTTCTAATTAAGTTCAGAAATAAGGAAGTATTGATATGGACTTTGACAGGGAAAGATATCAATACGCCTTCAAAAACCATGGAAAATTTTCTACAGCAGAAAACTAACATGAAAGCATGTCTGTTCTCTGAAGTTTATAACCAAAGGAACATAATGCTTTCTTAACTCAGAGGCTGGTGACCATTGCATCAACATCCATAAGCTGAAGTGGCTTTCAGGGGACTTAAGAGGGCAGTACTTGTGTACTTGCCTATATAAAATTAATATTGGGCCAGACGCAGTGGCTAACACTTGTAATCCCAGCACTTTGGGAGGCCGAGGTGGAAGGATTGCTTGAACCCAGGAAAATTCAAGACCAGCCTAGGCAACATAAGCAAGACCTCACCTCTACAAAAAAATTAGCCAGGCATAGTGGTGCACCCCTATAGTCCTAGCTGCTTGGGAGACTAAAGCAGAAGGATCGCCTGAACTCAGGAGGTCAAGGCTGCAGTGAGCCACAAACATGTGACTGCACTGCAGCCTGGGTGACAGAGTAAGACCCTGACTCAAAGAAAAACAAAAACTTAATACTGAGTCATGGAGTAAAAGCTGTAGATGAGACTCAAGCCCTGAAAAGCTGCAACTATGATTATAAGTTAATAAATCTGTTTCTAAATTTGCTTTAATTCCAACAGAGGGCATCTTCATCTCCTGACCCTTGAGGAGTGGGGAAGCCACCCTGCAAGGCTGATAAATATACTCTCTCTAATTCTGGCCCTAAAACTGCTTGAGGACAAAACCAGCAATTGAAGGACAAAAGTGGCTTCAATCTCCAGGGAAATCACCTCCCTCCACACCTTCCCCCTAAACTACCTCCATAATGGCTCACAAACCAGGGAGTAGTAACTGATGGTCACAGAACACAAAACTTCCTTTATAGATGCATCTACTCGAAAATCAAATAATATTTTTCAGACTCTGATGGATCCAAAGCCCCGCCTAGGCCCAGAGCACCAAGAAGTCTGCACCAGTCTGTGATGCCTCCTTCCAACAACTGGCTCTGCTGGGCATGGTGGCTCATGGCTGTAATCTCAGCATTTAGAGAGATGGAGGCAAGAGGATTGCCTGAGTCCAGGGGTTCAAGACCAGCCTGGGCAACTTGGCGAGCCCTCATCTCTAATAATCAATCAAAAAATTAGCCGGGTGTGACGGCATGTGACTGCAGTTCCAGCTACTTGGAAGGCTGAGGAGGAAGGATAGCCCGAGTCCAGCAAGTCAAGACTGCAGTAGCAGTGAATGTGCCACTGCACTCCAGCCTGGGAAACCAACTCAAAAACAAAATAAATAAACTGGCTCTGCAACAAGAAGAAAATTTCAATATCCCACCACCACCCTCCCATCACATCATCAACCAATCAGCAGCCCCTATTAATCTGCCTACCAAGTTCCCTTTAAAAACTCTATCCTCTGAATTTTCAGGGAGGCGGATTTGAGTAATTTCTCCTATCCTCCTTCTAAGCTGCTTTGTGATATTCATCTATCACTCTAACTGTAATGGCTGTGCCTGTTTTGGTGTTTCTGAGTAGCGAACATACGAACCCAATCAGGTTGTAAGACTTGTTTTTATTTTTCCCTTCTTTGGGAGGGAGATTTATCATGTCACTGGCTAACGACTGAAACAATGGAACAGAAACTTCAGTGACCATATATAACAAAGAATACACATTTTCAAAATTAATTTGGAAAAACCACAAATGGAAGACTCCAGCACTCAATAAGCAAAAACCAGCAATCCCTGAGGAGTGAAAGTACTAGATTTCTACATACAAAGAAACAGTAAAGTATTATTACCCATTCACAGAAAAAAAGAGAATCTGACCCCTCTCCCATAAAAGTCTTTAAGCAAGCGCAGATATTGGAATTGTTACCCAAAGATGCTAAATCAACTGCCTTAAATATGTTCAGTGAGCTACAGGAAACCACAGACAAATGAAAATCACAAAAATGATGAACAAAAAGAGTGAGGATATCATTAAAGACACAGAAATTACCACAAAAGGAGACTGGTATAGTGGCTCATGCCTATAATCCCAGTACTCTAGGAGGTAGAGGCAGGAGGATTGCTTAAGCTCATAAGTTTGAGACCAGCCTGGGCAACATAGTGAGACCTCATCTCTACAAAAAAAAAAAAATTAGCCAGGCATGGTGGAATGCGCCTGTTGTCCCAGCTACTCTGGAAGGTTCAGGCAGGAGAATCACCTGAACCCAGGAGGTTATGGCTGCAGTGAGCTGGGATGGTGACAATGCACTTCAGCCTGGGCCACAGAAGTGAGCCCCTGACTCAAAACAAAGAAATTACCACAAAAGGAACCAAACAAATTCTGGAGTTAAAAAGTACAATAGCTGAAATGAAAAACTCACCTAGAGGGGTTCAACAGCAGACCTGAACAGGCAATAGAAAAGATCAGTAGATGGGCGCAGTGGTACAAGTCTGTAATCCCAGCATTTTGGGAGGCATAGGCGAGGAGATTGCCTGAGCTCAGGAGTTTGAGACTAGCCCAAGCAACATGGCGAGACTTTGTCTCTACGATAAATAAAAAAAATCAGCCAGGCATAGTGGCACATGCCTATAGTTCCAGCTACTTGGAAGGCTGAGGCAGAAGGATCGCCTAAGCTCAGCAGGTCAAGGCTGCGGTGGCTGTGAGTGTGCCACTGTACTCCAGCCTGGGTGACAGAGTGAGACTCCAACTCAGAAAAAAGGATCAGCAAACCTGAAGATAAGAAAATTTAAATTATTCAGACCAGGAATGATGGCTCATGTCTGTAATCCCAGCCCAGAAGTTCAAGACCAGCCTAGGTAACATAGCAAAACCTCATCTCTACAAACAATCAGAAAATTAGTCAAGCATGGTGGCACACACCTGTAATCCCAGTCACGCAGGAGGCTGAGTCAGGAGGATTGATTGCCTGAGCCCAGGAGGTTGAGGCTGTGATCATGCCACTGCTTTCCAGCCTAGATGACAGAACAAGATGTTGACTCAAAAAAGAAAGAAAGAAAATTTGAAATTATTCAATCAGAGAAGCGAAAAGAATAAGGAAAAATTAATCTGAAGAGGGACACCATCAAACATACTAACATACAAATTATAATAAGAATTTCAGCTGGGCTCGGTGGCTCAGCCTGTAATCCCAGCACTGTGGGAGGCCAAGGCAAGTGGATTGCCTAAGCCAGCGGGTTTGAGACCCGCCTAGGCAACTTGGCGAGACCTCATCTCTACAATAAATCAAAAACTAGCCAGGTGTGGTAGCGCGTGCCTGTAGTTCCAGCTACCTGGAAGGCTGAGGCGGAAGGATCGCCGGAGCCCAGCAGGTTGAGGCTGTGGTGGCCGGGAGCGTGCTACTGCACTCCAGTCTGGGCGACACTGTGAAACTCCAACTCAAAAAGAATTTCAGAAGAAAAGAGGAAAAAAGAGCAGAAAAAATACTTAAAGAAATAATGGATAAGCCGGGCTCGGTGGCTCAGCCTGTAATCCCGCACTTTGGGAGGCTGAGGTGAGTGGATTGCCTGAGCCTGTGGGTTCGAGACCCGCCTGGGCAACTTGACGAGATCTCATTTCTACAATAAATCAAAAAATAAAAATAAAAAATTAGCCGGGCGTGGCAGCGCACACCTGTAGTTCCAGCTACTTGGAGGGCTGAGACGGAAGGATCGCCGGAGCCCAGCAAGTAGAGACTGCAGTGGCCAGGAGCGTGCCACTGCACTCCAGTCTGGGCGACGGAGTAAGACTCCAACTCAATAATGGATAAAAATTTTCCAAACCTGAGGAAAGACACAAATATATAGTTGATTCCTGAATAACTATGGGTTTGGACTAGGGTCCACTTATATGCAGATTTTACTCTACCTCTGCTACCATTGAGACAGCAAGACCAATCAATCAAGCCCTCCTCTTCTGCCTAGTGAAGACAATGAGGATGAAGATGATAATCTACTTAATGAATAGTAAATATATTTTCTCTTCCATATGAATATAAGAACATTTTCTCTAGCTTCCTTTGTTATAAGAATACTAAAACATATACCACACATAGCATGTGTTACTGAGTTTATCAGTGAGGCTTCTGGTCAACATAGCCCATTAGTAGTTAAGTTTTGAGGGAGTCAAAACTTAACATGCAGGCTGGATGCAGTGGATCACGCCTATAATGCCAGCACTTTAGGAGGCCAATGAGAGAGGATCACTTGAGGCCAGGAGTTCAAGATCAGCATGGGCAACATAGTGAGACACTGTCTCTCTTAAAAAAAATGTTGGCGGGCTCGGTGTCTCAGCCCGTAATCCCAGAACTTTGGGAGGCCAAGGCAAGTAGACTGCCTGAGCCCACAGGTTTCACACCAGCCCAGGCAACTTGGCAAGACCTCGTCGCTACAATAAATTAAAAAAAAAAATTAGTCGGGTGTGGTAACACATGCCTGTAGTTCCAGCTACTTGGAAGGCTGAGGTGGAAGGATCGTCGGAACCCAGCAGGTGGAAGCTGGGGTGGACATGTGAGTGTGCCACTGCACTCCAGCCTGGGTGACAGAGTGAGACTCCAACTCAAATTTGAGTTGGGGTCTCACTCTGTCACCCAGGCTGGAATGTGACGACACAACCATGGCTCACTGCAGCCTTAGACTCCTGGGCTGCAATCCTCCCACCCCACCCTCCCAAATAGCTGGGACTATGGGTATGTGCCACCACACCCAGCTAATTTTTAAATTTTTTTATAGAGATATTGTTTCGCCATGTTGTCTCAGCTGGTGTCAAACTCCTAGGCTCAAGTAATCCTCCCACCTCGGCCTCCCGAAGTTCTGGGATTACAGGATTGAACCACCACATCCAGCCCAAAATTTTAAAAAATTAGTCAGGCATTGTGGCATATGACTGTAGTTCTAACTACTTGGGAGGTTGAGGCAGGAGGATCGCTTGAGCCCAGGAGTTTAAGTTTGCAGTGAGCTATAATCATGGCACTGTACTCCAGTCTGGGAGACAGAGTGAGATCCTGTCACAAAAGAAAAAAAAAAAGTACACAAAAATTTTTTTACTGTGTGGCAATTAGTTCCCCAGCCCCAACATTGTTCAAGGGTCAATGTACACATTCAAGAATACCAATGAACCCACAGAAGACACATTATAAAACAAAAACACATTATGAAACTGTTAAAACCCAAAGACACAGAAAGAATATTTAAATCAGCAAGACAGAAATGATTCCTCAAGTGCAAGAGATCCTCAATAAGCTTAACAGCTGGCCCGTCGTTGTGGTTCTCTCCTGTAATCCCAGCACTTTGGGAGGCTCAAACTGAGGACTGCTTGAGCCCAGAAATTCAAGACTAGCCTAGACAACATAGTGATATCTTATCTCTACAAAAAAATCAAAAAATTAGCTGGGCATGGTGGTGCAAGGGCCTATAGACCCAGCTACTCAGGAGGCTGAAGCAGAAGAATCTCCTGAGTCCAGGAGGTCAAAGCTGCAGTGAACCATGATCATGTCACTGCCCTCCAGCATAAGGGACAGAGTGAGGCCCTGACTCAAAAAAATATATATTAACAGCTAACTTCTCCTTAGAAACCTCCCAAAGGCAGTAGGATAACATTTAAAGTCCTGAAAGAAAATACAGTTAACCAATAATTCTATTTCTGACAATAGTATCCTTCAAGAATAAAAAAGAAGCCGGGCTCGGTGGCTCAGCCTGTAATTCCGCGCCTTTGGGAGGCTGAGGTGAGTGGACTGCCTGAGCCCGCGGGTTTGAGACCCACCTGGGCAACTTGGCGAGACCTCATCTCTACAATAAATCAAAAATTAGCCGGGCGTGGTAGCACGCACCTGTAGTTCCAGCTACCTGGAAGGCTGAGGCGGAAGGATCGCCAGAGCCCAGCAGGTCGAGGCTGCGGTGGCCGGAGCGGCCACTGCACTCCAGTCTGGGTGACAGAGTGAGACTCCAACTCAAAAAAAATTAAAAAGAATAAAAAAGAAATTAAAATATTTCCAGATAAACAAAAATTAAGGGAGTTCATAACTAGTAGATGTGCTCTAGTTTAACCCTTCAGACTCAAATGAAAGGACACTAGAGAGTAACTCAAAGTCATAAGAAAAAAATACAGAACACTGGTAAAGGTAACTACATAAGAAAATGTAAGAGCCCTTATAATTGTACTTTTGGTGTGGTTTATAGTTTCTTTTTCCTATATGATTTAACAGGGAAATGATGCACGCATTATTTATAAATATGTTAGTGGGTACACAATGTATAAAGATGCAATCTGTGATTATAACAATATAAAAGAGAAAGAACAGAGATATATAGGAGCAGAGTGTTGTATACTATTGGCATCACTCAAACTAGGTTTTTATGCTAATTTCAACCCTCAAGGAAACCACAAATAAAAGTACATAGAAAAAGAAAAAAAGGAACCAAAATGATATATTTCCAAAAAAAGACACACAACAAAAAAAAATAAATCAGTCAAAGCCAGGTACAATGACTCACTTTGGGAGGTCAAGATGAGAGGACAGTTTGAGCTCAAAAGTTCAAAACTAGCCTGGGCAAAACAGCAAGATCTCATCATTACAAAATATTTAAAAATTAGCTGGGCATAGTGGTATGTGCTTGTAATTCCAGCTATTCAAGAGGCTGAAGCAGAACGATTGCCTGAACCCAGGAGGTCAAGGCTGTGATGAGCTGTGATGATGCCACTGCACTCCAGCCAGGGCAGCAGAGTGAGACCCAAGTTCAAAAAAGAAAAGTCAATTAAGGCAATAGTAGAGAAACTGAGAAATAAAAAAAATACACAGAAAATAAATGACAGAAGTAAACGCTTCTCATCAGATAAGATACAAACGTACATACATATGGCTATAGAGCCTCAAAATGTATGAAGCAGGAGCTCACTGAACCTCCACTGGTAAGTAAAAAAAAAGAAGCAAAAACAGATACGTAGAAGGAAAAAAAGAGACTATTCTACAATAGTAGCTAGAGAATTCAATACCTACATTCAACAACAGACAGAATATCAATAAGGAAACAGAGGATTTGAACATTACAAGCCAATTAAAAACGACATAAAAAAATAAAATAAATAATAGACATAAGCTGGGTACAGCCTGTAATAGCAGCTACTTGGGAGGATAAGGCAGGAGAATCGTTTAAGGCCAGGAGTTCAAGACCAGCTTGGGCAATACAGTAAGACTCCCATCTCTAAAAGCAATTGTTTTTTTTTTTAAATCAGCAAGGCACCTGTAGCCCCAGCTACAAAAAGAGATAAAATAGAAGGAAAAAAAGAGACTGTTCTACAATAACAGCTGGAGACTTCAATACCTACATTCAGGCTGGGATCGGTGGCTCAGCCCGTAATCCCAGCACTTTGGGAGGCCGAGGCAAGAGGACTGCCTGAGCCCGCGGGTTCGAGATCCACCCAGGCAACTTGGCGAGACCTCATCTCTACAATAAAACCAAAAAATTAGCCAGGCATGGTAGCGCGTGCCTGTAATTCTGGCTACTCGGAAGGCTGAAGCAAAAGGATCGCCGGAGCCCAGCAGGTCGAGGCTGCGGTGGCCAGAAGCGGCCACTGCACTCCAGTCTGGGCGACACAGTGAGACTCCACCTCAAAAAAAAAAAAAAAAAATTAGCCGGGTGTGGCAGCACACGCCTGTAGTTCCAGCTACGTGAAAGGCTGAGGCAGAAGGATCGCAGGAGCCCAGCAGATCAAGGCGGTGGTGGCCAGGAACATGCCACTGCCCTCCAGCCTGGGTGACAGAGTGAGACTTCAATCCAAAAAAAAAACAACCCTGCATTCAGCAATAGACAGAATATCAATAAGGAAACAGGATTTGAACATTATAAGCTAATAAAAAATAACAGACATAAGCTGGGTGTGGTGGTTCATGTGCCTGTAATATCAGCTACATGGGAGGCTAAGACAGGAGGATCATTTAAGGCCAGGAGTACAAGACCAGTTTGGACAATATAGTAAGACTCCCATCTCTAAAAACAATTGTTTTTTTGTTTTGTTTTTTGAATTGGAGTCTCAGTCTGTCACCCAGACTGGAATGCAGTGGCCACTCCCGGCCACCGCAGCCTCGACCTGCTGGGCTCCGGCAATCCTTCCGCCTCAGCCTTCCAAGTAGCCGGAATTACAGGCATGCACTACCACGCCCGGCTGATTTTTTGATTTACTGTAGAGATGAGGTCTCGTTGCCCAGGCAGGTCTCGAACCCGCGGGCTCAGGCAATCCACTAACCTCAGCCTCCCAAAGGCGCGGGATTACAGGCTAAGCCACCGAGTCCAGCTAACAATTGTTTTTTTTAATCAGCGAGGCACCCGTAGGCCCAGATACTTGACAGGCTGAGTCAAGTGCCCAGGAGTTCGAGGCTGAAGTGAGCTGTGATGGTACCACTACACTCCAGCCTTTTTTTTTTTTTCTAAGAAAGATGAAGGAAGGCCTGCTGGTCAGTCATATACATATACTCAACCATACTCAACCCAACAACACATATTCTTCTCAAGTGCACATGGAACATTCTCCAGGATAAATCACATATTAGGTCATAAAACCCTGCAGATTCCAAACCACACAAACAAAATTTTTAGAATATATAAATTCAGGAAATTTGCAATATACAAAAGCAACACAAAAATCAGCTGCATTTCTATATACTAGCAACCCTTGTGGTGGTTTAAACGTGAACCTGCGATATCGTTGAGGTCTGCCTGTATTTATATCTTTAATTTCTTTCCGCAATGTTTTGGGGGTTTTTGGTTTTTTTTGGAGTTGGAGTCTTGCTCTGTTGCCCAGGCTGGAGTGCAGTGGCATGCTCACAGCTACCGCAGCCTCGACCTACTAGGCTCAGGTGATCCTTCTACCCCAGTCTTCCAAATAGCATCATGCCCAGCTAATTTTTTGATCTATTGAGATGAGGTCTTACCAAGTTGCCCAGGCTAGTCTCAAACCCCTGGATTTAGGCTATCCTCTCACGTCGGCCTCCCAAAATGCTGGGATTACAGGCTTGAGTCACCATACTCTGCACAGCAATGTTTTATAGTGTTTAGAATACAAGTCTTTTGCCTCCTTGGTTAAATTCATTTCTAATTATTTTATTCTTTTTTACTGCTGTAAATGGAATTATTTTCTTAATTTCCTTTTCAGATAAGAATTACATCTAAATTACACCTAAAATATGTTTACATGCCATATTTTTTAAATACTTTATTGTTAAAAAATACTAAATCTGAGCCTTCGGCAAGTTTAATCATTTTGCTGATAGAGGATCTTGCCTCTATCAGCTGCTGACTGATCAGGATGGTAGTTGCTGAATATTGGAATGGCTGTGGTAATTTCTTAAAATAAGACCAAATGGGCTGGGTGCGGTGGCTCAAGTCTGTAATCCCAGCACTTTGGGAGGATGAAACCAGAGGAATACCTAAGCTCAGGGGTTCAAGACTAGCCGGGACAACTTGGTGAGACCTGATCTCTACAATAAATAAAAAAATAAGCTGGGCATGGTAGTGCATGCCTGTAGTTCCAGCTACTTGGAAGGCTGAGGCGGAAGGATCACCTGAGCCCAGCAGGTCGAGGCTGCGGTGGCCATGAGCATGCCACTGCACTCCAGCCTGGGAATAGACTGAGACTCCGACTCAAAAAAAATAAGACCAAATGAAGTTTGCTGCATCAATTAACTCTTCCTTTCACTAAAGATTTCTCGGTAGCATGTGATGCTGTTTGATAGCACTTTTACCCACAAAAGAACTTCTTTCAAAACTGGAGTTCATCCTCTTAAACCCTGCCACTGTTTAATCAATTACGTTTGTGTAATACTCTAAATTCTTTGTTGTCATTTCAACAATGTTCAGAGGTTCTTCACCAGGACTAGATTCTATCTCAAGAAACCACAATCAGCTGGGCTCAGTGGCTCAGCTTGTAATCCCAGCACTTGGGGAGGTTGAGGAGAGTAGCTTGCCTGAGCCCATGGGTTCGAGACCTGTCCAGGCAACTTGATGAGACCTCATCTCTACAATAAGTAAAAAAAATTAACCAGGCGTGGTAGCATACGCTTGTAGTTCTGGCTACTTGGAAGGCTGAGGTAGGATTGCCTGAGCCTGGCAGGGGCGGCCATAAGCATGCCATTGCACTCCAGCCTGGGTGACAAAGTGAGACTTCAACTCAAAAAAAAAAAAAAAAAAGAAAACCACTTTCTTTGCTCATCTAACAATACCTCATGTATTCAAGTTTGATCTTGAGATTACTACAATTTATCCACAGCGTCACGCTTTACTTCTAATTCTTGTTCTCTTGCTATTTCCACCACATCTACAGTTACTTCCTCCACTGAAGTCTTAAAGCCTTCGAAGTCATCCATGAGGGTTGGACCCAACGTCTTCCAAACTCCTGTTAATGTTGATATTTTGACTTCCTCCCATGTAACACAAATATTTTTAATGGCTAGAATGGTGAATCCTTTCCAGAGGTTTCTAATTTACTTTGCCCAGGTTCATCAGAGGAATCACTATGTATGGCAGCTGGTCTTATGAAATGTATTTCTTAAACAGTAAGACTTGAAAGTTAATGTTACTCCTTGATCCACAGGGTTGCAGGATAGATCTGTTAGCACACATGAAAACAACATTCATCTCCTTATATACATCTTCATCACAGCTCTTGAGTGGTTGTGTGTATTGCCAATAAGCAGTAATACTTAGAAAGAAATTTTTTCTGAGCAGTAGGTCTCAACAGTGGACTTAAAATATCCTGTAGACCATGCTGTAAACAGATATGCATTCATTCAGGCTTTATTGTTCCATTTTAAAGCATAGGTAGAATGGATTTAGCATAATTCTTAAGGGTCCTAGGATTTCTGGAATGGTAAATGTACACTGGCTTCAACTTAAGATCACCAGTCACATTAGCCCCTAAAAAGAGAATCAGCCTGTTCTTTGAAGGTTTGAAGCCAGGTACTAACTTCTTCTCTTTAGCTAAGGAAGTCCTAGATGGCATCTACTTCCAAAAAAAGGCTGTTTCACCTACACTGAAAATATGTTGTTTAGCATAGGCACCTTCATCAAATATTTTAGATAGATCTTCTGGATAAGTTGCTATAGCTTCTCCATCAGTATTTCCTGCTTCAACTTGCACATTTGTTGTAGAGACATCTTTTCTTGTTTTTTGCAATTGGCCAAATCAATCAATATTTTATTCAAACACATACACACACACACTCATAACAAAGGCAGAGACAGGGAAACACAAGACCTATTTGGGGACAGGCTAACCACATAGTGTTTCTATAGGCATGCCTCACTATAAGAAAGAGGGTATCCAGTGTTCAAGTCTTACTCAACATAACAGAATTTATACTGGAGACTAACCCTACAAATGTAAAGAATGTGGCAGAGCCTTTAACAGTCCACAATCTTAGCTGGGCTCGGTGGCTCAGCCTGTAATCCCGCACCTTTGGGAGGCTGAGGTGAGTGGATTGCCTGAGCCCACGGGTTTGTGACCCGCCTGGACAGGCGAGACCTCATCTCTAAGACGTCATCTCTACAATAAATCAAAAAATTAGCCGGGCGTGGTAGTGCACACCTGTAGTTCCAACTACGTGGAAGGTTGAGGCGGAAGGATCGCCAGAGCCCAGCAGGTCGCTCCCGGCCACTGCACTCCAGTCTGGGTGACAGAGTGAGACTCCAACAAGAACAAAAAAAAACAGTCCACAATCTTAACTGAACATAATTCATACTGAAGAAAAACCCTACAATTGTGAAGAATGGGGGAAATATTTTAACCGATACTCAAGAGTTACTCAACAATGGGGCATTCATACTGGAAAAAAAGTCTAGAAATGCAAAAAATGTTGCAAAGCCTTTAATAACTGCTCACATCTTACTAACATAAGAGAACTCATGCTGGATTAAAGTAGCATAAATGTAATGATTATGGCAAAACTCTTCACACAATATAAGCCTTAGGGTGCACAACAGAATTTATACTTAAGGAAAATATTCCAAATGCAAAAACTGGTGCAACCCTTATTATATTACGTGTATTATCATACACAAGAGAATTTACACTGGAGGCAATCCAATAGTTGCTCAAACTTTATTTAACATCAGATAATTTGCATTGAAGAGAAAACTACAGATATAATGAATGTGAAAACACATTTATCCAAGACACATACTTTAGAAAACACCAGAGAGTTTATACCAAGTGGTACTTTACATTTGCTGTAAATGTGAAAAAATATCTAATATAAAATCAAGTCTAAACATGAGAGAATTCATAGCAGAAAGTGCTAAGGCATTAGCACTTTCTGACATTACTCTAAATCAGAGTATTTATTATAAAGAATAATCCAAAATTATGTGGATAATTTATTTGTATGTTGTTTTCATTTTTTTTTTTTTGTAAGTAGGAATTTATTAGAAGATAGGAAAGCTCCTGGCAGCAGGAGGCGACCAGAAAGGGGGTTGCCCTGCATATTGTTTTTGAAAAGCTTAATAATTTCTGAAGAGTTATAATTATACGCAAAGTATACCTTTGGCATTGAAACTACTTCATATTTTTTGAAAAGCAAATGTCCTATAATTCAACTCTCAAGTCACATAATAGTATGCCTTCATTACTAGTGTTTATATGAAAGCACATGGTTAGTGATTACTGCATCAGAGCTATGAAAAGTCTTCCTTTTTTAGGTAGGCATCATTTATACACTTTTCCATGGAAAATCAGGAATACTAAAATGTAAGATTCATCAAGAAATTCTAAGTGGAGAGGCTCTTTGTGTTTGTCTATTAACAGACTTGTAAGTAATGTATGAGGCAGACATCAAAACTAAAATTCTTCTGAGCCGGGCTTGGTGGCTCAGCCTGTAATCCCTGCGCCTTGGGAGGCTGAGGTGAGTGAATTGCCTGAGCCCACGGGTTCGAGACCCGCTTGGGCAACTTGGTGAAACCTCATCTCTACAATAAATCAAAAAATTAGCTGGGTATAGTAGCGCGCGCCTGTAGTTTCAGCTATTTGGAAGGCTGAGGCGGAAGGCTGAGGCGGAAGGATCGCCGGAGCACAGCAGGTTGAGGCTGCGGTGGCTGGGAGCGCCCACTGCACTCCAGTCTGGGCGACAGAGTGAGACTCCAACTCAAAAAAAAAAAAAAAAAAATTCTTCTGCATAACAGTAAAAACAAAGTTGAATTTTAGAAGAAAATATTTTTACTATTTCCATACTGAGGTAATAAAATACAGTGGCAGCCAGGTTTGGTGGCTCAGCCTGTAATCCCAGCATTTTGGAAGGCCGAAGCGAGTGGACTGCCTGAGTCCGCAGGTTCAAGACCAGCCCAAACACCTTGGCGAGACCACGTCTCTACAATAAAAATAAAAAAATTAGCCGGGTGGTAGTGTGTCCCTGCAGTTTCAGCTATTTGGAAGGCTGAGGAGAAGGACTGCCGGAGCCCAGCAGGTCAACGCTGTGGTGGCCGTGAGTGTGCTACTGCACTTCAGCCTGGGCAAGAGAGTGAGACTCCAACCCAATAGATAAATAAATAAATAAAATACAGTGAATCTTGAAAAATGCTTCTAGACTATGCATAAACTTTTAATATTTTTAAAAATGTGTTATGACATTTTTACATTTATCAAGGTATACCCTGCCACCAACATTAACCTGTACCACTTTATTCAAAGTTGTAGGGAACAGGAAGAAATAATAATCTATTGGGTAACTTAGGAAAATGACATCTCCAGTGATCCCCTTTTTCTTTTTCTTTTTTTTTTTTTTTGAGTTGGAGTCTCACTCTGTTGCCTAGGTTAGAGTGCAGTGGCATGCTCGTGGCCACCCCAGCATCGACTTGCTGGGCTCAGGCAATCCTTCCACCTCAGCCTTCCAAGTAAGGTGAAACTACAGGCATACGCCACCATATTCAGATAATTTTTTGATTTATTGTAGAGACGAGGTCCTGCCAAGTTGCCCAGGTTGGTCTAGAATTCATGGGCTCAGGCAATCCTCTTACCTCAGCCTCTCAAAGTGCTGGGATTATAAGCTTGAGCATCTGTGTCCAGTCACAACTTCTTTTCTTTAAGCCTGAAGAACCAATCTCTGTTGGCTTCCAACTTTCCTTCTGCAGCTTCCTCACCTCTCTTAGCCTTCACAGAATTGAAGAGTTAAGGCGTTGCTGTGGATTAGGCTTTGGTTTAAGGGAATGTTGCAGCAGCTGATTTCACTTCCTATCCAGACTACTAAAACTTTCTCCATATCAGTAATAAGACTGCTTCACTCTCTTATCATTTGTGTGTTCAATGGAGTAGTACTCTTAATTTCATTGAATAATTTTTCCTTTACATTCACAACTTGGCTAGCTGTTTGGCACAGGAGGTCTAGCTTTTTTTGTTTTTGCTTTTTTGAGTCAGAGTCTCACTCTATCACCCAGGCTGGAGTGCAGTGGCACTCACGGCTACCACAGCCTAGTCTTGCTGAAATCAGGCAATCCTTCCACTTCAGCCTTCCAAGTAGCTGGAACTACAGATGTGTGCTACCACATCTGGCTAATTTTTTTGACTTATTGCCTCAGTCCAGGAGTTCAGGACCAGCCTTGGCAACTTGGCAAGACCCTGTCTCTATAACAAATCAAAAAATTGGCCAGGTAGTGGCACATGCCTATAGCTCCAGCCACTTGGAAGGCTAAGGCGGAAGAGTCGCCTGAGCCTAGCAGGTTGAGGCTGTGGTGGCCATGAGTGTGCCACTGCACTCCAGCCTGGGCGACAGAAAGAGACTCCTACTCAATAAATAAACAAATAAATACACCAGATGTGGTGGCGCATGCCTATATTCCTAGCTACTCAGGAGGACCACTTGAGCCAGAAGTTTGCAGCTGCAGTGAGCTGACTGCAACCACTGCACTCCGAGGAGGATGACAGAGTGACACCGCCATCTCTTAAAACAACCAAAAAAAGGCCAAGCTCGATGGCTTAGCCTGTAATCCCAGCACTTTGGGAGGCCAAGGCGAGTGGATTGCCTGAGCCTGCGGGTTCAAGACCTGCCTGGGCAACTTGGTGAGACCTCGTCTCTACAATAAATTCAAAAAAACTAGCCGGGTGTGGTAGCACGTGCCTGTAGTTCCAGCTACCTGGAAGGCTGAGGCGGAAGGATCGCCAGAGTTCAGCAGGTTGAGGCTGTGGTGGCCGGAAGCGTGCCATTGCACTCCAGTCTGGGCAACAGAGTGAAACTCCAACTCAAAAAAAAAAAAAAAAAAAACCCGAAACAGTCTTTTCAACAAATGTGTTAGGAAAACTGAATAGCCACATGCAATAGAATGAAGTTGGACCCTTACGTTATACTACATTCAAAAATTAACTTAAAATGGGCCAGGTGGAGCAGCTCATGCCAGTAATCCCAGCACTTTGGGAGGCCGAGGGGCAAGAACTACTTGAACCTCATCTCTACAAAAATAAAAATAAAAAAAATTAGTGGGCATGGTGGTACACATCTATTGTTCCAGCTACTCAGGAGGCTGAGGCAGAAAGATTGTTGGAGTCCAGGAGATCGAGGTTATGGCAAGCCTGATCATGTCACTGCACTTACCTGGCAACACAATAAGACCCCGACTCAAAAAAAATTAACACAAAATGGATCAAAGACATAAATGCAAGAGCTAAAGCTATAACTCTTAGGAGAAAGCACAAAGAAAATGCCTCGCAACACTGAATTTGGTAATGATTTCTTGGATATGACACCAAAAGCACAAACAACAAAACAAAAAAATTGATAAAAGGGACTTCATCAAAATTTAAAACTACCAGCCTGGGCAACTTGGCGAGACCTCATCTCTATAGCAAATCAAAAAATCAGCGCCAGGTGTGGTGGCGCATGCCTATACTTCCAGCTACTTGGAAGGCTGATGTGGAAAGATCGCCTGAGCCCAGCAAGTCAAGGCTGCAATGGCAGTGAGTATGCCACTGCACTCCAGCCTGGGGAACAGAGTGAGATTCCAACTCAAAAAAAAAAAAAAAAAATTATAACTGAAAGGGTAAACTGAGGCGAGGTGGGCTGGTTCCGGTGTCGCAGGAATAATGCAAGATTGCAACAAGAAAGAATGTAGAAAGAAACCGGGCTCAGTGGCTCAGCCTGTAATCCCGCGCCTCTGGGAGGCTGAGGTGAGTGGATGGCCTGAGCCCGCGGGTTCGAGACCCGCCTGGGCAGCGAGACCTCATCTCTACAATAAATCAAAAAATCAGCCGGGCGTGATAGCGCATGCCTGTAATTCCGGCTACTCGGAAGGCTGAGGCGGAAGGATCGCCAGAGCCCAGCAGGTCGAGGCTGCGGTGGCCGGGAGCGGCCACTGCCCTCCAGTCTGGGCGACAGAGTGAGACTCCGACTCAAAAAAAAAAAAGAATGTAGAAAGAAGTAAAGTTTATTATTCACCTTTCACAGATTGGAAAGGGGGCCAACACTCAGAGGCAAGTGTGACCTCAAAGGGCCAAGAACTGGGTATATTTAAGGGCCTTTGGAGTAAGGGGGTTTAGGCTAGGATGAAATTCTGATACATGCAACAGCATGGATGAATCTTGAAAACATTCTGTTAAGTGAAATAAGGTAGGCACAAAAGAACAAAAATTATATTGTTATTATTTCACTTACATAAAATATCTAAAACAGGCAAATTCATAGAGACAGAAAGTAGAGTATGCTGGGGCTGGGTATAGGAAAGTATGGGGTGCTATTGTAACATGGATAGAGTTTCTATTTAGAATGATGAAAATAATTCTTACAAAACTTAGTGTAACAGTTCCACAACATTGTGAATGTACTTAATGCCACTGTATTGTACACCTAAAAATGACTGAGATGCTAAATTTTCTTATGTATATTTACCCCAATTTTAAAAATTCATTTATAACAGCATCAAAAAAAATCAAATGTCTTGGGATACATTTAACAAAACATGCAAGAGACTTCTACACTGAAAACAATCAAATAATACAATGAGAAATTAAAGAAGATATAAATAAACCAATAAATATGACACATCAGTATAAGGATTAGAAGACTCAATATTGTTAAGACGTCAATTCTCCCCAAAAGAATCTATAGATTCAATGGAATCCCAATCATAATGCCAGTAGATTCTTTTACAGAAATTGACAAGCTAATCTTAAAATTTATATGGAGGAGCCAGGTGGAATGGCTCACTCCTATAATCCCAGCACTCTGGGAGGTTGAGGCAGGACAACTGCTTGAGGCCAGGAGTCCGAGGCTGCAGTGAGCTATGATCCTGCTACTGCACTCCAGCCTATGCAACAGAACAAGACCCGCCTTAAAAAATAAAAAATAAATAAAATGAAATTCTGGTCAGGCACTGTAGCTCATGCGTATAATCCCAGCACTTTGGGAGGCCAAGGCGGGAGGACTGCTTAAGTTCAGGAGTTCGAGACCAGCCTAGGCAACATAACAAGACCTCATCTCTGCAAAAATAAAATAAAATAAATTAGCTAGGCATGGTGGCACAAGTCTATAATCCTAGCTACTAAGGAGGCTAAGGTGGAAGGACTGCCTGAGCCCAGAGGCCGAGGATGTGGTAAGCTGTGATCATGCCACTGCACTCCAACCTGGGTGACAAAGAACCCCAACTCAAAAAATAAAATAAAATTTATATGGAAAAAAGAATCTGGAATATTCAAATCAATCTTGATAAAGAAGATTAAAGTTGGATTATTTACACTACCTGAATTCAAGACTTGCTATAAAGTTATACAGTAGTGGGGTTCTGGCATATAGATAAACAAAAAGATCAATGGAACAGAATACAGATTTCAGAAATAGGCCTGTACCTACACAATCAATTGTTTTTGACCAAAGTACTGAAACATACCAATGGGAAGAGAAAATTTTGATGGCTTTAAAATATGTCAAATTGTTTTACATTCTTCCTTCCAAAACGTGAAGCCCTCCTCTCTCGAATACAGGCTGGACTTAGTGACTCAATTCTAATGAAAAGAATATGGTAAAAGAAATATAGTGAGTGACTAGGTAAAAAGAGTCATTATTACTTCTTTCTTACTTTGTCTTGGATCATTCTGTCTGGAGAAGATAACTGCATGCCATGAAGATACTTAAAGAGCCCTGTGTAGAGGCACAAAGGAACTAATGCCTCCTGCCAATGTGAGAATGTCATCTTGAAAACAGATGCTCTAGCCCCAGACAAGTCTTTAGATGACTACAGCCCAGAAGACATCTTAATTACAACTTCATGAGAGACTGTAAGGCAGAATCAACCAGTTAAGCCTATTCTGAATTCCTAAGTCTCAATAGTGTTCGGTGATTTAAACTGCTAAGTTTTGGAGTAATTTGTTACATGACAAAAGATAACAAATACATGTCTTTTCTTTTTTGTTTTTTTTGAGTTGGAGTTTCACTCTGTCGCCCAGACTGGAGTGCAGGGGCCGGCCCGCTCCTGGCCACCGCAGCCTCGACCTGCTGGGCTCTGGCGATCCTTCCGCCTCAGCCTTTCAAGTAGCCAGAATTACAGGCATGCGCTACCACGCCCGGATGATTTTTTTGATTTATTGTAGAGATGAGGTCTTGCTGCCCAGGCAGATCTCGAACCCGCAGGCTCAGGCAATCCACTCACTTCAGCCTCCCAAAGGCGCGGTATTACAGGCTGAGCCACCGAGCCCGGCTTAATACATGTCTTTTCAATAAATGTTGTTAGTACTGGAACAACCTGACACTCATATGGGGAGAAAGTTAACACCAACTCCAGTCTCACAGAATACATGAAAATTAATTTAAGGTAGATCAGGGTCCCAAATGTAAAAGATAAACCATAAAAGAAATCATGTAGTGTAAATTATCCAATTTGATTTTTTGCAGTTTCTAGGTGAACTAGAAACTACAGAAAATCAAATTGGATAATTTACACTACATGATTTCAAGACTTACTAGAAATCTCCAAGAATTAGAGGTAGGCAAGGATTCTTCAGACAGGACACAGAAAGGAGTAACCATAAAAGAAAATACTGGAAAATCAGATTTCATCAAAATTGAAAACATCTGATCTTTAAAATATATCAGGAAAAAAAAAAAAAATAGGCAGCTGGGCTCGGTGGCTCAGCCTGTAATCCCAGCACTTTGGGAGGCTGAGGCGAGTGGACTGCCTGAGACTGTGGGTTCAAGACCAGCCCGGGCAACTTGGCGAGACCTCATGTCTACAATAAATCAAAAATCAGCTGGGCATGGTAGCACGCACCTGTAGTTCTGGCTACTTGGAAGGCTGAGGTGGAAGGATCACCAGAGCCCAGCAGGTTGAAACTGGGGTGGCTGTGAGCATGCTACTACACTCCAGCCTGGGAGACAGAGTGAGACTCCAACTCAAAAAAAAAAAAAAAAAAAAAGAAAAGGAAAAGAAATAGGCAAGTCACCGTGGTCTGAGGGAAAATATTCACAAAATATGTATCTGAATGGCATCAAGAATATATAAAGATGCCGGGCTCGGTGGCTCAGCCTGTAATCCCGCGCCTTTGGGAGGCTGAGGTGAGTGGATTGCCTGAGCCCGCGGGTTCGAGACCCGCCTGGGCAGCGAGACCTCATCTCTACAATAAATCAAAAAATCAGCCGGGCGTGGTAGTGCATGCCTGTAATTCCGGCTACTTGGAAGGCTGAGGCGGAAGGATCGCCGGAGCCCAGCAGGTCGAGGCTGCGGTGGCCGGGAGCGGCCACTGCACTCCAGTCTGGATGACAGAGTGAGACTCCAACTTAAAAAAAAAAAAAAAAAAAAAAGAATATATAAAGACTTCCTAAAACCCAATAATTTAAAAAAATCCATCATATACAATGGCATACACCAGAGCAGCCCATACACCAGAGCCCAGCAAGTTGACGCTGGGGTGGCCAATGAGTGTGCCACTGCACTTCAGCCTGGGCAATAGAGTGAGACTCCAACTCAAAATAAATAAATATTTAGCACAGTGGGAGGCCAAGACAGGAGGACTGCTTGAGCCCAGGAGCTCAAGACCAAGGCAATATAGCAAGACCTTGTCTCTACAAAAAAAATGTTAAAAATTAACCATGCATGATGGTACACACCTGTAGTTCCAGATATTTGGGAGGCTGAGGGAGAAAGATCACCTGAGCCTAAGATGTTGAAGATGTGGTAAGCGGTGATCATGACACTGTGCTCTAGCCAGGTGACAGAGACACCAATTTAAAAAAAAAAGAAAAAAGTCAATTTTTTTTCTAATAGGCAAAAAATTTGAATAAATACTTCACAAAGGAAGACATATAAAGACTGTAAGTTCAGGAAACAATGCTCAACATCATCAGCATTCAGATAAATGAAATTTTTTTTTTTTTTGAGTTGGAGTCTCACTCTGTTGCCCAGACTGGAGTGCAGTGGCCGCTCCTGGCCACCACAACCTCGACCTGCTGGGCTCCGCGATCCTTCTGCCTCAGCCTTCCAAGTAGCTGGAACTACAGGCATGCGCTACCGCGCCTGGCTGATTTTTTTTTTTTTTTTTTTTTGAGTTGGAGTCTCACTCTGTCACCCAGACTGGAGTGCAGTGGCTGCTCCAGGCCACCGCAGCCTCGACCTGCTGGGCTCCGGCGATCCTTCCGCCTCAGCCTTCCAAGTAGCCGGAATTACAGGCATGCGCTACCACGCCCGGCTGATTTTTTGATTTATTGTAGAGATGAGGTCTCGCTGCCTAGGCGGGTCTCGAACCCACGGGCTCAGGCAATCCACTCACCTCAGCCTCCCAAAGGCGCGGGATTACAGGCTTAGCCACCGAGCCCGGCTTGATTATTTGATTTATTGTAGAGATGAGGTCTCGCTGCCCAGGCGGGTCTCGAACCCATGGGCTAAGGCAATCCACTCATCTCAGCCTCCCAAAGGCGCAGGATTACAGGCTGAGCCACCGAGCCCGGCTGATAAATGAAAATTAAAACCACCATGAGGTCAGGCACAGCACAGTGTAACCCTAACACTATGGAAGGCCAAGCCAGGAGGATCTCTTGAGGCCAGGAGTTCAAGACCAGCCTGGGCAACATAGTGAGGCCCTGTCTCCACAAAAAAAAATCTTTTTAAACTAGTCAGGCAGCCTGGCGCAGTGGCTCATGCCTGTAATCACAGAACTTTGGGAGGCAGAGGCGAGAGGACTGCCTGAGTCCATGGGTTTGAGACTAGCCTGGGCAACTTAGTAAGACCTCATCTCTATAATACATCAAAAAATTAGCCGGGCATGGTGGCACGTACTGTGATCCCAGCTACTTGGAAGGTTGAGGAGGAAGGATCGCCTGAGTTCGTCAGGTGGAGGCTGAGGTGGCCGTGAACATGCCACTGTACTTCAGCCTGGGCAGCAGAGTGAGACTCCAACTCAAAAATAAAAATAAAAACTAGTCAGGCATGGTGGCACATACCTGTAGTACTAGCTACTTGGGAAGCTGAAATGGGAGGACTGCTTGAGCCCAGAAGGTCAAGGCTGCAGTGAGTTATGATCATGCTGCTGCACTCCAACCTGTCACAGAGTAAGACCCTGTCTCAAAATAATAAGAAATAAAAATATACTTTTAAAAATAAAAATTTAAAACCCACAACAAGGCTGAGTCTGATGGCTCACACCTATAATCTCAGCACTTTGGGAAGCTGAGGTGGGAGCATCACTTGAGACCAAAAGTTCAAGATCAACCTGGGAAACAGTGAGACCTTGTTTCTACAAAAAATAAAACAGAATAATCCACAATGAGTTACCATTATATTTTCACCAAAATGGCTAAAATTTAAAACTCTGACAATACACTAAATGTTGCTAAGGATACGAAACAACCACAAGTCTCATACATTATTGGTGTGATTTAATAAATACAACCACTTAAAAAAGGTGTTACCACTTATTATAAAACTAAACATATAGCCGGGCTCGGTGGCTCAGCCTGTAATCCCACGCCTTTGGGAGGCTGAGGTGAATGGATTGCCTGAGCCCGCGGGTTCGAGACCTGCCTGGGCAGCGAGACTTCATCTCTACAATAAATAAAAAAATCAGCAGGGCGTGGTAGCGCATGCCTGTAATTCCGGCTACTCGGAAGGCTGAGGCAGAAGGATCACCGGAGCCCAGCAGGTCGAGGCTGCGGTGGCCGGGAGTGGCCACTGCACTCCAGTCTGGGCGACAGAGTGAGACTCCAACTCAAAAAAAAAAAAAAAAAAACTAAACATACATCTACCCTATGACTCAGCAATTCTACTCCCTGCAAGAGAAATGAAAGTATGTGCCCACAAAAAAACTTATGCAAAATAATTCATAGAAGCTTTACTCGTAAGACAAACACTGGAAACAGCCCAGATATCCATTAAAAGGAGAATAAACAAAATGTAGTGTTCATGCAATGAAATACTACATAGCAATAAAAAGGAATAAACTACTGATACAGACAACAGCATGAAATTAAATTAAAACATTATACTGTGTGAAAGAAACCTTACACAAGAGTACATATAGTATGGTTCCATTTACATGAAGTTTTAGAACAGGCCAAACTAACCTATAATTTAAAAAAATCAGCCCTGAATTGTTCCACACATCTTTAAAATAAAAAAATTAAAATAAAAAATAAATTAGGGAAGAGGTTGTCTCTAGCTAGAACAACACAGAAGTTTAAATTAGTCCTGGGCCGGTGGGTGCTGAGGTACATGGTCCCACAGACTGGACACTTAAATCCAAGGTCATGGCAAAACATCTGAAGTTCATTGCCAGGACTGTGATGGTACAGGAAGGGAATGTGGAAGGTGCATACAGGACCCTAAACAGAATCCTGACCATAGATAGGCTCACTGAGAATATTAAGCATCAGGTATACTATGAGAAGCCATGCCACCAGCAACAATGGGAAAGCTGTAAAACCTGCCAGACGTGGAAATGGGTCACAAGATCAACTCGATGCAAAAAAATTGGTTGGATCTGTGGCAGGGCTGCTGAAGTCTGTAGATAGGATGCCCAATATGAAAACCCTCATACAGTTTGTATCTCCACCTCTTTTCTTTCTACAATCCCATTTTCTGTTATCTTTCTCTACAATAAATTCAATCACATATATGCAAGAAGGCTTCCACATATAGAAGCAATCCATTAATCAGCAACAGACCGTCTCTTTTATTAAGTAGAAAAAGAAACTGAGTCTGAAAGTAGTCTGGGAATAGAAAGGTGTTTGCCAAGGGTCAGAGGAGGGAACAATGAGGAGCTATTGTTTAATAGATATGGTTTCATTTTGGGAAGATAAAAAAAGTTCTAGAGGATGGCAGTGGTAGTTGCAAAAAAAGATGACTACTGTACTTAATGCCACTGAACTATATAATTTCAAAATGGTTAAGATGGTAAATTTTATGTATATTTTACCACAATAAAAATATTTTATAGCCGGGCTCGGTGGCTCAGCCTGTAATCCCGCGCCTTTGGGAGGCTGAGGTGAGTGGATTGCCTGAGCCCGCGGGTTCGAGACCCGCCTGGGCAGCGAGACCTCATCTCTACAATAAATAAAAAAATCAGCCGGGCGTGGTAGCGCACGCCTGTAATTCCAGCTACTCAGAAGGCTGAGGCGGAAGGATCACCGGAGCCCAGCAGGTCGAGGCTGCGGTGGCCGGGAGCGGCCACTGCACTCCAGTCTGGGCGACAGAGTGAGACTCCAACTCAAAAAAAAAAAAAAAAAATTTTATGCAGCCATAAAGAAAAACAAAATTATGAACTTCACATCAACACATCAACCTGGATAGAATTAGAGTCTGTAACACTCAGTGATTTATCACAGAAACAAAGATCTGAGTACCACATGTACGCACTCATAAGTGGACCCAGAACATTTATCATAATACCATAAGGGATTAGCAGTAGTGGGACAGTGCCAGGTGAGGAGGAGAGACACATAACATCAATAAAGGTATACACACTTTACCTGCACGATGACCTCGTATGTACCTAACCCTGAATTGTGCCCCACATATTTAAAATAAAATAAAAATATTTTGGCCAGGCAGAGTGGTTCATGTCTACAATCCCAGCACTTTGGGAGGCTGAGGCAGGAGAATTGCCAGCCTAGGCAACATAGTGAGACCTAGCCTCAAAAAAAAAAAAAAGAATTTTCTTCCAAGTCTAGGAGAGGTAAGGAAATTTTTTAAAATTTAGTGAAATAGAGCTGGGCACGGTGGCTCATGCCTGTAATCCCAGCACTTTGGGAGGCTGAGGCAGGAAGATTGCCTGAGCTCAGGGGTTTGAGACCAGCCTGAGTAACATGGTAAGACCTCATCTCCACAATAAATCAAAAAATTAGCCGGGCATGGTGTATGCCTGTGGTTCCAGCTACTTGGAAGGCTGAGGCAGAAGGATCTGAGCCCGCAGGCCGAGGCTGCAGTGGCCGTGAGCATACCACTATATTCCAGCCTGGGTGACAGAGTAAGACTCTGACTCAAAAAAAAAATTTAGTGAAATATAGCTACCATTTCCTGCCCTATTTTTATGAAACCCTCTCCCTCAAAGCAAAACCTTATTGGGAAAACACTTGTGTACTCTTTACTGAACTATCCTATCCCCTCAACTGTTAGGTAAAGAGAGGAGAGGATGAGCCGGGCTCAGTGGCTCAGCCTGTAATCCCACGCTTTGGGAGCCCGAGGTGAGTGAATTGCCTGAGCCTGCGAGTTCGAGACCTGCCTGGGCAACTTGGCGAGACATCGTCTCTACAATCAATAAAAAGTCAGCTGGGCGTGATAGCACACGCCTGTAGTTCAGGCTACTTGGAAGGCTGAGGCGGAAGAATCACCGGAGCCCAGCAGATCAAGGATGCGGTAGCCAGGAGCGTGCCACTGCACTCCAGTCTGGGTGACAGAGTGAGACTCCAACTCAAAAAATAAATAAATAAATAAATAAAATCCCTATATTAAAGAAAGCCAATTTAAGACATATGGTGCTAATAACCAAAATTTTGCTGTTGAGAAAATACTGGCTGGGCATGGTGGCTTATACCTATAATCCCAGCACTCTGGGAGGCTGAGGAGAGAGGGCTGCCTGAGCCTAAGAGTTCCAGACCAGCCTGGGCAACATGGCAAGACAACATCTCTACAATAAAATCAAAAAATTAGTCAGGCATGCTGGCACACACCTATAGTCCCAGCTATGTGGAAGGCTGAGTTGAAAGGATCAACTAAGTCCAGCAGGTCGAGGCTGCAGTAGCTGTGAGCATGCCACAGCACTCCAGCCTGGGCAACAGAGTGAGATCCCAACTTGAAAAAAAAAAAGAGAGAGAGAGAAAATGCTTATTAAGTTGTTCATATAACTCTTGTAACAGTTTGCCAGTTATCAACACATTGCCTCTTATCTCTAAAATCACCCTTCACTGCCTGCTCTGCAAAACTGGACATAAACCCATTTTTCCTTTGCCAGCAGAAATTAAGCTTTGTCATCCGGGGACAACAAAGAGACATTTAAAAAAGGAAACAGCGTTGCTTCCTTGCTCCTGTTATGTTCCTCTCACTAGACCCCCACTACTCAGTCAGTTGCCCTGGTGTCCAGTCACTGCTGGGTCCTGACTCCCACAATTCACAGTAAGTGGCCTGCAGTTTCCTGACATCTCAGTCTAGTGGTTTCACGGCAGAGTGCCTTACATGACACGTTTTCTCATAAATGGCTTTCTCTAACAACCTAAAGGGTAGATTTCCAACAAGTTCTGAAGAGTTGACTTCTTGCATGTTCTACCAGCATAGTACCACAATGACTTTGTCTGCCATTCAGTTAGGCATAGCCACGCCCTCCTCCAACAAAGTATAGATCTCAGTACTAGAAAGACATCTTCCTTAACACTATGTATCAGTTCTAGGGGTAGTAGCCACTCTTAAATACAGTCTTCCTATATTCTTGAAAGTTCTAATTCTGACTAGCCACTCCAATCTCTGTTACAGTTAATAATTCTTTATATATTCCCAATTCTAGCAATGAAAAGTAATACTGTAAACAGTCAAATGGCCCTGCCTGGTACACTCTGCTACAAAAAGTTACTCAAACTTAGTATTTGGCTCTCTAAGGCCAAGGTCAACACTTTGTGTGGAGATACTCATGAAATACATAACACAATCACCTATTTTATAATGTATACTCCCAACAGAAAAGAAACTTTTCTATGCTAATGAACTCACTTTAATTTTTCCTGTATTGTCTCCATGCAGAATATCAAAAACAGTGAACCAAAACAGCCTATGTTCATCCTACCTGCCTGAAATACCAAGTGTGCTACTTGTCTTGACCCACACATCTTCTAATTGAGCAGAATCCTTTATAAGTAAGTTTTGGAATATTTGCCACCCAACCAAATTTTTGTTCAAACAGCAACTACAAAATCTCCAAATCAATCAGTGATCATTAATTAATATCAGCCAGGCTCAGTGGCTCAGCCTGTAATCCCGCGGCTTTGGGAGGCTGAGGTGAGTGGATTGCCTGAGCCCGCGGGTTCAAGACCCACCTGGGCAGCGAGACCTCATCTCTACAATAAAATCAAAAAAATCAGCCGGGCGTGGTAGTGCATGCCTGTAATTCTGGCTACTCAGGAGGCTGAGGCGGAAGGATCGCCGGGGCCCAGCAGGTGAGGCTGCGGTGGCCGGGAGCGGCCACTGCACTACAGTCTGGGCGACCGAGTGAGACTCCAACTCAAAAAAAAAAAAATTTAATTAATTAATTAATATCTTTAAAAAAAAACTTTTAAAAAGCATTTCTGTGACCAAATATTAATGCCCAAAATGAATAAGACCCTACAGAACAAATACTGTACTAATAAGACACATGAGAGGAAAATAAGCAATTTGAATGCAGTATATGGTAAATGGTATGGTGCACAATGTATCGTGCAGCAGGAGCAGTCATCAACCAAGATGCAAGGAAAGGCTTCTTAAAGGGTTGGCAACCTAAACTGAGATCTGAAAAATAACGGGAGTTAGACAGCAAGAAGGGGAAGAAACTGAGAGCCAAGATGAGAGCATGGACAAAGGCCCAGAAGGGAGAGAGTGATCATCACCTGAAACAACTGAAGTTAGAGAGTCAAGAGATACAATTAGAGACACTGATAAGAGCCAGATGATAAAGAGACTCATCTACCAGATTCAGGTAGTTGAATCTTGACTCTGAGAGGCCTAAGAAGTCACTGAAGAGCTCAGATTTACATTGGCCACAGTGTGGGTGGATTGGAGCAGGCAAGACTGTAACAGTCAAATTAAACAAATCCCAAAATAGTTTTGAAAAATTAAAACAAGCCATAAGTTGACCATTTGACAAGCTTCTTTTTCATATGATCAACTCTATCCTGACTCTGAGAGGCCTGGGAAGTCACTGAAGAGCTCAGATTTACACTGGCCACAGCGTGAAGTGGACTGGAGCAGATAAAACTGTAACAGTCAAATTAAACAAATCCCAAAATAGTTTTGAAAAATTAAAAAGCCATAAGTTGACCAACTGACAAGCTTCTTTTTCATCTGATCAACTCTATGAGGTAGGAAGAGTAGGTATCATGAATCCCATATCACAAAAAAAACAGTAGACAGAGAAGACAGCTGACTTGTCTAAGTGAAGTTCCAAAGCTAGAAAGTATGTACTTAAAACACCAGCATTCACTTTCCTTGCCTGGTTCCTAAGAGAACACCAAGATCTGTTTTTTCAGTTTAATCTAGAGAGGCAAGTGTCATCCGGTGCAGGACTGAGGTGAGCACTCTCAGCAGTACACCTACAGGATCATTTGCTCAGACAGTTTACTGCTTTTGCAAAACCAGGGAGACCTTTCAGACACTAGAGACATACTCTTTCCATACTTTCTTACACTGTACCAAAGCAAGGCCACAGGGTATGAGAAGAGAGAATGGTCAGGACACTCGCATTTCGAAAGCAGGTTTGCATTTAACCCACAGCATGTCCTTAAAAAAGTTATTTACTCTCTCTGCAACTTTAGTCATCACCTAAAAACTGAATACAACAATTACCAAAGTCCTCACACTCTAAAAAATGTCTAAGATTGTATTACTATCCCACCTAAAGACTGGCCTGGTGCGGTGGCGCATGCCTGTAATGCCAACACTTTGGGAGGCTAAGATGAGAGGATTGCCTGAGACCAGAGGTTCAAGACCAGCCTGGGCAACTTGGCAAGATCTCATCTCTACAACAAATCAAAAAAATTAGCTGGGTATGGTGGCACATGCCTGTGGTTCCAGCTACTTGGAAGGCTGAGACAGAAGGATCACTTGAGCCTAACAAATCAAGACTAGGGGGCTATGAACATGCCACTGCACCCCAGCCCGGCCAGCAGAGTGAGATTCTGACACACACACACACACACACACACACACACACACACACACACACACACACACACACACACTAGCATCCTAGAAACCTTCACATTTTAGCTCCAATGTTTTGAAGGTGGTAATATACTCGTGGGAGGTGCAGAAAACAGTGCTGATAGCCAGCATCAACACCCATGGTAAGGAACTTTATAAGAAGAGAGAATCTTTCTGAGTAGAGCAGTTGAAAATTTTTCCTTAGGCAGTAAATAAAAAAAACACACCGGGCTCGGTGGCTCAGCCTGTAATCCCGCGCCTTTGGGAGGCTGAGGTGAGTGGATTGCCTGAGCCCGCGGGTTCGAGACCCGCCTGGGCAGCGAGACCTCATCTCTACAGTAAATCAAAAAAAAAATCAGCCGGGCGTGGTAGCACATGCCTATAATTCTGGCTACTCGGAAGGCTGAGACGGAAGGATCGCTGGAGACCAGCAGGCGAGGCTGCGGTGGCCGGGAGCGGCCACTGCACTCCGGTCTGGGCGACGGAGTGAGACTCCAACTCAAAAACAAAAAAAAAAGAAAAAAAACACAACATCTAAATCCTGTAGTAATCACTTACATTATAAAACTAACTTGTAGCAGGGCTCGGTTGGCTCAGCCTGTAATCCCAGCGCTTTGGGAGGCTGAGGTGAGTGGATTGCCTGAGCCCAGGGGTTCGAGACCAGCCTGGGCAACTTGGCGAGACCTCATCTCTACAATAAATCAAAAATTAGCTGGGCGTGGTAGCGCGTGCTGTAGTTCCAGCTACTTGGAAGGCTGAGGCGGAAGGATCACCGGAGCCAAGTGGGTCGAGGCTTCAGTGGCCAGGAGTGGCCACTGCACTCCAGTCGGGGTGATAGAGTGAGACTCCAACTCAAAAAAAAAAAAATAACTTATAAGCCAACTCAAAGGAGATAGTCTACCAGCCTCCCTCACTATCTACCCTGGTAGGGAGGCAAACCTATTAGCATCAGTTTAACTACCAAGACAATGTTATAAGTTTAGTTGCAAGGCTTCTGTGGGGCTCCAATGACAACATTTCAACTTTTAAAAGGAAAAGCTAAAGTAATAATATATAAAAACAAAATTGCTGACATAGGGAAAAAAGTATAGTAAAGTAAGATTGCTAGTGTACTAAGGTCACTCATCGTCTTCAGTGGACACAGCAATCAGATTAGCTGCAAGGACCAAAGGGTACTCCCAAAGGGCTCAAATGAGCAGAGATGAGAAGCCAAGTCCCCTGGCTGGCTTTTAGGGTCTACTAAGTCAAATGAATAATTGCAGAACCAGTTATCTGCACATTTTTCTAATGTAGGATTTTATCTTAACCTCAGGTTGTGCGAAGACTAAAAAACTTACCTGCTCTGTTCAATGGGTATAAACTTAACTATAGTCTTATACTTGAAACGATTAAATTCTTTTCTTTTTTTTTTTTTGAGTTGCAGTCTCACACTGTCGCCCAGACTGGGGTGCAGTAGCACGCTCCTGGCCACCGCAGCCTTGACCTGCTGGGTTCCTGCAATCCTTCCACCTCAGCCTTCCAAGTAGCTGGAACTACAGGAGCACACTACTACACCTGGCTAATTTTTTTTTATTTATTGTAGAGATGAGGTCTCACTAAGTTGCCCAGACAGGTCTCAAACCTGCGGGCTCAGGCAATTCACTCACCTCGGCCTCCCAAAGCGCGGGATTACAGGCTGAGCCACCGAGCCCAGCTAAAATTCTTTTTTTTTTTAATTTTTAAAAATTTTAGATGCAAGGGGTACATGTATAGGTTTGTTACATAGGTATACTGTGTGACGGTAAGGTCTGGGTTTCTATTTTATTTTACTTTTTGAGTTGGAGTCTCACTCTGTTGCCCATGCTGGAGTGCAGTGGCACGCTTATGGCCACCGCAGTCTTCACCTGCTAGGCTCAGGCGATCCATCCATCTCAGCCTTCCAAGTAGCTAGAACCATAGGTGTGAGCCACCATGCCCATCTAATTTTTTTTTTCTTTTGATTTATTGTAGAGACAGGGTCTCACCAAGTTGCCCAGGCTGGTCTCAAAACCCTAGGTTCAGGCAATCCTCTTGCCTCAACCTCCCAAAGTGCTGGGATTACAGGCATAAACTTCCATGCCTGACGCTGGGTTTCTGTTGAGCCTGTCACTCAGATGGGTGAGCACAGTAACCAATGAGAGATTTTTCAAACTTTACTCTCCTTCCTCCCACTCCCCTTTAGGAGTCCACAGTGTCTACTGTTCCCATCTTTATGCCTGTGTACACTCAGTGTTATAATTCTTTTTTTTTTTAGTTGTAGTCTCATTCTGTCGCCCAGACTGGGAGCGGCCACTGCAGCCTCGACCCACTGGGCTTCGGCGATCCTTCCGCCTCAGCCATCCAAGTAGACGGAATTACAGCCGCGTGCTACCACGCCCGGCTGATTTTTTGATTTATTGTAGAGATGAGGTCTCGCCACGCCTGGCTGATTTTTTGATTTATTGTAGAGATGAGATCTCGCCAAGTTGCTCAGGTGGGTCTCAAACCCACGGGCTCAGGCTATCCACTCACCTCAGCCTTCCAAAGCGCGGGATTACAGGTTGAGCCACCGAGCCCAGCTTGGTGTTATAATTCTTAAAGGAGAGTTGGTTTTTATTTGTTTTTAAATCACCTCTAAGTGCTTTTGTCCAAAAGGAACTCATGATACTTTACTGGAGTTTTCTAATTAACCTTCAGATTCTTAGCTGGGCTTGGTGGCTCAGCCTGTAATCCCGCGCCTTGGGAGGCTGAAGTGAGTGGATTGCCTGAGCCCGCGGGTTCGAGACTCGCCTGGACAACTTGGCAAGACCTCATCTCTACAATAAATCAAAAAATCAGCCAGACGTGGTAGCGCATGCCTGTTAATTCCAGCTACTAGGAAGACTGAGGCGGAAGGATCACCGGAGCCCAGCAGGTCGAGGCTGCGGTGGCCAGGAGTGGCCACTGCACTCCAGTCTGGGTGACAGAGTGAGACTCCAACTCAAAAAAAAAACAAAAAACCTTCAGATTCTTGATAAGAATTTTTTATCACAGAAACATCTTTTTACCAATAAATTTTACAAACAGCTCCAAGATATAGGCCCTCAATAGCCCAAATGGGCCAGTAAGTTTTCACAGCAACAAGGCTTGATCAACAATACAAATCACATTTTCCTAGGTAATATGATTACCTATTCACAGACCAGTTTCCCAGGTATCATGCCAGGGTGCAAGGCTGTTTAAAAGAAAAAGAAAAGTTGCCTACATTTAACAGATGAAGAAACTAAAGCATACAGAAGATAAGCAGACACTGAAACAGAAAATGGAGAAAGTTGTATCTGGCCCACCCTATAATAGGCTCTGAATCTAAAAGTCCTTCTAAATTCATGACAAATATAAAATGCCACATTAATCTTCTTTGAAAATAGTTTTTCGTTAAAAAATAAAATAAATAGTCGGGCTCGGTGGCTCAGCCTGTAATCCCGTGCCTTTGGGAGGCTGAGGTGAGTGGATTGCCTAAGCCCGCGGGTTCGAGACCCACCTGAGCAGCGAGACCTCATCTCTACAATAAATCAAAAAATCAGCCGGGCATGGTAGCGCATGCCTGAAATTCTGGCTGCTTGGAAGGTTGAGGCGGAAGGATTGCCGGAGCCCAGCAGGTCAAGGCTGCGGTGGCCAGGAGCGGCCACTGCACTCCAGTCTGGGCAACAGTGAGACTCCAACTCAAAAAAAAAAAAAAAAAAAAAAAATTAGCTGGATGTGGAAGCGCGCGCCTGTAGTTCCAGCTACTTGGAAGGCTGAGGCGGAAGAATCACCAGAGCCCAGCAGATTGAGGCTGTGGTGGATGGCAGCGGCCACTGCACTCCAGTCTGGGCGACAGAGTGAGAGCCCAACTCAAAAAAAAAAAAAAGAAATGGATTGTCTTAGACCCCAATCTTTAATGTTTTCAAAAGAAAAGGGTTGTCAGTAGTGGGAAATTGTTGGTGGAGGGGGGAGGTAGGATTGGCAGTAGTGGGACTCTGCCAGGGAGTGGGGGGTATACCTCATCAACAAGGGTACTCGCATAATGAACATTTGTATACTTAACCCTGAATTTTATCCCACATCTTAATTTTTTTTATTATTTATTTATTTTTTTTTTTTGAGTTGGAGTTTCACTCTGTCACCCAGACTGGAGTGCAATGGCCACTCCCGGTCACCGCAGCCTCGACCTGCTGGGCTCCGGCGATCCCTCCACCTCAGGCTTCCAAGTAGCTGGAACTACAGGCGTGCGCTACCATGCCCGGCTGATTTTTTGATTTATTATAGAGATGAAGTCTTGTCAAGTTGCCCAGGTGGGTCTCGAACCCGCGGGTTCAGGCAATCCACTCACCTCGGCCTCCCAAAGTGCTGGGATTACAGGCTGAGCCACCGAGCCCGGTCCTCACATATTTAAAATAAAAAAACTTTTTTAAAAAAGAGGATTCTGATTATCACACTCTTGACTACAAAGAAACTAATCGCTGTACACTGGTCCAAGAAGTTAATGATGAAACAGAATGAAATATTCCAGACTGAGTGATGCATAACAGACAACCTGTGAAAATGACCTTTAATGGGAGAGTATGTAATTTAAAGAAGGAATACTCATCACCAAAAGCACTGCCTGTGACTCCCGGATATTAAAATAGAGAATACCTAACTAGGACTCTCTGACAGAAAAGACTATAGTCAGTTCTCATTAATTTTACTAGTTATGTTCTATAAAGTCACTGCATAATGAGTCATCAAACACTCAGTCATTATACCTAGACAAAAATAAATGGTCGGCCAGGCATGATGGCTCATGTCTATAATCCCAGCACCTTGGGAAGCCAAGGCAGGAGGGGTGCTTGAGGTCAGGAGTTTGAGACCAGCCTGGGCAACATAGCAAGACCCAATCTCTACAAAAATTAAACTTAATTAATTAATTAATGGTTAGCTATGGTTAATTTATTCCTACAAGACTCTGGTCACAACATGTTCATCAACCAATGAATATTTAACCTTACAGATCTACATACAGACAATATAAAACCTTTTGTGTATGCTTCTATTTAAAGACACTTTAATATGTATTACTGGTTCATTAACACTGAACTTACAGCCAACAGCACTACAACTCATTCTGAACAAAACTTATATAACACTTATTTTCCTTTTAAGGCAATCACAGCCTTTTTGTGGTTAGGAACACCAGACCACACTTCATTACATTTGGGGACCATGCATCAAAATCACCAACAAAGCCGGGCTCGGTGGCTCAGCCTGTAATCCTGCGCCTTTGGGAGGCTGAGGTGAGTGGATTGCCTGAGCCCGCAGGTTCGAGACCCGCCTGGGCAACTTGGCGAGACCTCATCTCTACAATAAATCAAAAATTAGCCAGGCATGGTAGCGCGCACCTGTAGTTCCAGCTGCTTGGAAGGCTGAGGCGGAAGGATAGGCCAGAGCCCAGCAGGTCGAGGCTGCGGTGGCCGGGAGCAGCCACTGCACTCCAGTCTGGGTGACAGAGTGAGATTCCAACTCAAAAAAAAAAAAAATCACCAACAAAAAGCACAAAAATGCAACAATAACAAAAAAAGCACCAAAAAGACTGAGAAAAGAAAATTTATTTACAGTATGAAAGGTGAAAGAAGAAGGCAGAGCATTGCCTTGTTTGACCTCAATGGGAACAAGCAACTAAAAATTTTCACCATTGTACATGTCTATAAATGACAGCAAAAGCATGAAAAGTATTGATTTTGAGGTATACAAGTAAATGTTTTGTTTTTGTTTTTTTTTTTGAGTTGGAGTCTCACTCTGTCGCCCAGACTGGAGTGCAGTGGCCACTCCCGGCCACCGCAGCCTCGATCTGCTGGGCTCCGGCGATCCTTCCGCCTCAACCTTCCAAGTAGCCGGAATTACAGGCATGCGCTACCACGCCCGGCTGATTTTTTGATTTATTGTAGAGATGAAGTCTCGCTGCCCAGGCGGGTCTCGAACCCGCGGGCTCAGGCAATCCACTCACCTAAACCTCCCAAAGTCGCAGGATTACAGACTGAGCCACCGAGCCTGGCTCTATACAAGTAAATTTTAGCGGGTAGGCAAACTCAAAAATACAGACTCTATGGATAATGAGGCCTTACTGTATTACAATTCCGTTTATATGAAACCTTAAAAATGCACATGTAATCTACAGTGACACAACATCAGTGGTTATCAGTGCCCAGGAAAGCAGACTAGGGCTGACTGGAAAGGGAAACAAAAGAACCTTCTAAAACTCATTAAAATGTTTTCACTGGCCAGGCGCAGTGGCTCACATCTATAATCCCAGCACTTTGGGAGGCTGAGGCGAGAAAACTGCCTGAGCCCGTGGGTTCGATACCAGCCTGGGCAACATGGTGAGACCTTGTCTCTACAATAAATCAAAAAATTAGCTGGGCGTGGTAGTGCACACCTGTAGTTCCAACTACTTGGAAGGCTGAGACAGAAGGATTGCCAGAGCCCAGCAGGTCGACACTAGGGTGACCATGAGCATGCCACTGCACTCCAGGCTAGGCAACAGAGTGACACTCCAACTCAAAAAAAAAAATGTTTTCACTGTACTTTAGTGAAATATACATCTGTCAAAATTCACTGAAGTTTATGAACACATGAAAAGGATACATATTATTATACAGAAATTATGCCTCAATTTATTTTTTTTAATGATATAGCATAAAGGTCAAAGAATAGAGATCAGCGGTCATTTCTGCCCTGGAGTGTGTTTTCTTTAAGCAGTGAAGTGGCTTAAAGTTTTTTTTAATTCATTGCCAAATTTAAAAATCAGAAAAATTCACATTAAAATCCAACTTTCTGGTTTTCTTAAAAAAAAAAAAATCACAGGATTTTTATAATACAACTGTTGGAACTGAGTAACACTGACCCTTTAGATAGGACCTGCACTCGCTAGTTCACCTTGATCCCCACCACTCCACTTGCCAGTCCTGCTTCTCTTGTTCACTTCTAACTAGTGTCTGAGGTCAATTAGTCTTTTACCAATACAATGTTTATTATATACTGCTGACGGCAAAAAGGTACAACCAGGATGCACAGCATAATCTCATGTTTGTAAAAGTTATGACACAGGAAAAGAAGTAGTTATACACTAAACACTAACAGTAAAGTTACTGTTACCAAAGATGATCCTTTATTTTTATTTCTCCTTGTATACTCATATTATCTTTATTTTTTAACCAATGAACATATATTGCTTATATTAATAAGTTTTGGGGGGTTTTTTGAGTTGGAGTCTCACTCTGTCATCCAGGCTGGAGTGCAGTGGCCTGCTCATGGCCACCACAGCCTCGACCTGCTGGACTCAAGCGACCCTTTCACCTCAGCCTTCCAAGTAGCTGAAACTACAGGCGCACGCCAACATGCCTGGCTAATTTTTTGATTTATTGTAGAGACGAGGTCTCACCAAGTTGCCCAGGCTGGTCTCGAACCTCTGGGGTCAGGCAATCCTCTCCTCCACCTCCCAAAGTGCTGGGATTACAGACATGAGCCACCGCATCCGGCAATAAATTTTTAAATAACAGCTCATATATATGAGATATAATTCACATATCACACCATTCATTAAAGTATACAATTTAATGTTTTTTAATATATTCACAGATAGATGCATTTTAGAATTTTAGAACATTTTCATCATCTCAAAAAAGAAAGCCCATAGCCTTTAGTTATAGCATCCCTATCCCTCCACCACTTCCAAGCCCTAAGCAACCACTAATCTACTTTCTGTCACTACAGAATTGCCTATTCTGGATATACCATACAAATGGAATCATATACATGTACACTTTTGTATCTGACTTCATTTAATATGTTTTCAAGGTTCATTCACATTGTAGCATGTACCAGCACTTCATTCCTTTTTACTGCAGAATAATGTCCCACTATATGTATATACCACATTTTATCTATCTATTCATCATAGATGGACATTCGGGTTGCTTCTTCTGGCTATTATTAGTAATGCTTGGCTACTATAAAGAAAGCTACTATAACATTCACATACAAGTTTTTGTGTGGACATGTTTTGTGTGGACAAGTTTTGTGTGGACAGGGTAGATAGCTAAGACAGGGACTGCTGGGTCATATGGTAACTATGCTTAATCATTTAAAGAACTGCCAGCCAGGCTCGGTGGCTCAGCCTTAATCCCATGCTTTGGGAGGCTGAGGTGAGTGGATTACCTGAGCCCAGGGGTTCGAGACCCGCCTGGGCAACTTGGCGAGCCCTCATCTCTACAATAAATCAAAAAATCAGCCGGGTGTGGTAGCGCGCGCCTGTAGTTCCAGCTACTTGGAAGGCTGAGGCGGAAGGATCGCTGGAGCCCAGCAAGGCGAGGCTGCGGTGGCCAGGAGCGTACCACTGCACTCCAGTCGGGGTGATGGAGTAAGACTCCAACTCAAAAAAATAAAAAATAAAAAAATAAAGAACTGTCAGACTGTTTTCCAAATGGTCCACTCAACATTTCCACCAGCGGTGTATAAAAACTTCGATTGCTCCACATCCCTGCCAATACTTGTCATTATCTGACTTTTTCTTTTCTTTTTTTTTTTTTTTTTTTTTGAGTTGGAGTCTCACTCTGTTGCCCAGACTGGAGTGCAGTGGCCGCTCCTGGCCACCACAGCCTTGACCTGCTGGGCTCCGGTGATCCTTCCGCCTCAGCCTTCCAAGTAGCTGGAACTACAGGCGCGCGCTACCACACCCGGCTAATTTTTTTGATTTATTGTAGAGATGAGGTCTCGCCAAGTTGCCCAGGCGGGTCTCGAACCCGTGGGCTCAGGCAATCCACTCACCTCAGCCTCCCAAGCCCGGGATTACAGGCTGAGCCACCAAGTCCGGCTTGACTTTTCCATTATAGAATAAATTGTTTAATAATTGTTCATTCAGGCTGGGGGCGGTAGCTCAAGCCTATAATCCCAGCACTTTGGGAGGCCGAGGTGAGGGAACTGCCTGAGTCCAGGGGTTCGAGAACAGCCTGGGCAACTTGGTGAGACCATTCTCCACAATAAAAATCAAGAAATTAGCAGTGCATGGTAGCGTGCACATGTAGTTCTGGCTACTTGGAAGGCTGAGGCGGAAGGATCACCTGAGCCCAGCAGGTCGACTTTAGGGTGGCATGAGCATGCCACTACACTACAGTCTGGGTGATGTAGTGAGACTCTGACTCAAAAAAACAAAACAAAACAAAAAAACAACCATTTGTTCAGGGCAGGCACAGTGGCTCACACCTGTAATCCCAGCACTTTAGGAGGTGGAAATGAGAGGACTGCCTGAGTTGAGGGGTTCGAGACCAGCCCAGGCAACTTGGTGAGTCCATGTTTCTAAAACAAATCAAAAAATTTGGCCAGGCTCGGTAGCTCAGCCTGTAATCCCAGCACTTTGGGAGGCCGAGGTGAGTGGATTGCCTGAGCCCACGGGGTTCAAGACCCACCCGGGCAACTTGGCAAGACCTCATTTCTACAATAAATCAAAAATTAGCCGCGCATGGTAGTACACACCTGTAATTCCGGCTACTTGGAAGGCTGAGGCAGAAGGACCACCGAAGCCCAGCAGGCCGAGGCTGTGGTGGCCAGGAGCGTGTGCCACTACACTCCAGTCTGAGCGACAGAGTGAGACTCCAACTCCAAAAAAAAAAAAAAAATTAGCCGGGCGTGATGGCACATGCCTGTGGTTCCAGCTGCTTGGAAGGCTGAGGTAGAAGGATCACCTGAGCCCAGCAGGTCGAGGCTGTGGTGGCCACTGCAGAGTGCCACTGCATTCCAGCCCAGGCGACAGAGTGAGACTCTGACTCAAAAAATAAAAAATAATTGTTCATTCAATCATAATATACCCAGGTTTTTTATGGACATCGAGGTGCTCTTATTCACTAATGTCAATTTTAGACTAGGAAAGAGTCTAGGCTGGGCGCGGTGGCTCAAGCCTATAATCCCAGCACTTTGGGAGGTCAAGGCAAGAGGATTGCCTGAGACAAGGAGTTTGAGACCAGCCTGGGCAACTTGATGAGACCTTGTCTCTACAACAAATCAAAAAATTAGATAGGCATGGTGGCTCACCTATAGTTCCAGCTACTTGGAAGGCTGAGGAGGAAGGATCACCTGAGCCCAGCAGGTCGAGGCTGTGGTGGCCGGGAGCATACCACTCCAGCCTGGGCAAGAGTGAAGACTCCAACTGGGGGGGAAAAAAAAAGAGTCAGTCGGGCTTGGTGGCTCAGCCTGTAATCCCACGCCTTTGGGAGGCTGAGGTGAGTGGATTGCCTGAGCCCGCGGGTTCGAGACCTGCCTGGGCAACTTGGTGAGACCTCATCTCTACAATAAATCAAAAAATCAGCCGGACGTGGTAGCACATGCCTGTAATTCTGGCTACTTGGAAGGCTGAGGCGGAAGGATTGCCGGAGCCCAGCAGGTCGAGGCTGCGGTGGCGCCACTGCACTCCAGTCTGGGCGTCAGAGTGAGACTCCAATTCCAAAAAAAAAAAAAAAGAGTCTAGTCCTAGACCTTCTCCCATAGCCTGCCGTCCTTTTGTGTAATGAGAGGACAAGAATAAATGAGCAAAACCCGCAAATAGAACTTTTACAGAAGAGACAAGAAGCAGATTTTCAAAGCACTCAGATATCCAGCACTAAAGTGAACATATGTTACCATCAAAACTCATTTGTAGGTCAGGCACAGTGGCTCACGTCTATAATCCCAGCACTTTGGGAAGTGGAGGAGAGAAGACTGCCTGAACCCACAGGTTCAAGATGAGCCTGGGCAACTTGGCAAGACCTCATCTCTACAATTAAGTCAAAAAATTAGCCGGGCGTGGTGGCACTTGCCTGTGGTCCCAGCTACTTGGAAGACTGAGGTGGAAGAACCACCTGTGCCCAGCAGGTTGAGGCTGCAGTGGCCATGAGCATGCCACTGCACTCCAGCCTGGGCACAGAGTAAGGCTTTGACTCAAAAAAAAACCAAAACAACAACAACCTCATTTGTAATGCCTTCTACATAAATGTAACTTCCAACTATAGCAGCACACATCAAAGTCTTGATCTGTCAAGTTTCATTAAAAAAAATCAAGATGTTGGCTGGGTGCAGTGGCTCACACCTATAATCCCAGCACTCTGGGAAGCCAAGGTGGGAGGACTTCTTGACCCAGGAGTTCAAGACCAGCCTAGGCAACATAGAGACCTCATATCTACAAAAAGTCAAGAAAATAGCCAGGCAAGGTGACACACACCTTCAGGAGGCTGAAGCAAGAGGATCATCTGAGCCTAGGAGGTGACAGACTACAACCCTCCAACTCAAAAAAATAAATTAAAAAAAAATAAAGATGTCTCGGGTTTTCTACCCAAATCCACTGCTCAAATTCTGCTGCATTAGAAGAAACGAAAATCTGTATTTAAGATCAGTGCAAAAGCCCAGATCCAGTACCACAAAGACACAGAATGCATGACTGCTTCCTTGCTCCAAGTCAGAGACAGAGTATAACATGCAGCCTTTCTCCAATTCCACTCCCTGTGTCAAGGCAGGACTGGGAAGAGGGAAGGCAGCAAAGGTACAGCAGCCCAAGGTGGCTGTGAGACTAAGACCCAATCAAGAAGAGGGTCTAAGAATATCAGCGCCCAGTGCCATAATCTCCAAAAATGTTTTCCTAGTCAAAACTGGCATTTTAGCCAGGAAAAGAGGTTGGCCACAAAGCCCCTTCTGAGACTACAGTTTTCAAGCCTTAGTTTTGCCCTTTGAGCAAGTTCTGCCTCTTCTGCAGCACTGAGAATGGACCTGCCTCCAAAAGGTACCACAGTCAACACATGCAAGCACTTCAAAGCAGGGTAAGAGGTAGAAATCTATGGCCACCAAATCCCCATTTTTATTTGCCCACACCCTTCTACTTCCCTGTTCAATTACAAAGGATGTTTCCAACTCAGACAAATCTAGTATATCTTTATAAACATTCAGTCCCCATCTATAACATGCAGGTACAAAAAGACACAAAAAGGTATAAAACACAGTCCTGCTGAAAAGAGGTTAGGTCCTACCAGAAGACATAAAACATTACTCTCAAAAGAGAAAATACTATTTTCTTTTTTGTTTAAGGGCAATAATGTTATTTCAGTTCAAAGGGAATGGAGTATATCTATATCCTCAGGGATTGAAATTTTTTGGGGGTGTTTTATAAAGGTCGGGAGAATCTGAGCTGGACTCTGGAGAAAAAAGAAAAGCTGAAGGAAAGGTCATGCCAAATAGGGGCAACAGTCACTGGATTCAGCAGCGAGAGGATTTGTATAGAGAAACAACATGTATGGAATGTTTAGCAAACCATTTGATTAGTGGAGATTAGGATAAACCCTGGGGAGATGGGTTAGAGCCAGCTGGACAGTAGTGCCTTGAATGCCACATTAGGACATCAGATCTCATCCTATATGCCTGCAGCAGTTCCTGATTTCAGTGTAGGATCTCCACAGTCTGCAGCATGCTTACTACCCTAATAGTTAAAAGTACTTAAGTTTACAGGGTAATTATGCAAAGACAAAGATGTTAAAATAAATGGAGAGTCCACTATTATAACAACAGTCTCACTCACTTGTATTAAAAATGCCCATCACAAGGCCGGGTTCAGTGGCTCAGCCTGTAATCCCAGCACTTTGGGAGGCCAAGGGGAGTGGATTGCCTGAGTCCATGGGTTCGAGACCCACCAGGGCAACTTGGCAAGACCTAGTCTCCACAATGAATCAAAATTTAGCTGGGTGTGGTAGCGCACGCCTGTAGTTCCGGCTACTTCGAAGGCTGAGGCGGAAGGATAGCCTGAGCCCAGCAGGTCGAGGTTGCGGTGGCCGGGAGCGTTTCACTGCACTCCAGTCTGGGCGACAGAGTGAGACTCCAACTCAAAAAAAAAAAAAACCCATCACAGAAGTACTCCTTATAGTTACCTTTGGGTATTAACTATGTTAAATCAAGTACCAGCCACTACTCATAAATATTCATGAGGTAGTAAAAGCATTAAACTAAGGCAATAAAAGTTCTTGCATATTCTATGATTTCCTTGGGACAGTAGTTCTAACAGGGTTAGACCATAGATGGATTTAATGGGCCCTTGTACTCGTAAAACTGTATGCAGAAGTCAGTGGTGTGAACTTAGTTAAGGAGTGTGTCTCTTTCTATATATCAAAGAGGTCCAATAACCAAAACAGGATAGAAGCTTACCTTAGGGTTATTTTAACAGAAACCAGCAAGAATGTAGCTCTATTTAATCCTGTGGCTGCCTTAATTTTCTAAAGGAAGTGTTCATCAAAGTGGGAGCTTGGGACAATTTTGAGAAGCTCCTAATATCTTACTATCTCCCTCCTTTCTTTTCAAGAACAGCCCAAGGAATTGGTCAAACCTCATCAAGATTCAAGAAATAAGGGAGGTAAATGAAATACATAACTAAAGACTACTCAAGTTCTCTCTCTCTCTTCTATTATGCAAATGAAGTATAATCTCAGGCAGAGAGCAACAAGCTGCCAGCCTCCTCTAGTTTCAGCATGTGCTTCCCAAAAGGATCACCTGACAAAGGAGATGGTTTCTTTCTAAATTAAACATTGTAAGGTGACAAGGTCCTAATAGAAGTGCACAAATTATTGTTGCTTGACTTCTTGGTCATCCCATGCAGGCTTGCTGTATGGTCACATACAAGAAGGCTGTCCAAAGAACGCAAGGAACCACAGGTCAAGGGAAGTGCGTTTTGGAACAATCAGAATTCTTCCTAGACCTGCACACACTGTTTGGGATTTCCAATCCTTCCACCCTCACAGGAAAGGGCCTGACAGTCTGTTCATTTACTACTGTTAGAAGAAATGTGGCAGCTCAATACCATCCACAACAATAAAAACAAGTTTCATTTATTTTTCCGGTTCTAAGACACTCTTACATTTCCTGCCTTCTAATCAAACAGGCAGAACATCTCTTTAGAAGATAAAATTAGGCCAGAAGCAGTGGCTCACGCCTGTAATCCCAACACTCAGCACTCTGGGAGGTGGTGAGAGGACTGTCTGAGCCCAGGGGTTCAAGACCAGCCTGGGCAACTTAAAGAGACCTCTTCTCTACAATAAATCAAGAAAAAATAACCAGGCATGGTGGCGCAAACCTGTAGTTCCAGTTACTTGAAAGGCTGAGGTGGAAGGATCGCCTGAGTCCAGCAGATAGAGGCTGAGTTGGGTGAACGTGCCTCTGCACTCCAGCCAGGGCAACAGAGTGAGAATTCGATTCCAAAAAAAGGAAGAAAAAAATCAAGTCATCACCATAATATTTGCTTTCTCCTAAAGCAAAAGGGGGGAGACATTACCACTATCCAAAAAAGTGGTGGTCAAGATCAAATAAATTATGATTCAAAATAAAACTCAGGCATTATAAACATTTAAATAAGACCTTTGGGAGGAAGCAAACGGTGAGCTCTGAGAAGCACGTGAGGCTCCGAACGTGTCTTGGGAGCAAGGAGACAGACAAGGGGGTCACCAGCCGGCCTGGCTCGTGGGGGTTTTGGCCTGTTTGTCTAGTCTTGCTATCTAGCGGTCCGAAAATCTCCCGCAAGAGCGATATCTAAGAAAGCGGTAAGTGTATTTCCCACCCAAGAACACAACGCCCAGGAGAGCATCAGGCTGGCACCAGACACGCTTCAGCGCTCTGAATCAGCAGAGCCCAAGGTTTCGGCCAGGTACGCTGATTTCCCTCTACTTCGCCGGCCAGTCCTCAGGCACGAGCTCTCCGACCTCCACCCTGGCTGTCCCCATGGCTTCAGTGCCAGCATCAAGGAGGCTTGACGGGCGGCTGATCAGGAGGCTCGAGAGATGTTCCAGTGATGCTCGGTCGAAGCCCGGGCTCCACGCACGTCCACTCCAAACGCGCGCCCGCCGCCGCCCTCCCCGCAGGCGTCAGGCCGGTCTATCGGCCCGGCTCCTGTCACTTACCGGCCCGGCCCGGGCAGCGGGCGCCCACGGCTCCCCACGGGGGCTGGGCCCCCTGGGCCTCCAGGTTTAGGCCCGCCCCCTGGCAGGCAGCGCAGGTGGCTGAGCCCCGCAGCAGCGGCCCTGCACCGGCCGCTCCGTCCAGCTCCCGGCGCTGGCCACTAAGGTACGGATCAACAACAAGATGGCGGCCAGCCGAGGGGGCGGGGGTCGGGCGTCATAGTAACCAGGACGGCAAAGAACCCGCCCTTGAGTGAAGCTGTCCCTAATCAACAGCCTCTTCGCTCGACGCCTGGGACAGCTCGTCCCGCTGACAGGTCAGCTTGCCTGTCAGTCAGAGCCTACCTCTCGGGGCCCTTGCCGAATGCCTGGGGCACGTGACTGTGACGGCAGGAGTTGACGCATGCGCGCCATTCTCCGAGTTGCCGGCGGTGGCGGTTTTGCAGGCAACTCCGAGGCCAGAGCGCCCTTGGCGATTGCTTGTGGTCCCTTTGTGGAGTCTGCAGCGTCTTCTCATACACTCGCGCACACTTAGGGAATGTTAGCAGTATGCTATTTTCTTTTTTGGTCGCCCACCCTAGGAGGGAGGGAGTTGTCCTGGCTTCCCTCTGGTGAGGAAACTGAGCCTCAGAGAGGGGAGGCCCAGCCAAGGTCACGCCACCTCTGGAATTGGAGGCGCTGGGCTCGCGCTGGGTCTCGCACCACCTCTACTGGTTCCAGAGTATAAAGAACCTCTTCCCAATGGCTTATCCAGCTTTGTTCCTCACTAGTCTCGAGGTACAGCCATCTGTGCTGTCCCAGCAGCCTCTGGCCCGTTGCCAAGCTTTCCTGCTTGAAGTTCACTACCCAGCACAAGTCCTGACGCTCACTGGGCACTCCTTCTTGTATACCCTAGAGCATTTTGTCTTGAGTTCCTATCTTTTTCCCATCTTTTGCCCTGGACTGTCTTGACCTGCCTCACAGGCCGATTAATGGTCCCAGGAAAATGGGCATACCTTGTTCCTCATACAGAGCACCTAACCGTGGACTTGGCTTCAGGGTTAGGATACCAGATGAAGTCATATAGATAGGGTCCACACCCGAATGCTCCACTAGCTAACTCTGACTTTTGAGCCTCAACCTCTGTGAGCTTTGGTTGCCCCATTTGTAAAATGAAGATAAAAGTCGAGCTTCTCAGAGGAAGATTAAATGAAGCCTTAGAGCAGGGTAGGGACTCAGGAAAAATTTGCCTACGACCATTTCCTGTAACAACTTGCCTACAGGTTGCTGCCCCTAAGGCCTGCTTTAACTCACTTTGGTGGGCGCCCCATGAAGAATGTTTTTCCCACAGAAGGCACTCAACTCATTCTGGGCCTTGAATACCATAACTAGCTCATGAAGGGAGGTCTCCACTTCTCTCAGAGGGTTTAGGCCCATAGACTTGACAGAGGGGGAAAGATTGAGAAAACGTGGGAATACCACAGTAAAGTCCTCTTGGAAAGTTAACAGTATCCTGAGACCTGATGCCAGGCTGGGCATGGGAAATAGGCCAGCTTTGCACCCAGCAAGACCTGCCTTCCTGTAGGTTGCTGTAGGCCACGTGGCTACACGCTGCAGCTCAGCTCACCACAGCCGAGAGCTGAGGAACCAAAAGAAACAGATCACAAAGAAAAGGCTATACTCTTCAGAAGGGAGTGTCTGTTAATCCCTCCAGGACCAGCCATGCCACAGTGTTTTCACTTCTGTACAACCCTTCAACCCAGTGCAGAAACTCCAGATCCCTCTCAGGAAAACCTTCACATACAGTTGGTAAACTTCGCTGAAGTTTGGTGGGGCTCTCAAAAAGCAATAGTGTTCTCCTCTGGATAGGAAAGGAAGCAGGTGACCTCTGAGGAGACATGTCAACTGGAGGCTTCCCCAGTCACTGACAAGTCAAGATAACAACCTCTTACCTCTGTCGCAATGTCTTGAAGCTAGCCTGGGCAACATAACTAGACTCTGTCTCTAAAAAAAGAAAAAAAATACACCAGGCCAGGTGTGATGGCTCACACCTATAATCCCAACACTTTGGAGGAGGATTGCTTGAGCTGAAGTGTTCAAAACCAACCTGGGCAACATAGTAAGACCTCATTTCTACAAAAAAATTTTTAAAAATTAGCTGGGTGTGGTGGTGAGTGCCTGTAGTCTCAACCACTCAGGAGGCTGACACAGGAGGATCACTTGAGTCCAGGGGTTGGGGCTGCAGTGAACCGTGATGGTGCCACTGTACTCCAGCCTGGGTGACAGAGTGATACTCTGGCTAAAAAAAATAAGAAGAAAAAGAAAATGTTAGTTTCCTAGAATGTGCTTACAAGACAGGGCATTCTCCAGGTGTGAACAAGGAATCACAGTGCTTCTCCCACACATAGATTACAAGGCTGGTGACTCTTCTGTTTTTAATTTTATTATTGAATTTACTTGAAAACATAGCCCATGATCATGTGAAAAAGAAATTTCACACATAGCGAAGCAGCTGCTTGGCCTCAGACCCAGCGTCTGGCTCCTGTGCGTGTGTTGAACAGATAGTCTCTGCCTGTACCTGAGCCCAGATGACCAAGAGAGAGCGAGAGAAAGAAAGAATGAGAGTGAGTGAATGAGTGGGCGAGTGCTACTGGCCTGAGCAGAACTGCTTTCCTCCCCTAGGGATGAGGGAAGACATTTTAGGACCTTCAGTGTGACCTCCCCTTTTGCTGGAATCCAACCTGTCCCCTCCCTCCCTTCTCAGCAAATTCTCTGACGTCTGACTTGAATGTACAGGAGGACTCCTTGATTCTCCAATACTGGACACCAGCTTCCCTAAGACCAGTGCCAGACCACTTTCCCATAATTCACTGATGACACTGGCCCATCCGGGAGCGTCTCTCCTCACCTCCATCCCTCCTCCCCCTGTGGCAGGGACCAGACCAGGTATGAGTCATCTCCTGGCCCCACAGGTGTTTGTCAGAGGCTGGATGAAAGGTGAATGGGGATGAAAGCAGAACATATTCAAGGAAAAAGTAGATAGATGGTAGATGCCTAAGATGGAATGAGAGTCCAGGCAGATAGTAGATGGGGAAGAGGGGAACTCACAGGAGTCCTGTGCTCTGCCATCAAAATGCTGCTGAGGGAGAAATGAAAAGTGTAATGAGTTGAACCCTGCCCACAGGAAAGCAAATGGAGGCCTGCCCTTGGAGGGACCTGGAACCCATCTGCCTCCTTCATCCTGTTGGTGCTGGTGTGGGCATTCCCGCAAGGGTAGCCAATCACATAGGAGAGTACTCTGGAGGAGCATCCATGTCTACTACTCGGGATGGCAAGTTGACATACCACTGGGCTCATGATGCTGCTGGGCGTGTGGGATATCTCCCTCCTTGGTGCCTCCTTGAACCCCTCAATGGACCCCTCCATTCCCTGGATGCTAGGGCAAAATAGGAGCAAGAGTACATGATAAGGCTCTGGGTCCCAGTTTGAGTTTAAGAGGTGGGCTCCCAAGCACAGAAGTATGCAAAAAGACTGACCTGTTTAGCAGCAGAAGCTGGGCAGGCTTGCTTGGTGCATGCAGCACCTGGGCCAACCTAAAATGCCAGGAGGAGGAACCAAGTGGTGAGGGCAGCAGGCCAACTGGCTCCAGGAACCAGCACCATTCATCTGTCCTTTACATTAGAAACAATGTATATATGCAGTGCCCACGTTGTCACACCCTTTTCCTCTGGGCTCAGTACTGTGCCTACAAGGAACTCAGAGTCCGTAGGAGCAGGGCAGATGTCCACTGGAGAGTGGGAGTCAGGAATAGGGGTAAATGCCCAAAGCATGACAGACTCAAGAGTTTCAAGTCCTGAGCCTGCCCATGCTCATCCCATTCCAAGACTGGACTCTACCAGCAATGGAGGTCGTTTCCTCCCAGTGTCTCTCTGACTCTAATCTGAAGACTTCTGGAGGCAGAGCAACCTGCCCATCAACTCAGGCATTGTCATCAAATCCTGGGTAAAACCACCTATCATAGCCGGTGTCCATAGGTAGGCAGGGAGCAAGCAAGGAGCACAGGGATAGGAACCTTACCCCTGGAGGAGCCTGTTGAGGAGCCAGCCCAGAGCCAAGAGGAGAAGGGCACCAGTTGCTGTCAGCACCACCACAAACCAGGGCTCTGGCTGCCAGAAAGCCTGTGTGTCTGTCACGAGCAGGGGTGTCATCATTGAGGGCACCTGAAATGGAGGCCACAGCCTCAACACTGCCCTACCAAAACTCCCTGACCATCCAGCCCTCAAACCCCTCCATGGACTGGGCCACAATCCAGATTTGCTCTTCTATATTGCCAGACTCTTTGCACTCAACAGTTTCCTCTGAAATGCCTTCCTCTGTCATTCCACCTAAAAAACTGGTTCCCTTCACCCTCCAAGTTCCTCTCTTCTCACCCCCTGAAGGCCTAAAGAACCCTCTCACTGTGGTTCTGTGGGTGCTGGTGGCTTCTGTGCTGGCCTTCCAGGGAGCTAGATGTACAACGATGGTGGTTGTAGTGCTGAGATGGGGGATGGAGGGACCTGCATCAGTCACACGGACCAATAGCTCGTAGGTAGAGGGCCATTCTGGCCAGGAGGATCCCAACACAGGGCCATTGTGTACAAGGACAGCCCCCTGCAGGCTGAACTGGTTCTGGTTATTCCCTGAAAGCAGAGTGGCAGGAGAAGGAGACCATTGCTAGCCTTGGCCTGCTCCTCACCCACATACCAGTGGCACCCATGGCCCCCACCTCCCACGATGCTATAGGAGAAGGTCCGGCGCTGTGGCTCCTGGGGGATATGGCATGACACCTTGGTCACCTCTATGCTGCGGCTCAGAAGAGAGTAGCTTGTGAGTTCCTGAAATGGGGGCTCACACTCAGGGGCATGGTCATTCACATCCTGCAGAAAGGCAATCAGGTTAGGAGTGAGTGTGACCCACTCTTCAACTTCCAGCCCAGTCACTCAGCTTCCTTCCACCACAGCCAGAGCCTATCAGTCTCCACAGTTTTCCACAGTGAGGCCCCACTCTCCTCCAGTCAACTAATGGAAGAAACTGAGGTACACAGTGGGAAAGCAGAATATCAGAGGGTTATTTGAACTCTCGTCTTTCCAAATATTTCCAAATCATCAGGGCTCGATTACCTCAACCTCAATGGTAATGGTACAGGAGCCTGAGCGGTGATGGGTGGGGTCCTGGTCTTGGCCATGGTCAATCAGCAGGACAGTCAGCCTGTACAGCCTCTCCTGCTCATAGTCCAAAGGCCCCAGCAGGTGAACTTCCCCTAGAAGGGAAGGTCACAACCTCAGCTTACAGAGCCAACTCTGGCTCCACCCTTCCATCCCAGCCTTGGAGTAGAAGTACCACTGAAACGGTCCACAGCAAAGGTGGCAGGCCCACCAGAGATGTAGTACTCAATGCTGTCACGTGGGTAATCCATATCCGTGCCCACTACGGAACCCAGTAGAGTCTGGAGTCCTGCATCCTCCCGAACCCGAAATGTGCGTGGGGCACAGGCTGGGGAGAACTCATTGACAGGTGTCACCATCACCAGTACTGGCACTTCAGCTGGAGGTTGTTTGGCAGTAAAAGAGCTGGCCTTGGGTGCCTAGCCCTTACCTAGGGGTCTGGGGAGGGAGACATGGCCCTGCCCTGGGGGTTTAAGGAGGGGGAGGTTCTGGAGGGAGAGCAATAGCCGCCCTTGTCTGCCTGGAGTCTGAGAGAGATAGCTGAGGGGTCCGAAATGGAGACAACTCTGTCCTACTGGATTCTGAAGGAAGAGGAATGACCCTGTCCTGAGGATGGGAAGGGTCCTCAGCTTCATCCTGAACATCCAGGCCAGGTATGGTCACTCACTGCTCATCTGGGGCTGACCACCATCGAGTACCAGGATGGAGGCTGAATGCTGGAAGCAGGTCCCAGGAGCGTCACAGTCCAGTGTAGCATTCACCTGGCCAGAAGGGCCAGAGAATGAGGCCCAACCAGAGCCTGAGAGAACCTTGAGCCGCAGTGGGATCCCTCGGGTCCAGGGCATCCACAGATAGCCTACCCTGATCCTCTTGTCCAGACCGCAAAGCATATTGGCTCAACAGCCACCTCTCCTTTCCTCCACCCCGACCCCATTGTCTCAGCTCCCACTGACCTTTGGCCCACCCTCCCCTTCCTGCTGCAAACACCCTGCAAATGGGGGAGCAGAGCCTGGGTACCTCAAGGACTCTGTCGCGAAAGCAGAGGCTGGCAGAGTCAGGAGGGCTGTGTAACCACAGCTGGTAGTCTAGGGTGGCATCAGCAGAGTCTCGATCGGTGCAAGTGAGAGTATTCAGTACGGTGCCCACAGCCGCAGTCTCGGGAATTTGAGACCTGGGTGTATTAGGCAGACAGCATGGTCGGAGTCTGACTTGGCTGTGTGTCAAGGCTCTTGCCCCAACAGTCCCAGTAAGGTTCCTGTGTACTCACACTAGGAGCGCTGGGAGGCAACGTGGGGGCCATTGGTTGACCGACCTCACGTTCACGGTGAGATCAAGCTCGGCACTGGCCCATTGCCGAAGCCTCTCGAAGGCCTTCACCTGCAGCCTGGTGACCGCCACACCTGGAGCCTGAGCCAGCCCCAGGGGCGCAGTGGTCTGGACCACGCCGTCGACTGGACAAGATGGGAGGGCGGGGACGGAATTCGCCCTGCCCCCAAGACTGTCCTGCTCCGCCGACCCTCCCTCTAGATCCACTGGTGGAAGAGGGCGCTGTCTGGCCCTCCCGCTGCATTCTCAAAAGTCAGGCCCCCAAACCAGAGAGCGAAGAGGTAGCACAGGTGGTGGCCACTGAGACATCCCCTCAGAGGCCCTGGTACACTCCCCTGCCCCCAAGCTCCTCACCACGTCCGATGGAGAAGAGTGGGCTGGGCACCGGGAAGAGAATTTCATAGCGCACATCGAAGCCCCGGGCCCGGACCTGAAACACCTCACTCCCAGGGACCAGGTTCTCAGGGATGGTGATATTCTGGGCCTGCTCCCTGGACCAAAAAGAGGGCACTGGTTCCTGCCAGCTCCTGCAACTTTGGAAGTAGGTCCAAAGGCTACTTCCCCTGACATTTCCCTCCTACCGGAAGCTAGAACTATCCTACCTGATTCCCTGGGGGCTAGGCCCTGCCTCTCCCATTGTTCTTACAGTAGGGGAGCCTTACAGGAAGGAGACCTGGCTGGAGAGAACAGGTAAAACTTTCACTGTCACCATTCCATGACAGCTTTGGCCTTTTCCAAAGGACACTGAGATCTGCAGCTGGAAGACCTGTAGTACACATAGAACAGAAAGGGATCTGTGGTGTATGTCCACCTCTTTGGTTATACCCAGCAGGAACTCCATGAGGAGCCTGACATTCATTCTCCCTCACCACAATATCCCTGACCCTCATTCTTCCTCATGACCTGCTGAAAACGTGTCCCAAAGAGTTAAAGACACCAATGACTAACAGAAATTCTGAAGTTTGCAGGATGGCAGGTACAAAAGAAACAACTTGCTGAAACTCCCTTCCTCATGAGATAAAAGAACTGACTGAAATCGGTTGGAACCAATATGACCAACTGGAATTTGGGCAGAATGGGCTTGCTGATGGCACAGCCTGAATTTCCACTGCATGTTTCATACTAACTCCCCCTGAATTTGCACATGTGACCCGTGAGGTAGCATGAAGAGATAATTGTGCATGCCCAAGGAGTTTTCAGCCCTCCCCTTTCATTCCACCAATCACCTATTAATCTCAGAATCCACTCCATAAAACGTTTCTAATAAAAATACTGCCTTAAAGGCAGCACAGAGAGACAAATTTGAACTTGACTCCTGTGTTCATTTGAGTCAACCTGCAACATAAAGCTTTTTTTCCCTCCTTAAAAACCCAGTCTCAGTCTGGGCAACATAGCAAGACTTCATGTCTACAAAAAATTTTTAAATGAGCCAGGCATGGTGGTGTGCACCTGTAATCCTAGCTATTTGGGAGCTGAAGTAGAAGGATCACCTGAGCACAGGAGGTCGAGGTTACAGTGAGCCATGACTGTGCCGCTACACTCTAGCCTGGGCAATAGAGTGAGACCTTGACTCAGAAAAAAAAAAAGAGCCCTTTTGCTTAATAACATGCTCACCCTTTTGCTTAATAACATGGTCAACCTGATCAGGCACGGTGGCTCAGCCTGTAATTTCAGCACTTTGGGAGGCCGAGGTGAGAGGATTTCCTGAACCCCGGGGTAGACCAGCCTGGGCAACTTGGTGAGATCTTGTCTCTACAATAAAATCACACACACACACACACACACACACACACACACACACACACACACACACACAAAACTAGCCAGTCATGGTGGCATGAGTTTGTAGTTCCAGCTACTTGGAAGGTTGAGGCGTAAGGATCACCTAAGCCCAGCAGGTCAAGACTGCGGTGGTCGTCAGCATGACACCGCACTCCAGCCTAGATGACAAGAGTGAGACTACAACTCAAAAAAAAACAACATTGTCACTCTGCTGACAAGTATTCCTTTGAGCCCTATACCTTTGACCATAAATTCTTCTATTAGGATGCAAACAGCCCAAGAAAGAGTGATATCTGAGTCATTCACCATGAGCTATCATCTTAGAGTTACTAAGAGTGAATCACTGAGAGGTGGAAATTTTATTTTATTTTATTTTATTTATTTATTTTTTGAGTTGGAGTCTCACTCTGTCGCCCAGACTGGAGTACAGTGGCTGCTCTCAGCCACTGCAGCCTCGACCTGCTGGGCTCTGGTAATCCTTCCGCCTCAGCCTTCCAAGTAGCTGGAACTACAGGCGTGCGCTACCACACCCAGCTAATTTCTGATTTTATTGTAGAGATGAGGTCTCACCAAGTTTCCCAGGCAGGTCTCGAACCCACGGGCTCAGGCAATCCACTCACCTCAGCCTCCCAAAGTGCTGGGATTACAGGTTGAGCCACCGAGCCCGGCTGAAAGGTGGAAATTTTAAAGAGGGAACTTCTCTAACCTCCTCCCGACTGCAATGGCTATTTTACAGAAATTTTTTCTTTTTTCTTTCTTTATCTCTCTCTCTTTTTTTTTTTTTTTTGAGTAAGGGTCTCACACTGTCACCCAGGCTGGAGTAAAGTGGCTTGATCATGGCTCGCTGCAGCCTTGATCTCCTGGGCTTAGGTGATCCTTTTGCTTCAGCCCCCCTAGTAGCTGGGACTACAGGCACATGCCACCATGCCCGGCTAACTTTTATTTACTTATTTATTTATTTGCTTATTTATTTTTTTAGTTGGAGTCTCACTCTGTCACCCAGACTGGAGTGCAGGGGTACACTCCCAGCCACTGTAGCCTTGACGTACTGGGCTCTGGCGATCCTTCCGCCTCAGCCTTCCAAGTAGCTGGAATTACAGGCACGCTACCACGCCCGGCTAATTTTTTGATTTATTGTAGAGATGAGGTCTCACTAAGTTACCCAGGCAGGTCTCAAACCTGCGGGCTCAGGCAATCCACTCACCTCAGCCTCCCAAAGTGCTGGGATTATAGGCTGAGCCACCAAACCCAGCTAACTTATTTTTTTTAATTTAATTTTTTGTGTATGTGTGTGTGGAGAAAAGGTCTTGCTATGCTGCCTAGGCTGGTCTCAAGCTCCTAGGTTCAAGCAATCCTTCTGCCTCACCCTCTCAAAGTGCTGCAATTACAGGCATGAGCCATCCACCTGGCCCCCAGGACCTTTTCTTACTGTGTGATTGCCATAAACACTCTCTTTTCTATTAGAAGGCCTCTGAGCTCTCAGGGCCAGGGACTCCTCTTCTTTCTAGAACTCCAGAGCCCAGCATAGAACCAGGCTAAATTGGGGGATAGCCAGCATGGGGCAATGGGTGCAAGCCTGAGAGAGGCAGCATTAGTGAGACCAAGAACAAATTTCCAGAAGGTAGTGTCTCTAGCCAATCCATGGATTCCCCCAGGTCATGCTCACCTTTTGACCCTGGCCTAGGAGGCCCTGGGATGGCGCCTGCAGCCAACCTTGCTCATTGATGGAGAAAGGTCCAGGGAAGTATGGAGAGTCCTGGGCACTAATAATGCTCAGCTGACAGAACAGAGATGCTGGTGACCACCAAGCACTCCTGTCAGCATCCTCCAACAACCCAGCAGGCACCTGCCCACACCCAGTTCTCCCCTGACCCACCACTGACCCTTACCCAGCCTGGGCTCTCTGACCTCCACCCCAGGCCCCATCTCCAATCCTCAATCCTTTTTGCTTTTAAACCAATTACTTTGTTTTTAAACTACATTTTTTTTTATTACAAACGTGATACAGAATTGTCATGGAGCACTCAGAACACATAAAAGAATTTGAAAGAAGAACTCAGCCCCTGTGATGTCCCTGTAGGAGTAGCCGTGGCCACTGAGGGGGTGAACTGCCCTCAGTGACTCTCCAAGAACACATATCATGCAGAGGCTTAGCTATGTCTCTGCTCCAGAGTTCCTCTGCAGGCTGTGCCTAGCCAGGCAGTGCTGAATTTGCCCTCCCCCATGCCCCACGTCGCCATCCTGTCACTCACTGTCCCATGTGCTCGGCTCACCTGGGATCCTTGTAGCTCTAGGCCTGAGAGCAGCAGAGTGTACAGCCGGGCCCCTGGTGCAATTGTCTCTGGCACCTGAATAATTTCTCCAGCTGGCCAGAGGGGAAGTCAGGGAGTATCTGTTCAGGTCATGCCTGCTCACCCCCTGCCTACTGTCCCTGGCCTCACCTGGGCTGGCAAATTGACCAGCACACTGGATATGATCAGGGTCCCGCTGCACATCTATAGAGAGTGGTCCTTCCATCGAACGGTTGCCACACATGAACCGCAGCCGCAGGTCATAGTGGTTCACTGTCAGGGCATCCAGCCGAGCTGAGCTGCTCAAGGTCACCTATGATGGGTGGGCATGCCATGTGGGGCTTTGGAAATGTTAAGTCTGCCCTTGTTCCCCCACAATCCCCAGCTGTACCCATGACCCTACCTTGCCCACATAGATCCCTTGCCACCTGGCCAGGCTGGGTGGGTTGAAGAAGGTGGTCGGTGGCTGCACGTTGAGCAACTCCAGGGTGGGTGTGTGGGAAGAGCAGTTGAAGGAGAAAAATTGAAGGATGGTGCCAGGGCCCTGGCTCTCAGAGACATTTATAAACCAGGGCAGGCTGTAGAGGTCTGTGAGGAGCAGACAATTCAGGCTGGAGGCCCCCCATGCTCATGGAACCACAAATACTAGCAGAGTCCTGGCCTTTTGCCACAAGAACTGGTCACATCTTGGGGCTAAGCAACAGAGGTCTTTCCTTGTTCCCCACATTTCACAGACAGGCAGTAAGATCTTGGTTAAGGATGCAACCAAGATAAGAAATGAAGGTTAGGAGTTCAGACTCATGCTTTTCTGCCTTTTCCCAACCTCTGCCCTCCATGGTAGCTTATATAATACAGGTCAGGACTTCAAGGGAAAACTAGGGTCCCCCCTCCCACCAGCTCCTCACCAGAGACAACCAGAGCAAAAAGGAGTACAAGGAGCTTGAGCAGCACCATGGTGGCCTGAAAAGAAGGCTTCAGGAAGCCAGGCTGTTTGTCAGGCCCGTCCCGTTGCCAGGTCAGTTGCTCAAACACAGCTGGCAGGCAGGACTCCTGGACCTCCCAGATTCTAGCCCCACCCATTCTTGGTGACTAAGTTCTAGACCTCTGGCAGGTTTCTAGAGTCCCAGAAAATCTCATTTTCTGCTGCCCCCAATGAATTCCCCTATTCATTACCACAACCCTAAGGGGATGTGAGGGGAAGAAGAACAAGGTTCAGATTGGAAACTGGTCATGCAATCCTTGGAGACAGACAGAACAAGCACAGCACCCAGGAAAATTGGGCCCAGGACTTGCTACCCAGCAGAGTCTGAACTCCAGCTGCACCCCCACCATTAGAACATTATCAGCCTATAAAAATGAGCCCAACCATCAATAAAATATCTCAAAAGTTGTCTACATCCAACAAGCAAAAGGAATCCTTTGTGATAGAAATAAAAATATTGGTTACCTTTGGGGATATCAATTGAAGGAGGCACAAGGTTGCTTCCTGGAATGACTGAGGATGTTTTATGTCTTTTTTTTTTTTTTTTTAAGTTGGAGTCTCACTCTGTCGCCCAGACTGGAGTGCAGTAGCACACTCCTGACCACCGCAGCCTCGACCTGCTGGGCTCTGGTGATCCTTCCACCTCAGCCTTCCAAGTAATCGGAACTATAGGTGCGCGCTACCATGCCCAGCTAGTTTTTGATTTATTATAGAGACGAGGTCACACCAAGTTGCCTGGGTGGGTCTTGAATCCGTGGGCTCAGGCAATCCACTCGCCTCGGCCTCCCAAAGTGCTGGGATTACAGGCTGAGCCACCTTTTTTTTTTCTTGAGTTGGAGTCTCATTCTGTCGCCCAGGCTGGAGTGCAGAAGCACACTCACGGCTGCCCTAGCGTCAACCTGCTGGGCTCCAGTGATCCTTCCGCCTCAGCCTTCCAAGTAGCCAGAACTATAGGCTTGCGCTACCATGCCTGGCTAATTTTTGATTTATTGTAGAGACAAGGTCTTGCCAAGTTGCCCAGGCTGGTTACGAACCTGTGGGCGCTGGCAGTCCACTCACCTCGGCCTCCCAAAGTGCTGGGATTATGGGCTGAGCCACCGCGCCCAGCCGATGTTCTGTACCTTGATATGAATAGCAGTTGCACAAGTGTCTACAGATTTTAACATTTATTGAGCTATGCCTTTGAGATTTGTCCATTTTTTTTGTATTTATATGTCATTTTTAAAAAGTCTTCATTTGCTCTCTCCATTCTTCTCTACCCACTGTAATCAGACTTGTGCCTCTCTACACAAAACAGTCCTTGTCAGGGTCCCCAGTGACCTGCATACTGCTGAACCAGTGGTTTGTCCTCTACCCTCATCTCCTCAGTAGTGTTTGACACTTGCTCCCTTTGGCTCTTGGGTCCCCATGCTCTCTTGGGCTTCTACCACCTTCTTGGTTGCTCCTGCTCAGCTCCTTTGCTGATTCTCTTCATCTCCCCTACCTCCACCCAGTAGAATTTTCCAGGGTACTATCCTGACTGCTTCCCCCTTTGTTGACAGGCATCCCGCCCATCTCATTCAGGCCCATGGCCTTCAATACTATCCATTCGCTATGCCTTCCAGATCCAAGGCACTAGTGCTGATCTCTTTCCCAAACACCTAGTAACTGACCCTTCAACTCCTCTGGAATGTCTAATATACACCTCAAGGGTCACGTGTCTATAAATGATCATTTGGCTTACACCCCCAACCCCACTGTTCTCCAGTCTTTCTCAGATCAATTTATGGTAATTCTATCCAACCAGTTGTTTAAGGACAGAAATGTATGAGTCATGCTTGATGCCCCTCTTTCCTTACTTACATCCATGCATCAGCAAGTCTTGATTTTAGCTCTAAAAAATACCCTAAAGTGACCCCCATTAGTGTACCTGCCCTGTCCAGGTTCAAACTCTCCCTTCCCTTACATGGATGAGGGCAGGAGCCTCCACTCTTTTTTTTTTATTGGAATTTGAATATATTTATTTATTAAGATGCTCACATGAATGAAGGACATGTTAGCATTCTCATATGACAAAGAATACATCTGACCCACATTGTGGCAGGAAACAGGGATAAGGGCTCTCAGAGCTGATGCCACGTATCCACTGAATAAATCCCCGTTTAAAGAGAGGTTGTTTCCTTGGATTCTATCATCTTGGCTGTAACTACCAGCCAGGTCTCCACAATCTTCCCAGAATCCTTTACTCCAGCACCAGTCCATGCTCTTTGCCTTGCTACTCCCATCTCAAGATCGAGGCCAACAGCCCCATGTCTCACTCACCCAGGCTGCCTCTGGAATCCTGCAGCACATCTCTTTTGTATGCTGTTGCCCTGCCACCCTCAGGGATATGGTTGGGGTTTAAGGACGTGGGGGAGAACATATCATGTTACCAAAAGCAAACAGCAGGGTTACATTTAGTAAATGACACTTGGGTATAAGCCTAACAACTCACAGAACACATACTTTCTCCCCAAATGATACAAAATCCCCTAAAGCAATTTAACACATATGAATGATTCTATATGCCAGGCACAAGGATACAAAGTGGATGGTGTTCACTTCCATCATACTCTGCACATAGTAGGAAGTTAGTTGATGAAAGCTGGAACCAGATTTATATCCTGGCTCTGTCAGGTTTCTTCTGGCTCTTCCTGACTTTTAATGGTGCCACTGCTTTGCTTCCATCTGTTCTGGGCATTTGTTCATTTTTCAAAAAAGAGGGTTAAAAGGATGGAGGTGGCAACGAGAGAGAGGGTGGAAGGGGAGAAGAGGGAAAACAACCTTGTACAAACAGAACAAAAGCAATACAAAAATCCAGAAACCAGATTTAGTACAATAATATTTTATAATAATGGAAAGTAGTTGAAAATACTATATGCTAACAGACAATATGATACACAACCTTAGGGGGAGGAGTCAGTAGGGAAAGTGTGGCAGAGGCCACAGGTTTAGACTAAGAGCCTTTCAATGGACTGCTGAATGGACTGGATCTGCTGCTTCAGCTGTGAACCTTCTTTGATGGTGACAGAACAGACGATGACAGGCCTGGAGACCCCACAGGCCCACCCCAGGGCCTGCTTGGAGCGCACGAACACCATGTAGGGCACATTCTTGTCTTCACACAGCAGTGGGAGGTGCAGAATGATCTCCAGTGGCTCAGCATCTGCAGCCATCACAATGAACTCAGAGATGCCCCTGTTGAGGTTTTGGTGGCCTCATTGGCTCCATTCCGAAGCTGCTTGTAGTTACATGACTGCTGAACAAGGTCCAATAGCTTCTTGGAGAGATGGGCATCTGCAAGGGGCTAGGCCTTCGGATTTACATCAGCCTCAGTCATGGCTGCGGTCCCACAGGCTCCCCACTCCTCAGTGAGCACAGCAGACGTCAGAGTAGCAGCACCGAGCCCCCACTCTTATTACAGAGTCCTTTTCCCAAGCAGCTGAGTTTATCTAAATAAGGGCCAGCCCAGGTCATTTCCTGTTCAAAGGCCCCCATTGCTCCTCACCACACCAAAAACAAATCCATATTCCTTACTAAGGACGCTGGAGACTGGATTTGCTGACCTCTTTCACTTCTTCCACCACCAGGCTCAGACACCTGCACCTTCTTTGCTTTTGACCCTGTTTAGCTTCTGTCCCTCAGGATTTTTCCACTGGCTGCTGTAGCCTAGAATGCCCCTCTTCTTGATCTTCCCATGATGGGTTATCCAGATTGCATCCTGATGTCTCCTCTGAGGCTCTCCATCCCCTGGTTCTCATTCCCCGGTATTTTTCTGCCTTCTATATCCAGTCTGTTAACAGTTAGACTTACTCTTTAGCCTAGACTGCGATCATAGAGCAGCCTCAGGAGATAGGCCCTGACCCTTCCAACCAGAGAGCATCGTCCTCCCTCACCCCTGCACCGACCCTCAGTTGGTGCATGCGGAGGTGGGGGTTGCAAAGAACATGCTGATGGTTGCTTGTAGCCGCTGGACCCGCAGATAGCCGCACGCTCCCCACTAGAGGGCGGTCCTGCCCAGCTCCGCGCGGACGCGGGCCGGTAGGGCGCTGGCTGGGCCTTGCCTGAGGCTCCTCCTCAGCCAAGTGAGGCCCCTTCTCTGCACTGTTCGGGAGAGAGACCGAACCCCAGTTTCATTGCGTCCAGGGAGTGTCCTGGCCAGCCTCAAGGAACGAGTCCAGTAGGTCAGACCCCGACAATCGGGGGTGCTCTGCCCACATGCGGGCGCAGCACGGGGTCCCCGTGGAGGGACCGCTATTCCACGATAGCATAAACGGGGAAAATGAGGGCATGACCTGCTCACACAGCCAACGCAGGGTCAGCTCGACCGCCTGAGGCATCTGGGCTCTTGGACCCCAGGGTTCGACTTCCATTACAACCCCTCCCCTCCCCTACAGCCACTGCGGAGCTGGGAGGGGACGCCCAGGTTACCCACCCAGCTGGGGTGAGGGGCGGGGCCGTTCAGCCCCGCCCCGCCCCCTTGGGCTGCGGCACCGGGGGCGGGACGTGGCTGCCAGATGTTGGGCCGGCGACGGCTGGAGCTACGGAGAGCGAGGAGCCAGGCGGTGGCTGAGGGTGCCGCTGGCCGGTCAGGCCCGCCCTCTTCGCACAGCTCCCGCCGGGGTTCCCGGAGGAACTGGCAGCCCTGGTGGGGGCTCCAGCACGGACATGCATAGCGCTCGGCTTGACAGCTTCCTCAGCCAGCTCCGCTGGGAACTGGTAAGGCTTGGGAACGGGTGTGGTTCGTGAGGACGTGTGCGGGGTACCGGAACAGCAAACGGGTGCAGGGTCGTCCCGGTGTGCCCATCCGTGGCGGGATGGGGGCGGGGCGGCGCGGCGCAGATGGCCCAGATGGCCCGCGTCGGGTTTCGGACGTTTGGAAGCTGCGCTGGGCATCAGGTAACAGCCATCCAGCGGGCCTTGCTGCTAGGGAGGCGGAGGAGAAGAGTAGAAGGGGGAACTTCTTTTGGGGCGAGGTATGGGGCGGCAAGGGATTAAAGAGGTGCTGGCACTGCTGTGAACGACCCCAACCTAAGGCTGGCCTGTACCTCCTTCCTCTACCCCTCACTTAGCAAGCATTCTGTTGCTGAAAGACGTCTGGGCTTTGGGGAGCTGAATCCTCCAAGAGGCACGCGATGCCCCTCCAGACCTGGGCAGGACCTACTTCCCCATTCAAGTCCGCAACCCTGCCTGCCCGCCCTGGTGGCGGGTGCTGACTTGCCCGGCCCTGCGTGCTGCAACCTGCCGGACTGCCACCAGGTCGGAGGAAGAGAGTCACACGAGCTTCGTGTGCCAGCACCTTCATGCCGGCCCTGTGCTTACTAAGTAGCCTTGCTGCCCGGGGCAGCGGGCCTATCAAGTCTTCCTGGACACTCTGTTTTCAGGGCTGGCCTGGCAGACAGGCAGGGGTGACAATTGATACCTCTCCAACTTCTGCCCTTTCTTTCCTTCAGCTGTGTGGCCGGGACACAGGCTCACCCCCAGTGCCTGGTCCCCTGCAGCCACCCCCCCAAACTGGCCCAAGTGTGCAGCCCAGCCACCAGCTTAGGACCTCAGGTGCCTTGGAAGAGGACTCAGTCTGCTGTGTGGAGGAAGAGAAGGAGGAGGAGGAAGCACTGGCAACAGAAGACAGGGGTGCAGCCTTGGGGGATCCCAGGGAGCATGCTCTAGACTGGGACTCTGGCTTCTCGGAGGTGTCAGGCAGCACATGGCGAGAAGAAGAGCTGCCTGTACCCCAGTGCCCAGCACCCCCAGCACGGCCCCCTCATAGCCAGCGCCTCTCAGTCAGTGGCCTCCCCCTGCTCAGGAGGGCCCCTGTAGCCAGTGCATCGCATGCCCATCGTCCCCGGCCCAAGTCCACCCCAGATGCCTGCCTGGAGCACTGGCAGGGACTGGAAGCAGAGGACTGGACAGCAGCCTTGCTGAACAGGGGTCGCAGTCGCCAGCCCCTGGTGCTGGGGGACAACTGTTTTGCTGACTTGGTGCATAACTGGATGGAGCTACCAGAGACATCAGGAGAAGAAGGTGATGGAGGTGGACAGCGTGCCCGTGCTCGGCCCCCTCAGTTCCTGCTTGGCCTCTCTGAGCAGCTTCGGCGCCGGTTGGCCAGGGCTCGGCGGACAGCTATGGCAGGAAAGCGGCTGTCATGCCCACCTCGCCCAGAACCCGAGCTGCCTGCAGACATTTCACGCTTTGCAGCCCTTATGAGCTGCCGCAGCCGCCAACCCATCATCTGCAATGATGTCAGCTACCTCTGACCCTGCCCTCCAGCCTGGGACAATAAAGGCCTTTTTCTAGACTATCCTGGCTCCATAGACTGTCCTGAGGCTCCAGGAGGCAGCCCCAGCCCCGTGAGGCAGAGCCCAGGCAGGCAAATCTTCTGAAGAGCTTTTTGTCTCCCTTAGAGGGTCCCTGTCACGCCCATGTCACACCCATGTGCATTACTGCCCCATGTTCTACTATCCATCCTCTCCAATATGCCGTCTTTCAACAAGCATTTATTGAATAGCTACTGTAGGCTTAAGATACAGGGCTTGGGATGTAGAGCTCAGTCAAGTAGGGTGATGGGGTAACTGCTTTGTCACAGTTCATAGTGCAGAGGTGGAAAAACAGTGTCCTCTTCACCCTCACAGCTCAGCTTCAGTACCAGCACCCGCATCTTAGGATCAGGCTCCCGGCCTGTCACCTGCTTAACCAGTTCTGTCACCCTAGTGGGGGGGGCAGAGTTTAAGGGAGACTGGGGAGGTGAGCAGTGGCAGGCAGAGGGCAACCTGGCATGGACTAGAGTGTGCTGGCAGGCCATCAGGAGCCCAAGCCAGGAGCAGGAGCAGCTCAAGACAGGAAACATCTGAAACTATTTTAGGAGTGGCTGGCGGGGCAAGCAGGAGGCAGGAAGCCATGGGTCTCCTGGGAATGGGCTGTAAAGGGGGGCTATGCCTGCTGTGGGGGAGCCAGTGGGGCTGGCCAAGTAGGCAGCTCCTGAAGGCCCCTCCTCAGGCTCTCAGCTCTCGCCCCACCCGAGCCCATTTGCTGGCTCCATTTGGTGAAAGAATCCTTTGCGAAGGTGTGAGGGGCCCAGAATGGGGATGGGAAGAGGAAAAAAAAGCCTGTATGTCCCCCATCCCCAATGCCCAGGGACAGGTGGGGCCTGGCTAAACCAAGATGTGGGCTCACCTGAGGGGCAGGCGCTGGGCTTGTTTTTTAGGTGACCATCCAGCTGAATAGAGCAGGGCTGGGCCATGCATCAACATCCTCACCCTCAGCCCATGTTGCTCCTAGAGAGAGTCAGGTCAGTTGCCAGCTGGGTCAGGGTGGGCTGAGCCTGGGGACAGGGCAGGGACAGGGCACACCTGGAGATGGGCCAGCAGCAACTCCAGGGTCTTCTCAGGTTGCCCAGCAGGCACCTTCAGGTGGTCCCAACAGGTCCACTTCAGATGGTGGAACTGGATTGGGGTGGGAAGGAGTGAGAAACTTCTTACACGCCACACCCAACCCCTATCCCAGTTACTAGCAGACTTTCCTAGGGGAGGAGTTGGACTAGAGGCAGGAAATAGGAGCCAAGGGGTGGGGGGTGGAAGGTGGGATCTTGGCCCAGAGTCTCAGTCCCCTCCCTGCCCATGCTGGGGCCAGCACAGGAAATGGGGCTACGGGGCCCCACACAGGGAAACAGACAATCCATCACACCAGCCAGTTGGGGGGAGGGAAGGAGAATGAGGGGGTGGTGCTTCCTGAGGAAGCCAGTGCAGGGCCCCTGCAGTCTCCGATAAAGCTGCTTGTTCCTCAAATACAAGGCTGGGAGCTGGAGGCCACATCCTGTCCCCCAATCCTGTGCTACCACTCATGGGACACAGGCCAAAGGGCACAGTGACCACCAGGGTCCCACTGGTCCAGAGACTCCAGCAGGGACACAGACTATGGAGGTTTCCTCTTCCTGTTCCCTCTTTCCTTCTCTATTTCAAGAGTCTTGAGGTTCTGCTGCCTAGAGCTGAGGACAGAAAGTTGGCCAGCAGGGATCCAGAGGCCAGGAAAAGGGCCTTGCGGGAAACACACTGGGAGCCTCACGGGAAACACACTGGGGTCAAACTGAGACTAGGATAGAGGCAAGATGGGGACTCCTGCCCCTCCTCCTTCACTCCGTGGACAAAGGCAGCCTGTGTGCTGGTTAGAGGTGGGTGCCTCACAAAGGGGCTCTGTGTGCTATGGACGGAGGGACCCCGGGGCTGCTCAGCAAAAGCCCAGTGCTGACCCATGACCTGTGCTCTCTCTCCTGGTAAGGGCATTTCCTCTGCCCTCCCATCTGTGCCCCAAGGAAATGTCAATTACTGCAGATCCAGGGCACATGGCTGGAGGTTTTCACAGCCCTGTGCTCACAGAAACACACTGTACATAAGCCCAGGAATACATGCATGGGTACCCACAGGCACATCCTTGCAAGCCCACATAGAGGAAGAGCCCTGGACTCTCCCATCTGGCACACAGATGTGCAAGCTTGCTCCCTCTGTGCCCACACACGAGGGATGCCCAGACCCCCAGAGAAGTCACACCTGTGACACAAATACACACATACACACACACACACACACACACACACACACACACACACACACACACAGCTTTAGACCCCACATCCCTGGTGGCAAGCTTTTTAACTCAGCTTACAGGAGGTAGACCAGGGCCCCCATGCAATGCAGGGGGAAGCTAGGCTTTCTGAGGTGGGGCCCTACTCCTTCCTCCCCACCACCTCCCACAGGGGGACTCCTGGGAAGGAGAGGGCTGTGGAGGATGTCTGGCTCCACTAATGAGTTAAAGCTGCAGCTCTCCAAGACTCTGGGCTATGGAGGATTGGGGGGTGGGGATGGCTGACGGCTGCTTCCTGTGTCTGACAGGTCCCCGCCTGGCTTCATAGCAGTAAGCAGACCGTCGGGAGTCTTGAGGACTCTGGCACAGTCTGGGTCCCAGTAAGAGCTAGTAGCTAGAGTGGGGCCTGTTCGGGTGGGTGCAGAAGGAACCCAGGAGTAGGAGTAGGGTATCAAGGGCTCACCGTCTGAATGGTTGGGGCGAAAGGCACATAGCGGATGAGGTAGTTTTCAGCCAGGTGCAGATAGCTGTGGCGAAAGGCACTGAGGGGCCGTGGCCCACTCACTACCTTATACAGTTCCAGGCCTACCAGGCCTGCCACAGCTGCTGTAGTGGTGGCAATGGCTGGGATAATCCGGCCCACGATTCGCTTACTCTGCCAAGGATAGGAGATTTGTCTGGGCCCAAGGTGTAGGGCTAGAGTTTGGCCCCTACCTCCAGGCCTGAGCCCCGAGAGGCAAGGGTTACCTGGGCACGGTTGACTGGTGGGATCCCATAGTTCTGAGACCGCAGGTTAGCTGCCGCTGCCACAAAGTCCACATGGAAGTTGCTATCATCATCCTGTGAGGTCCAAGTCATGGTAGTGTTAACACTGCAGCAGTGCCCCTCACCATAGCCAACTGTATGCCACTGCACAGGTCTTCACACAGTTCTGTGGGGTGGATGCTCACCATCTCCCCATTCATCAGATAATGAGGGTGATGTTCAGGGAAGGCGAACTGCTTCCAAAGCTTTGCTGGGAGAACTCAGGCCAAAGTGCTCCCAGACTCTTAGCTCCTGACCTTCCTCCACAATCTCCCCAACTCGACTCCTCGTCCCTACTTGGGCTCCCACCTTCTCAAACATCAGAGGCTTCAGTGGAGGACCCATGCTCCAGACGTTCAGGGCTTCATTCAATTCCTTTAACTGCTCAGGACCTGTCAGGGGAAGGGGATTGTTGGGGCAGTCCTTAGCTCCTGTCTTCTGCACTCTTCCTGGAGGCTGATGCCTATTCTGGTCTCTACCAAGCCTATCCTCACCTGTGGGTCATAGCTAGACACTCCCCAGTGTCCAGTGGATTTTATTTATTTATTTTTCTCCGGTCATCTTTCAAGAGAACTTGGACTTGGGGTAGGCAGCAAGGAGAAGGCATACTAAGGAACCAGAGGATAGGCCTAAGCCTAGAGCAACACGAAGTCAGAGGGCCTAAGAGATAGTGAATTTAATGTAGGTCCCCTAGGCCCTATCTTCCTTGTGCAGTACAGGTTGAGCACAGGATAGGCTTAGGCCTTTGAGTGGCAGCATGTGCCAGGGGTGGGGGGATTACGTATGTGTGGGGAAGGAGAGGTCAGGGTCAGGAGCCTCACCAAACTCAGTAGAAGCAGAAACCAGCTCTAGGTTATCACTGAAGGTGGGTACCAGGTGTTGGAGGTCAGGCTGCGGCAGCTGCTCCAGCAGCCCCCTGAGCTCGGTCTTATCCTGTGAGCCAGGCAGCCCATGCATCTGAGCATACAGATTGGCAGCTGCCAGCACGTAGAGGAGGTGTGTGTCCTGCAGCCAGACCAAGAACAGGAGCAGATGCAGAGGTACAAGTAAGCATCTATGGGTGCATGCCCATTTGTAGGGTCTAAGTGCCTGCCTTTGCCTCACATGTGGACAGGCACATGTGCACAAACATGGTTCTTTCTCTCTCAGCATCTGTGCATCTCTGCAGAATTCAGAGGTGTCTACCTCTGTTCTGAGGGCCACATCTTATAGCTCCCTAGGGAACCCTACTCACTTGGCTGTTGTCAAACTCCAAGGGCTGGGGACACTGTTTGGGACCTGACCAGAAGGGAGTTCCATCCTCAAGCACCTAGGGAAATAGAAGATGCTGGGCTCAGTCTGGTCCCCCTGAGCCCTCAGCCTCCCGATCCCTAGCCACCCACTTTATCTGATGGGAAACGCCTCAGCAGCTGTTTGATGCCATAATGGAAGCATAGTTGCCAGTGGCCAAGGGCCCACACCACGCAGTCTCGCCAGGTCTGTGGACGTGCTCTCAGGACTCCCAGCACTGGTTGCAGTAAGGATAGTGTCTGTGCCATGTCCATGTCTTCCAGAGAAGTGTGTGCTCTGCAGAGAGAGGAGGAAGTTTGAGACTGGGCCTCGCAGACTCTGGTGCTTGGAGCCCTGGGCTCCGTCAACCTCTGTTGATAGTCTTACTGTTGATGGTGGTTGATAGTCTCTGCAGACAGTCGGAAGAGTCCCTCAAACTCATCCCGAGCCCACTGTGGAGGAAGGAAGATCAATGAGGTGCCAGATGGGGAACAGGTCTTCAGATGAGGGTTCAGTTGGATGGGTGGTGGTCTCTAGGATGCTTTCTACCTGCAGGGTGTGCTCGACTGTGTTGGGGAAGTGCCGCACGGTACAGACAGGGTAGGTGTCATTCTCAGAAGCTGCAGCTGAAGTGGGGGCTCTGTAGACCTCAGTCACATGTGGCATGAACACTGAAGCACTGCCCTGGGTGCCTTTTGTGCCCGCCTCCAGCAGCGGTTTCATATAGTGGGTGCATCGGGCAGCCACATAGCTCCCTGGCAGCGGGGCAGAAGGTCAGAAGTGGGTATGGCACAGTGTAGGGCAAAGGACTGAGCTCCAAAGGGAGACACTCACGGGCCTGGAAACTGTCCAGGGCAGCTGCCACACCATCCACACAGGAGAAAAAGTCGTCCCCATAGATGTGTTCTGTAGTGGGATCCAGTGGGTGGGTATGAACAGTCACCTGTAAGGCTGGGTTCAGACCCTGGGCAGCTGCTGCAGCCACTTCTGCCTTTGGCCTCTGGGAAGAAGACAGAAAGATGTTGGGTGGGGAGGTGTGTGAGAGGACAGTCTGGGACACAGAAGTGTGGGAAGGGGCTGGCACTCACACCAATGTCCTGGGGCCTGAAGAGGAACTGACGGCAAAGGTTGGAGCGCTCTATGTGGTCCATATCAGCAACAGTCAAGCCCCCGCTGACTCCGGCCCCCAGGCCTACTAGGGCAAAGCCTTTGAGCAGTTCACAGCCAATAGCACCAGCGCCTACCTGTTGGCAGGAGAAGCCTTAGCCATAGGGCTGGTCCTGGCTCTCCCAAAGGCACTCCCAACCTCACCCCACAGCTCACCAGGAGGTAGTGCTGGTGACTCAGTTTCTCCTGAAAACCAGCCCCAAACACTGCAATTTGCCCATCGTAGCGGCAGTGTCTCTAGGGAACACAGACAGGAGTCAGTGATGACTATTGTCCTGCATCTCCTTCTTACACTGAGTTTCCTGAATCAGGACCATTCCTCATGTTTTCCTCAGGACCATTCCTCATGTTTTTCCCCTAGCCCTGATTCTGAGCAAGGCTTACACCCCTACCCCAGAATCTCACCGGGGCACAGTCCTTAGAATTGGGAAGGAGCTCCTCATTTTCCGGAAGACAATCAAGGGCATCAAAGTATAGCCACTGGTCCAGAGGCATGAACTTCTTGGAGATTGCCTGAGGGCGGCATTTCAGATTGGAACTCCCGCCACTTCCCAAACCCTTCAGATGCTGGCTGGAGGCTGCACCCAGGTTGGTGAAGCCTCCAGGGCCACTGTCTAGTGCTGAGTGCCCTGTGGCACACACACTGACCTCCATACCTTCCCAGTCTCCCCACCCCACCTATGTCTGTGCCAACCTTCAGCACTTCCTGGGCAGCCACTGCACCCAGCATGGTTGCCATGGGGCTCAAGATACCAGCACTACTCAGGGCGACTGTCCGCACTAAGGCTTCATCCAGTGGCTCTTCCGATGGCTCTTCCTCTGTGCCCTTTGGTGGTTCCAGGTCCAGTGCCAGACCCACCACAGTCTCTGCATCAACCTGTGAGGTGAGATGATGTGGGCATAGTAGCCCCAGCCTGAACTCCACTCCCTTCAACTGGAATCCTTTCAGCAGCCAGCTCTCTTGTTCTACAGGAGAGGAGGCAGAAGCCTGGGTGGGAAGGTCTGGCCCTGTTGCCTGCTTGTGCAACACCAGTAGTAGATGCCCAGTACCACAGCAGCCCAGAAGTCTTCGACAATCTGGGTGCAGCTTCCAGTCCATCTCTGAGAAGGTAGGATGTAGGAAGGGTCCCCAGAATGTATGCCCAGCACTTCCATGGAACCAGCCTCTAGTCCAGAGATAATGTTTTTCATCTCCTTTTTATGAGTGGGAAACTGCCTCTGGAATTCATACTTGGATCTGTGAATGGTCATTATTGCATTCTGGCAGGTGAGACTCCAGTAAGACAGAGGCTGGGGTTGGGGGCAACAGGGCTACTCACAGGATCCCAGGGCTGGGGTGGCCGGCCCTTGAGGTGCTGGAACTTGTGCAGTGCACAGAAGGCCTGATGCAGGCAGTGGGCACGGTGGACTGCCTGGGCACTTGGGGCCATCACACGAGGCTGGAGCAGAGCTGTGTCCAGGGGCTTCTACAAAGGCAACTGGCTCATGGTCTGACCCAGAATACTGTGGGCCACCCCCTACAAAATACCCAAGCTCCCCTGCCTCAGATGCACTTGAACTCACATGTCTCACAGTCTTGGGTCTCTTGACTTCGATGATAGCCCCACCACGCAAGTAACGAGAGAAAGTAGTTGTGTCCCCAATCTCCAGGGACTGGTCCTCTGGGGGAGATCCAGCCTAGTAAGTATGACCCTTGAACCTGAGTAGTTCTCACATCCTATCCTATCTTGAATCTGTGTCCCACCTTGCTGTACCCTGAGGAAGATAAAGGGAAAACCGATCCCCAAGGATAAGGCTATGTTTACCTCCCAGTTGAGGCTTGGACACTGAGCCTGGAGTTGAAATGTGATTGACTTACTCCGCACGTGGATGGACCGGGGAGCACAGCCGTTGAGTTCAACCATGCCCTCAATGCCTGAGAAAGTCACCAGGTCCCCATCACGAAAGTAGTGGGTATTAGTCTCTTTCCTCAGAGTGAGAATGCCGGGGGAGCCCTGGGTGGAAAGTGGCTTGGCTCAGGGGTGCCTGTACTAGCCTTCCACTGGCCCTGGCAGCCCCTCCTTGGTCAGGTGAGTGCCCATAGCTCAGCACACACCTGGGAGATGTACTGGATGGCAGCTGTCAGGGGTTCTGCCTCTGTAAGGTCCTGCACGATGAAGTTCTCACCAAAGTCACAAAACAACTGTCTGGGGGATACAGTGGCAGGGGTCACGGAGATGGCTTACAGGTTGTGGGGGTAAGGGATACTAGGGCAAGCCTAGAGGGCTAGAATTGGGAAAGGAATGCTAGGAGAGGCTTGGGAACCAGAGTTTGAGAGAGTTACTAGAACAGGTCTGGAGGCTGGGAAAGAGGAACGAGAGGAGTGGTACTAGGGACAAGAATCAGGAGGGATTGCTGAGGCTGGATACAGGGGCACTGGAGCGAGCCCGGAACTGGGAACAGCACTGGGACCAGTTGCTGACTGAAATGTGGTAGGCTGAGTAGGCAGTCTCACTCACCCCACGAGGCCCCGGGTGTCAGCCACCAGAAAGCAGACTCCGTGCTTGCGGCACAAGGTGCCCACCCTCAGCTGCTCCTCCAGCTTCGAGGCAGTCAGCACCACCACCTGGGTGGATTCCATGATCAGCAGGGCCAGAATCAATGCCCAGCCTTCCCTGTTCTTGAGGGCTGGAGGAGGGGACTCGGCTGACCTGGAAGTCTGACAGCAGTTCCTCGGTGATATCATCTCTGTGCACAAAGATCTGGACAGCTCTGTTTAGCTGAGACAAGGGCTCTTGAGAAGCCTCAGCCCTGTTCCTTTCTAAGTCCTGCTCTGAGAGGAAAAACTAGGAAAAGCCCCAGTGCAGCATGAGCAAAGAGACTCCTCTTGGGCCCTGCCCCCACCCTGGTCTGGGAGCCCATAGCCCCCCAGGATGCTTACCTGGGCAGCCAGGTCAGACCAGCAGGTGGGGCGGGGATCATGTAGAGTGAGGCTGCCCACACCCATCAGAACCAAGTTCTTGGCCACCTCAGCCCCCAGGCCCTGTAAGCCTGACAGTAGGACCTTGGCTCCCTGAATCCTCTGCATGGCAGTTGAGCCGAGCACATACCTGTGGATGGGAAGTAGGAGAGCAAGCAGTTGTAGATGGAAGGATGAAGGCCACCCCACCCTCCCCGACCTCGGGCCTCACAGCTGTCTTGAGTACAGCTCCTCATCCAGCAACTTGGAAGTCTCCAGGACATTCATTCTCAGGTCTGGGGCTGAACCACAGGCTGCAGCGCTCAAAGAGTCTCTGTGTGGGAGGCAGTGACAGCAGGGGCCAGTGTCCCACTGCAGCTAGTGCAGACAGGAACTAAGGCAGAAGGAGTGAGGAATGCGGCTGGTCACAGCTCTCTTTCTGGCTTCTCTCATTTCAAGGAAAACAAAAGTGAAAGCTAAATTAGACTCTGAGCCAGTTCCTGGTCCTGCCTGGTGATCTCGACAGATGCCAACCCTAGATAAGCCAGTCAGGGTCTATCAGCTAGGATAGGTCTCAGGATGGACCATTGCTCCCCACAAAATTCCATAATGGCTAAATCAAGTGCTGTCAAAAGGTTTTTTGTTGTTAATTGAGGTGAAATTCATGTAACATAAAACTAACCATTTTAAAGTATACAAGTCAGTGGCATTTAGTGTATCCCCAATGTTATGCAGTTTTCAAATGTTTTCATTACCCCAAAAGAATGCCCCAAACACAATGAGTAATTACCACACACCCCCAACCCCTAGTGCAATCCACTGACAAATACTAATATGCTTTCTGTCTCGGGGATTTGGCAAGTTTGGATATTTCATATGAAAGGAATCACAAAATATGACCTTTTCTGTTAGCTTTTTTTCACTTAGCGTAATGTTTTTGAGGTTCATCAAAGTTGTAGCCTGTGTCGCTATTTCATTCCTTTTTATGGCCAAATAATAAGCCATTGTATCTATATACTATAATTTGTTTCTCCATTCATCCATTGGTGGACATCTGGGCTGTCTCCACCTTTTGGCTATTGTGAATAGTGCTGCTATGATCCTTCTTGAACAAGTATTAATTTGTTTTTTTGGTTTTTTTTTTGAGTTGGAGTCTCACTCTGTCGCCCAGACTGGAGTGCAGTGGCCGCTCCCGGCCACCGCAGCCTCGACCTGCTGGGCTCTGGCGATCCTTCCGCCTCAGCCTTCTGAGTAGCCGGAATTACAGGCATGCGCTACCACGCCTGGCTGATTTTTTGATTTATTGTAGAGATGAGGTCTCGCTGCCCAGGCGGGTCTCGAACCCGCGGGCTCAGGCAATCCACTCACCTCAGCCTCCCAAAGGCGCAGGATTACAGGCTGAGCCACCGAGCCCGGCTACAAGTATTAATTTGAGTACCTATTTTTGGTTAATTTGGGCAGATAACTAGGAGAAAGTTGCTGGGCCATATGGTAATTCTGTGCTGAACTTTTTGAGGAACCAAAAACCAAACTGTTTTTCACATTTTACATTCCTACAAGCAACGTGCAGAGTTCCTATTTATCTACATTGTTGTCAACACTATTTTTTTCTCTCCTTTAAAAAAAAAAATTATACCCATCCTAGTGAGTGTGATAAACTAGGTCATTGCGGTCTTTTGTTTGTTTTCACTCAATAACATTTACTGGGTGCGATAGATGTACCAGGTATAGAAACCAGGGCTGGATTTTGAAGTAAAGTGCTATATTTGATAGACACCAAAGAGTACTTAAGGAAATTCTACATCTATTTCTTATTTTTTTTTTTTTTTAGTTGGAGTCTCACCCTGTCGCCAGACTGGAGTGCAGTGGCACGCTCCCAGCCACCGCAGAATCAACCTGCTGGGCTCCGGCGATCCTTCCGCTTCAGCCTTCCAAGTAGCTGGAACTACAGGCGCGTGCTACCACGCCCGGCTAATTTTTTGATTTATTGTAGAGATGAGGTCTCGCTGCCCAGGCGGGTCTCGAACCCGCGGGCTCAGGCAATCCACTCACCTCAGCCTCCCATAAGTGCGGGATTACAGGCTGAGCCCGGCTGCACTAGTCCTATTTTAACAAGAGTTTTAAAAATAAGAAATAAGCCGGGCTTGGTGGCTCAGCCGGTAATCCCGCGCCTTTGGGATCCCGCTGCACTCCAGTCTGGGCGACACAGTGAGACTCCGACTCAAAAAAAAAAAAAAAATAGGAATAGTGCTTGCATCGGCAACACATACACTAAAGTTGGAACAATACAGAGAAGATTAACATGGCCTCTGTACAAGGAGGACATGTAAATTCGTGAAGTGTTCCATACTTTTTAAAATTAAAATAAAAAAAAAGGAATAGATGGATTTTTTTTTCACTCTGTTGCCCAGACTGGAGGGCAGTTACACGCTCCCGGCCACCGCAGCCTCGACCTGCTGGGGTCCGGCGATCCTTCCGCCTCAGCCTTCCAAGTAGCTGGAACTACAGGCGTGCGCTATTTTTTTTTCTTTTTTATTGTAGAGATGAGGTCTCACCAAGTTGCCCAGGTGGGTCTTGAACTCGTGGGCTCAGGCAATTTACTCACTTTGGCCTCCCAAAGCGCGGGATTACAGGCTGAGCCACCGAGCCCAGCAGGATTTTTTAAATTGTAGTAAAATATACATAAGATGGTATTTACCCATTATTTATTTATTTACTTATTATTTTTTTGAGTCAGCATCTGACTCTGTTGCCCAGTCTGGAGTGCAGTGGCACAATCATGGCTCTCCACAGTCTCAAACTCCTGGGCTCAGATAATCTTGCCACTTTAGCCTCCCGAGTAGCTGGGACTACATCCAGCTAATTTTTGGATTTTTTGTAGAGACAAGGTGTCACTATGTTGCCTAGGCTCACCTGGAACGCCTGGACTCAAGCAATCCTCCTATCTCAGCTTCCCAAATTGCTGGAATTACCAGGTGTGAGTCACCATACCTGGCCAGAATTTGTTTTTGTTGTTGTTTTTGTTTGTTTGTTTTTTGAGTTGGAGTCTCACTCTGTCACCCAGGCCGGAGGGCAGTGGCACACTCATGGCCACCAGCATTGACCTGCTGGGCTCCAGTGATCCTTCTGCCTCAGGCTTCCAAGTAGCTGGAACTACAGGTGGGCGCTACCACGCCCGGCTAATTTTTGATTTATTGTAGAGACGAGGTCTTGCCAAGTTGCTTGGGTGGGTCTCGAACCCATGGGATCAGGCAATCTACTCCGCTCAGCCTACCAAAGTGCTGGAATTACAGACTGAGCCACCAAGCCCGGCCAAGGTTTTTTAATGTTATAACTTGGTTAGGACTTTACTGCTTTTTAAGGCTGAATAATACTCTGTTGTATATATATACCACATTGTTTACCCATTCATGGTCACTTGGGTTTCTTCCACCTTTTGGCTGCTGAGATAGTGCTGACATAAACATTGATATAGAAATATCTGTTCAGCCGGGCTCGGTGGCTCAGCCTGTAATCCCGCGCCTTTGGGAGGCTGAGGTGAGTGGATTGCCTGAGCCTGTGGGTTCGAGACCCGCCTGGGCAGCGAGACCTCATCCCTACAATAAATCAAAAGAAAAAAATCAGCCGGGCTTGGTAGCACATGCCTGTAATTCCGGCTACTTGGAAGGCTGAGGCGGAAGGATCGCCGGAGCCCAGCAAGCGAGGCTGCAGTGGCTGGGAGCGGCCACTGCACTCCAGTCTGGGCGACCGAGTGAGACTCCAACTCAAAAAACAAAAACAAAAACAAAAAAACCACAAATATCTGTTCAGAGTCTTTGCTTTCAGTTCTTTCAGGTATATACCTAGGAGTGGAATTGCTGTATCACATGGTAATTGTTTAGCTTTATGAGGAACTGTCAAACTGTTTTGCACAGTGGCTGCAGCATTTTACACTTGCACCAAAACTACATGGGGCAGCTGCCTGCTGGAGATGGTGGCTCACACCTATAATTCCAGCACTTTGGGAGGTCAAGATGGGAGGATCACTCAGAAGTTTGAGAACAGCCTGAGCAATATAGCAAGACTCTTTATCTCTACAGTAAATAAAAAATATATGTATAGAAAAAAAATTAGCCAGGTAGTGGTGGATGCCTGTAGTCCTAGCTACTCAGAAGGCTGAGGCAGGAAGAACAATAGAGCCTAGGTATATAAGACTGCAGTGAACTATGATTGTGACACTGTACTCCAGTCTAGGTGACAGAGTGAGCCCTGTCTCAAAAATAATAATAAAACATAGAGTCCAAATTTTTCCACATCCTTGCCAACACTTGTTGTTTTCTATCTTTTTGATAATAGCTGTCCTAGTGAGTGTAAAGTAATATCTCATTGCAGTTTTGATTTGCATTTCTCTAACAACTAATGATGTTGAGTATTTTTTTCATGTGTTCATTAGTCATTTGTATACCTTCTTAGGAGAAGTGTCTATTCAAGTCCTTAGACTTTCTTTTTTTTTTTTTTTTCTTAAGAGACAGGGGCTCGCTCTGTCACCCAGGTTAGAGTGCAGTAGCGCAATCATGGCTCACTGTAGCATTTAACTCCTGGTCTCAAAGAACGAACCTCCTGCCTTAGCCTCCTGAGTAGCTGAGACTACAGCCTTTTTTTTTTTTTTTTTTTTTTTTAATGAGCTGAGGTCTCACTGATCTTGAACTTCTGGTCTTTATTTTTGAATTGGGTTTTGTTGTTGTTGTTGAGTTGCGAGAGTTCTTTATACATTCTGGAGATTAATCCTCTATCAGATACATGGTTTGCAAATATTGTCTCGGATTTCATTAGTTGTCTTTTCATTCTCTTGGCAGTTCTCTTTGATGCAGAAAAGTTTTTTAATTTGATGAAGTCCAATTTATCTTTTTTTTTTTTTTTTTGAGTTGGAGTCTCACTCTGTCGCCCAGACTAGAGTGCAGTGGCTGCTCCTGGCCACCGCAGCCTCGACCTGCTGGGCTCTGGCGATCCTTCCACCTCAGCCTTCCAAGTAGCCAGAACTACAGGTGCGCGCTACCACATCCGGCTAATTTTTTTTATTTATTGTAGAGATGAGGGCTCACCAAGTTGCCCAGGCAGGTCTCGAACCCGTGGGGTCAGGCAATTCACTCACCTCAGCCTCCCAAGGTATGGGATTACAGGCTGAGCCACCAAGCCCGGCTGAAGTCCAATTTATCTATTTATTTCTTTGGTTATCTGTGTTTTTTAGAAATATTTAAGAAATCATTGGCAAATCTAAGGTCATGAAGCTTTTCCTGTTCTGAGTTTTAGGTCTTAAGTTTAGGTCTCTGATCCATTTTGATTTAATTTTTGTATGTGGTGTAAGGTAAGGATCAGCTTCATATTTTGCATATGGATATACATACAGTTTTCCCAGCACCATTTGTTGAAAAGACTGCCTTTCCCCATTGAAATGATCTTGGCATCCTTGTTGAAAATCAATTGTTTATATATGTGAGGGTTTATTTCTTGGGCTTTCTTTCTGTTCCATTGGTGTATATGTCTCTTCTTATGCCAGTACCATGCTATGTTGCTTGTTGTCTAAGGTTTGTGAGTTCTCTAATTTTGTTCCTTTTTTTTTTTTTGAGTTGGAGTCTCACTTGGTCGCCCAAACTGGAGTGCACTGGCCGCTTCCGGCCACCGCGCCTCGACCTGCTGGGCTCTGGCGATACTTCGGCCTCAGCCTTCCAAGTAGCCGGAATTACAGGCATGTGCTACCATGCCCGGCTGATTTTTTGATTTATTGTAGAGATGAGGTCTCGCTGCCCAGGCGGGTCTCGAACCCGCGGGCTCAGGCAATCCACTCACCTCAGTCTCCCAAAGGCGTGGGATTATAGGCTGAGCCACCGAGCCCGGCTTGTTCCTTTTTTTTTCTAGATTGTTTTAATTATTCAGGATTCTTCCATAAGAATGTTAGTATGGGTTTTCCTATTTCTGGAAAAAACAATGTTGGTTTTGATAGTGATTGAATTTGAATCTGTAGATTACTTTGTGTCATATTGATCATCATAAAATATTGTCTTCAAATCCATGCACACCAGATGTTTTTCCACTTATTTACGCCTCTTAAATTTCTCTCAGCAATATTTTAGAGTTTTCAGTGTACAAATCAGTGTATAAGTCATCTCTTGGTTAAATTTACACCTAAGTATTCCATTCTTGTTGATGCTAATGTAAATGGAATTGTTTTCCTAATTTCCTTTTCAGATTGTTCATTGCTAGTATATAGAAATGCTACTGATTATTGTGTATTGACTTTGTATCCTGCTGCTGAATTTGATTTTTTTTTTTTTTTTTGAGTCAGGACTAGAGTGCAATGGCATGCTCATGGCTCAATGCAAGCCTCAACCTCCTGAGCTCATGTGATCCTCCAGTATCAGCCCCCCAAATAGTTGGGAATACAGGGGTGTGCCATCACACTTGACTAATTTTTTAAAAATTATTTCTAGAGATGAGGTCTCGCAATGTTGAGTAGGCTGGATTTGATTTCCTGGGGTCAAGCAATCCTCCCACTTTGGCCTCCTAAACTGCCAGGATTACAGGCATGAGCCACCGTACCTGTCCTTCGATTATTAGTTATTTTTTGTGGATTTACATATACATATAAGATCATATCGAGCCGGGCTCGGTGGCTCAGCCTGTAATCCTGCGCCTTTGGGAGGCTGAGGTGAGTGGATTGCCTGAGCCCGCGGGTTTAAGACACGCCTGGGCAGCAAGACCTCATCTCTACAATAAATCAAAAAATCAGCCGGGCGTGGTAGCACATGCCTGTAATTCCGGCTACTTGGAAGGCTGAGGTGGAAGGATCGCTGGAGCCCAGCAGGTTGATGCTGCGGTGGCTGGGAGCGGCCACTGCACTCCAGTCTGGGCAACAAAGTGAGACTACAACTCAAAAAAAAAAAAAAGATCATACTGTATGCAAACAGAAACTTTACTTTGTCCTTTACAATTTGGATAGCTTTTATCTTTTTTTCTTTTTTGAGTTGTAGTCTCACTCTGTCACCCAGGCTGGAGTGCAGTGGTACGCTGATGGCCACCACAGCCTCGACCTGCTGGGCTCCGGCGATCCTTCCGCCTCAACCTTCCAAGTAGCTGGAACTACAGGCGCGCGCTACCACGCCAGACTAATTTTTTTTTTTTTTTGATTTATTGTAGAGATGAGGTCTCACCTGCCCAGGCGGGTCTCGAACCTGTGGGCTCAGGCAATCCACTCACCTCAGCCTCCCAAAGGCGTGGGATTACAGGCTGAGTCACCGAGCCCAGCCAGAATTTTTTTTTTAAATGTGTATTTATTCTTCCATGTTTAAACTTGGGTCACCTTCAAAGTACTCTCCGTTTGATGCAGTACACCTATTGAGACATTTTTTCCACTGCTAAAAACAGTTTTTGAGGCCAGGTTCAGTGGCTCAGCCTGTAATCCCAGCACTTTGGGAGGCCGAGGTGAGAGGATTGCCTGAGCCCACGGGCTCGAGACCCACCCAGGCAAGTTGGTGAGACCTTGTCTCTACAACAAATAAAAAATTAACCGGGTGTGGTAGTGTGCGCCTGTAGTTCCGGCTACTTGGAAGGCTGAGGTGGAAAGATTGCAGGTCAAGGCTGCAGTGGCCATGAGTGTGCCACTGCCCTCCAGCCTGGGTGACAGAGTGAGACTTCAACTCAAAAATAAAGAAAACAGTTTTTGAACTTATCAAGTAGCCAGAACTACAGGAGTGTGCTACCACACCTGGCTCATTTTTGATTTATTGTAGAGACAAGGTCTCACCAAGTTTCCCAGGCTGGTCTCAAACCTGTGGGCTCAGGCAATCCATTCACCTTGGCATCCCAAAGTGCTGGTATTACAGGCTGAGTCATTGATCCTGGCCTGTATACACATTTTTTTTTTTTGAGTTGGAGTCTCACTCTGTCGCCCAGACTGAAGTGCAGTGGACGCTCCCAGTCACCGCAGCCTCAACCTGCTGGGCTCTGGCGATCCTTCCGCCTCAGCCTTCCAAGTAGCTGGAACTACAGGCGTGCGCTACCACGCCCGGTTAATTTTTTGATTTATTGTAGAGATGAGGTCTCGCCAAGTTGCCCAGGCGGGTCTCAAACCTGCGGGCTCAGGCAGTCCACTCACCTCAGCCTCCCAAAGGTGCGGGATTACAGGCTGAGCCACCGAGCCCGGCTTGTATACACATTTTAAGTGATGTTATCTATGTATTATTTTTTGAAGTTGAATTGAATTATAGTAGCAATGTATAGTATGACTTTTGCTCAAAAGATAACTTTAATCAAAGGAATGCTAGCGTCACCATGCGACAAGCAGGACAGTCAAAGAAAATGGCAGAAGCACTGTTGTTCGAGGAGCACGAGAACATTTTGAAGTGGTATTTGAAGTCTGAGAATGTTGTGAAAGTACGACAGTGGAAGCATGAATACGCAACAGAACCTCCAACATGCCTAATGATTGCAAGCATTCACGATAAGTTTGAGACATATGGCACTGTGTGTGATGTACACAAGGAAGTCCTCTGGAAGGCCTTACACAGCAAGTCCTGCTTCTTCTGCTATGGTGTTGGAACAGTTTACACACTCACCACAGAAGTCTACCAAACAATGTGTACCTCTTGTAATTGGAGAAGTCAAATGTGACTTGTATTCATCTTTTTTTGTCGGTATATATTATTATAATTTTAATGCAGTTTTTCCTTTTTTAAAATGTGTATACATTTTAAGAGTTGTTATCTATGTATTACTATATGAAGTTGAATTAAATTGTGATAGTAATATGCAGTATGACATTCCCTCAGCTGTGCTTCTGCCATTTTCTTTGACGATTCTGCCTGTCAAATGGTGACGCCAGCATTCATTTGATTAATGCCATCCTTTGAGTGAACATCTTACTTAAAATGTGTATACATTTTTTTGGCACCCCCTGTATATTTTAGAGACAGGGTTCTACTCTGTTCACCAAACTGGAGTGTAGTGGTACAATGATAGCTCGCTGCAGCCTCGAACTCCTAGGCTGAAGCGATCCTTCCACCTCAACCTCTACCTCCCAAGTAGCTGGGACTACACGGTTGAGCTACCACATGCAGCTAATTTTTAATTTTTTTGTAGAGATGTGGGCTGGCTATGCTGCTCAGGCTGGTCTCTAGCTCCTAGGCCCAGATGGTGCTCCTGTTTTGGCCTCCTATAGCACTGGGACTAGATATGAGCACTATGCCTGGCCTCATGAATACGTTATTACTGTCTTTATTAATGCCCTCCCTGGTGGGGGGGATAAGTGAGTTCTCTCTATTAGTTCCTATGAGAGCTTGTTGGTTTTTTTTTGTTGTTGTTGTTTTTGAGTTGGTGTACTCCACCCAGACTGGAGTACAGTGGCATGCTACCGGCCACTGCAGCCACATCCTGCTGGGCTCCAGTGATCCTTCCGCCTCAGCCTTCCAAGTAGCTGGAATTACAGGCATGCGCTACCATGCCCGGCTGATTTTTTTATTTATTGTAGAGATGAGGTGTCGCTGCCCAGGCGAGTCTCGAACCCGCGGGCTCAGGCAATCTACTCACCTCAGCCTCCCAAAGGCACGGGATTACAGGCTGAGCCACCGAGCCTGGCTAGTTTAAGGCATTATTATAGTAACTCTGGAAATCTTATTCTCCCACTTATCAGGGATTGCTAAATTTTTGCTTGAGGGCTGAAGCCATCTATTTGTGATTTTTTCTATTTTTGCAAAGTATGTGTCCCTTATTGTGTGTGGTCACTAAGGTTTCTGTTATCTCTGCAGTCAGCTAGTGACTGACGAAGATTTTTCTGACCAAAAAAAGGGCATAGGTCCTTTAAATCTTCTGAGAGATGTTGCCTAGGCAGGGCTGGGGTGATAGGGTGATGCTGGTGGTGGTGGTTAGTGCAAAAATTGCATCCAAGAGAGCTTAAACCAAGATAAACATCTCAGAGTACTTACAGATCCACCAAAGCACACAATCTCAAGTTTTTGGAGGGCAAGGTCTCCACTGCCTGTCTTGGAACCAGTTCCTGCTTTCAAAACTGGGGCTGCAGCAGGTCGAGGCTGCGGTGGCCGGGAGCAGCCACTGCACTCCAGTCTGGGCGACAGAGTGAGACTCCAACTCAAAAAAAAAAAAAAAACACAAAAAAAAACTGGGGCTGCTAGCCCCACAAACATGGTGGGGCTAAGGAATGGAAGTAGTGGCTGCTTGATTCACATCACTCTTTTACCAAAAAATAGCAGCCCCTCTCTTCACCCAGCAATCCCTGTTGTTAAATGTCTAGTCACAGGTTCCAGAGTTCTGAAACAGTTGATTACAATCACTATTCTTTCTAGCTCAGTGATTGCTTTGATCCAACAACCAACCCCTAGAGATTCCAACTCCACCATTATGCATGACTTCTCTCCACATTGTTTTGATTACTATAGCTTTTTACTAAGTTTTTAAATTGGAAATAACTTTTTCTTTTCTCCATTAAAAAAAATTGCTTTGGCTATTTGGGGCCTCTTGCAATGACACATAATTTGAGGACCAGCTTTTCAATTTCTGCAGAAAAAGGCCATTGGAATTCTGATAGGAAATGTATTGAATTTGTAGAATGCTTTGGGGAGTATTGCCATCTTAACAATATTAAGTCTTCCAATCTAAGAACACAGAATGTCTTTCTATATACTTGGGTCATCTTTTTCTTGTTTGTTTGAGTCAGTCTCACTCTGTCGCCCAGGCTGGAGTGCAGTGTCATGCTCAGACAATCCTTCTGCCTCAGTCTTCCAAGTAGCTGGAACTACAGGTGCGTGCTACCATGCCTGGCTAATTTTTTGATATATTGTAGAGAGAAGGTCTCAACAAGTTGCCCAGGCTGGTCTCGAACCCCTGGGCTCAGGCAATCCTCTCGCCTTGGCCTCCCAAAGTGCTGGAATTACAGGTTTGAGGGCTGAAGCCATCTATTTGTGATTTTTTCTATTTTTGCAAAGTGCGTGTCCCTTATTGTGTGTGGTCACTAAGTTTTTACTAAACTTAGTACCCCCGGCCCCATATGTTCTTTTATTGGTAGCCATCACTCCTATCTGTTCACAATTCTTTTTATCACCCCTGACAGATACTCTGACCATTAAGCAACAACTCCACATTTTCTTTTCCCTCTAGCCCATGGTAACCCTCTATTCTATTTCTGTCTCTATGAACTTGTCCGTTCTAGATATCTCATATAAGTGGAATTATCTAATAGGTGTCCTTTTGTGTCTGGCTTATTTCATTTAGTTGTTATAAGTTCTTTCTTTCTTTTTTTTTTTGAATTGGAGTCTCACTCTGTCACCCAGACTGGAGTGCAGTGGCCGCTCCAGGCCACAGCAACCTCTACCTGCTGGGCTCCGGCGAGCCTTCCGCCTCAGCCTTTCAAGTAGCTGGAACTATAGGCACACACTACCACACCCGGCTAATTTTTTTGATTCATTGTAGAGATGAGGTCTCACCAAGTTGCCCAGGCGGGTCTTGAACCCGCGGACTCAGGCAATTCACTCACCTCAGCTTCCCAAGGCGTGGGATTACAGGCTGAGCCACCGAGCCCAGCTTGCTATAAGTTCTTAACCTATATACTGACTCATTAGATACCCACAACTGGGAGTTTGGTGTTTTTTAGCCCCACTTTACAAATAAAGAAGCCAAGCACAGAGAAATTAGGCAGTTTACCTAAGATCACTTAGCTGGTAAGGAAGGTGCTAGCAGTCAGCTCCTGTACTCTAAACCTAATGTTGCACCTTTCTTCGCTAAACTGTCTTGGCTCAAGTCAGCCCCCCAAACTCAAACACATATAACCAAGAGTGTTACCTCCTTTCCATGAAGCCCCACACTCCTCTAGATATGGGGCAGCTGGGCACTCTGAACCTGTTGTATTCACTCATTCCCTTTGCCAGCCCATTCTGGGCCCTGGGGAAATAGGTAAACTCCTGTCCAATAATGAGAGAAAAGTTTAGGGAGTTTCACCCAGGCTAGGAGTCAAGAAGAGAAGTACTTTAGGAAAAAATGCCCTTGTAGCCAAGAACAAAGGCTAGCAATCCAGCAGGTAGTGTTTAGAGATGGGGAGGAAGGAAGGGTAGTGGTCACTGGTTATTTGCTGTGAGTTCCCTATAGGAAGAGATCTCAGTTTACCAATCCACTTTCCTGCTTATAACCTTTAGTTTGTGCCTAGTATAGAGACTGTGGAAAAGCAGCAGTGATCTCATTCTTGCTAGAGTCTACCTGTGTCCTGTGAGAGGGCACATGCCTAGAGATGAAACTGATGGGACTGAAGCTAGGTGATGTTCTTGCTTTAGAAAGTCATGTCAAACTATTTTCCAAAGTGTTGGTGCGAATTTACACTCAGAACCAAGAAGCAGAGATTCTACTTTTTTATTTTACAAAGAAATATTCCCCACATCCTCTCTGTACCATTACCCCCCATTCTCCACTCTGCATGGCCCAGGCCATGCCTAGCAGCAGGTAGAAGCTCAGGTTGAGACTACCTGAAAAGCCTCAAGCACTTTGGCCCATAGATACAGTAAACAAGTGACCCTGGTCTCCAGGACCAGAAGGAGCATGGCCACATTTGCTCGTGGCTATAAATAGGACCCTGAACCAGAAGCAGGCCCCAGTGACAGGACGGATGGTGTGGTCATGTCAGCTCTCAAAGGCAGGCCCAATGTTGTGGGGGTGAAGCAGGGTGAGGGCAGGAAGAGCACAGTCTCTGTCATACTCACTCTCACTCGCTTGTCTGTCCTTGCTCCTAGAGCTGGTTCTGAAAGAGGGGCTATCCTCCAAAAACCTCCTACCTGGCCAGCCCTTGGCCTACAAGTTGGAGGTATGTGTCTGGCCACTGCTCAGACTCACTGTTGTTTTTTTTAAAAAAATGATTTGAGAACTGGGCAGTCCCTGAACCAGAATAAGTTTGGAGAGGTTCCCCTCACTGTCCTCACTCCTTCAGGAAGGTGTTGTTCAGTGTGGCCTGGGAAAGAGAGGGTATTGCCTTCACCCCTACTCTCTGTTTAGCCTTAGCCTTGACCTTAATGGGCAGTGGGCGGATCATGGCTGTGTCAGTCTGGAGGAGATGTCAAGGAAGCAGCTTGGAGAAAGGACTGGAAGGCAGGGCAGGAAAGGCTCAGAGCTGGGGGTGGCCACCCTGCTACACTGAGTGAGACCTGGCTCTGCATACCTGAGATTGCAGGCACTGGCAAGCTGGATGCTGGGGTAAGGTGGAGTATGCTTAGCTCAGTCTATTACCACAGAACAAGGATACAGGCTGGATGAATTTTGTACGGCCACCGAGCCCATCGAAGCCTGTTCTTACCTAGGGCAGAAGGAAGAGATGAGTGGGCCAGGTTAATGGGCCAGGGAGCTGGCTACCCAGCCCCATTCCTGAGAAGGTGAACATCTACCACAGTGGGAAGTCATACTCACCACATCTTTGCTGTGACAAGACTCTGCCCTGGCCCTCTTGAGCTGATTCTGGCCCAGGATGGCATTCCGGATGAAAACAGGGAAAGCACCAGTCAGTTCCTCATCTGGCTCTCCTACACAGCGCTGGCCACCCAGAGACAGTTGGGACTCCTGCAGGGGAGACCCAGAGCTGGATGTGATGAGCCGGATATCAGCAAAGGAAGGAGGATAGTGGTGGTGGGAGATCAGGATCTCTGATGCCTCACTAGGAGGCAGAAAGGAAAATGAGTATAGTCCCAAGAGTAGCTCTGCAGTACCTTAGTTCTGGGTCTGGACTAATGGCTCTAGCAAGACCTTGCCCTCCCAGAAGTCCAGCCTCAAGCCAGTCCTGGCAAGGATGGCTATCCAAGCTTCTTCTGGAAGTCCTTACCTGCTTGGTACCTTTGGGTATCTTCTTGGGGATGTTCTGAACAGGAGAGCTACAAGAGTGAGGCAGAAGGCAAAAGGTAGGTAAGCAAGACATGAGGGGCAAGTGAACAAGGCTTAGCACATGTCCCTTGGAGTCACCATATGGTATGGCTGCTGTCATGTCTGTTCTGGGCAAGGCACCTCAGTGATCCCCACCCCAGTACAGCTGTTAATAGCTAGACAGCCACAGCCAGCAGGGTGGTAGAGATAGGGAAGACTGGACCATGTCCCAATCTTGTGACTTCCACTTAGGGCCAAATTTCATTGCTCCTTAAGTCCTTGGGCACCTTACCATGTACCATGGCTCCACATGGGGCTGGGAATCCAATCACTCCACCACCCACAGAAGGAAAGCCAGTCATGCCCAGATACAAACAAAAGGTATCTCATAAGCTCAGGCCTAGCTTAGTCCTGTCTGCCAAGAAAGGGGCACTACCGCTACAAAACCCTCAGTAAATTAGTCTCTCTGTAAGGTAGCCCATAAAGTACTCTCAGAACACGGAGTTAGGCCAGGAGTGGTGGCTCATGCCTGTAATCCCAGCATTTTGGGCAGCCAAAGGCAGAGGATGGCCTGAGCCCAGGAGTTTAAGACCAGCCTGGGCAATATAGCGAGATCTCGTGTCTATAATAAAATTTAAAAATTAACTGGGCACGGTGGCACACACCTATATTCCCAGCCACTTGGAAGGCTGAGGAGGAAGGATCGCCTGAGCCCAGGAGATCAAGGCTATAGTAGCCGTGAGTGTGCCACTGCACTACAGCCTGGGTGACAGAGTGAGACTTTGACTCAAAAAAAAAAAAAAAAAAAAAGAGAACATAAGGTTAGGCCATCTTCCTTGTACAAGAAAGGTCTGGGGCAGAATACAGCACGGTCCCAGGCCCTGGCCTACCACTCCCAGTCCCACAGTTGGACACTGTTTCCATCCAATTCCTGGGGACCTGAGCAGCTGGATACTCTCTCCTGGTATTTTCCCAGGTGGGTGGGAGGATGGTGATCTAAGGCTGACTCTGGTTTCTCAAGCTATAAGGACAGGAGTTGGGTTAGGGACTGCTGACTCTTGATTCCTTGGCTCTTGCCCACATGGCCTGGGGTGAGATCATATGATGACATGGGAAAACACTTCAGTTGTTGTGAGTCTGGTTCTGGGGAGGCTGAGCTGAGTTAGGGGCATCCTGGGCTCCCTTACTTCCCTCATAGGTCCTGAAGACGGTGGAAGTATCTGAAAGGCCTGGCAGCTTAAAGACCCCAGGTACCCACCTTCAACTTTTATAGCTGAAGAGAAGGCAATGGGAGGAAGCCAGAGTATGCAGTAGGCACTGATAGACCCCTGACTGCAGCCCACATGCTCGGGGGTTTGTTTCTCATCACTGCCAGGCCTGGCCCTGAATAGCAGGGGTGCTTATCCTCTGTGGTTTGGGAGGACTGGCTAGTCCGACTGGCTTGCTCGCTTGCTCTCTTCTATCTCCATTGTGTAACATCTCAGTTTCTTTCTCTTATGACCAAAGTCTTTGATTAAGTGAAAAACTGCTGAGCCTCTGACCTCCCTCACTTGAGCAGCAATACCTATGTGTATGAATAAGCATAGTCTTTGAGTTTACAGTGAATCACACTTGGCAAGCCTGGCCAAGGAGATATCCTCCCTTTTCCCAGTCCCACTGCACCCCTAATGCAGGTTCCCATTGTAGTTCCAGACAGCTCCTCATGCCTGCCCCTGTGGGTTACCCCCTTGGGTGGTTTGAGATGGTCCGGCCTCAAGCATGAGCCTCAGAGGCACACAATGGAAGAGGAAGTTCAAAGTCCCTGGCTCAGGACTGTTGGGCAGAACCCTCCCCAACACCACAGCCCGGATCCATCCCTATTGGGACCCCTGCATTTTCTCTAACTCATTTCCAACACTTTTGCCTTGAAGAGTGATGGTGAGAATTAATGAGACAAGTAAAAGAAGGGCTTTGCACAGAGTGAGTGCTCCGGAGAGGGGAGAAGAGGTGGTTGAATCAAAACCATGGCCAAGCCCTCACTGCCCCATCAGTCACTCAGAGCTATCAGTGCAGGGTCTGCCGAGCTGCCTTAGTCATCCCTTTTCCAGGCCATGGACAGTGTCAGGGACTATCACTCACTGTGTCTTCTCCAGGCAGAGTTTCTTGGAGTGGCCATGCTGGGACCTGGAGGGCCAGGCTGGGGGCGTATCTGCCTCAAAGGTAGCATTGAGGTCAATATCATCACTGAATGATGGCTGGCGGAGCTTCAGCATCTCCACAGGAGTTGGGCTGAAGGCAAAGATGATCTTGTTACTTGGGACCACTGTGGCAGCCCAGAAGGACAACAGCCCCTCAAGCATCAGAGACAGCTCTGCTCTAGGGACCTGGAGCCCACTTGTGACTCAGGGCCACCCTCAAGAAAGCCCTACTCTCTACAGAATAAACAACTTGACTCACTTCTTTGCATAGTCATGCAACCAGTGAAAGTCTATAAGACAAGAAAGAAAGCAAGCAAAACCCCAGACAAAACCCAAATGTATAAAGAAAAGTTTACTGTCCTTTGACCATGTGGCCTCATTTTCAGAATGTGGTGCAAAGGGCCAGTCAGAGATGTCATCACAGATTGAAGTAAAGGGAAGTTCTCCCTCCCTCCTCCTGTGATTTTGCTACTTACCACAGCAAATGGTACAAAATTAAAAACCATCAAAATTACTCCCCTAGGGGCTGGCACTTCCATAGCTTAAATATGATGTAGGCATTAAAGTAGTATTTCTAGAGAGTCAACTTAATAACACGGAAATGTGTTCATAAGCTAAACTGAAAAAAGCATACAAAACTCCGTCAATGCAATAATGATTTGGTGCATGCCTCCAGCCCTACCTCCTAGATGCAGCAAAAGGACTAGAAGGAACTATTCCACCTGTCAACACCAACTACCTCTATGATAACTCCATATTTTCCAAGTTTTCAATGAGTGTGTTTTTACTTTTATAATGGGGGTGTGTAGTTTTATTCTAATAAAAAAAAACTGTAGGCCGGGCTCGGTGGCTCAGCCTGTAATCCCAGCACTTTGGGGGCAGAGGTGAGTGGATTGCCTGAGCCTGTGGGTTCGAGACCCGCCTGGGCAACCTGACGAGACAGCATCTCTACAATAAATAAAAAATTAGCCAGGCGTGGTAGCATGTGCCTGTAGTTCCGCTACTTGGAAGGCTGAGGCAGAAGGATCACCGGAGCCCAGCAGGTAGAGGCTGCAGTAGCCGGGAGCGGTCACTGCACTTCAGTCTGAGTGACAGAGTGAGACTCCAACTCAAAAAACAAAACAAAACACCATAGTCAGAATTCTTCTAGCACTTAGACCTGGCAGGGCTCCCCAGTTCCTGTGGTCCAAGAAGAGCCCTGGGGAGAGACGGGTAGTTCCAAGGACAGCCTCTCTCCTTTCCTCAGGAAACTTTCAGGGCTTCACTATAGTCCCACGTCTGCTGGAATGTACAGATCAGAGGAAAGAGAACTACCTGCAGTGATCTGGGTGGGTAAGCAATCCAGGAAGCCTGGACTATTTCCTCCTTTCCCTGTCCAGATCCCTGGAGACTATTTTCCTTTTTGCCTGCAAGTGGAAATGAAGGCTGCACAAACCCACCTCAAACCAACTCCATGCTGGTTGCTTTGCTTCTCCCTCTGGGAACCATGGCATTAAGCACCAACCAGGATCACTCATGCCAACTTTTTTGTAGTATCTATTATTCTGCCACCATTTACCAACCCAGCAAGTCCAGGCTCAAAGTAGGAAAGGGAAACTCAAGAGGCAGGCTGGGTCTGATGGATGCTACAAACTTTGCCCTCCAGGTGACTCAGACAGGACTTCCTACTGCCATCCCTCAGGTCTTGCCCAGTAATGCCCAAGGCACATGCTCAGCCTTGGCTCAAGCCAGTCAGTCTTCTTTACTTGCAACTCCTGGACATCTACAACGCTAAACTCAAGATTCAGGATGTTCTTACAGTGCCTCTTTCACTCCCCACACCCACATCGGGCTCATATATTTCTTGCTCTCTCAGACTGTTCCTGGTATATCATTCTTCCTTTATGAGCTTGAAGTCTGTTTCCCTTTGCGCCAGGGGTCTACTTTCTTTCCTTTCCACCTTCTGTTTCTCCTATAAGGGGAAGAACCCAGGGCTCAGTATCCCTTCACCTACTGGTTGAGGGCCTGGCTTGAGGCCCTCCTGGGTGGTAGATACCATCACCCTTGGGATATCTGCCTGTGGCCAACTTACAGGGTTGCATGCCAGAGGCCTCGAGAGGTAAGGGAAAAACATTCAAAGCTCCCCTTTCCAAAACAGAGCCAAAGCTGTGGACAGACCCATTGCCTCTGTGGCATATGGTCAGTTAACATCTCCTCCATGAACTCATAGCTTCTGGTAGCCTTATCCTAAGCAAAGGTCTCCCTAATTCTCTCCAGTCCAGGAGCCAGGGGTCTTTCAGGCCCATGAGAGACGTCTTCCTGATATCCCCTCTGCAGTTGGGGTTGGTGCCTACCTCCTGAGACCTCCCTAAAATGGCAGCTGAAGGATAATCCTATTGCAACAAATGGAATGGACAACCACCATCAACACCCAGAGATTTCCATAATATTCTGGGAGAGAGAGCATGGTCGGGAGACAGGAGACTGACACAGCAGCCAGAACCCACAAGGAAGGGTATGTGAAGGCAAGGGAGGACCTTGCAGTACTGGGGCACTAATGGAAAGTATGAGCTTGGCTCCACCCCATCCTAAATCTGCACTGGTAGAACTCTAGGCAGTCAGGCTGCTACCCTGGGTCAGGAAATGGAAGAACTTTCCCCAAAGACACTAAGCAAACCATCTAGAGTGACCTAGGACAGACAATGTTGGACCCAACCGTAAAGCCTTCTGCATCCTAGGTTTAGAAAAGGCTTGGCATGTCTCCAGCTTACTACATACTCCCCCCAAACCCTGCCCACATAGGTTGGATTCCCAGGCAGCCAAAGACCACCAGGCATGGGAGGGGGAGCCCAAGAGAAAGGTCATAATGCACAAACACTGAGTCTGAGACAAACAGACACATGAGACCATAAAACAAGTATAGCTGCTGGGCGCAGTAAGTTATGCCTAGCACTTTGGGAGGCCAAGGCAAGATAATTGCTTGAGTCTAGGAATTTGAGACCAGCCTGGGCAACACAGCAAGATCTCATCTCTACCAAAAAAAAAAAAAATAGTGAGACATGGTGACACACACCTGTAGTTCCAGCTACTCAAGAGACTGAGGTGGAAGCTTGCCTGAGCCCACAAATTCAAGTCTACAGTGAGCTGTGATCATGCCACTGCACCCCAGCCTGGGTGACAGAGAGAGACCCCAGCAACAACAACAAGGAGAACAGCATGTTTTGCAAAAAACATACTCAAAGACCAAGAAAGAATGCTTGCAGATTTAAAATAGGATTACTGATTCAGCCTTAAAAAGAAGAAAATTCTCACACATGCTACAACATGGATGAACCTTAAAGATATTATGCTGAGTGAAATAAGCAGTCACAAAAAGATATTGTATGATTCCACTTACATGAGGGTCTTAGAGTAGTCAAATTAATAAAGACATAAAGTAGAATGGTGGTTGCAGAGGCCAAGAAGAGAGAAAAATGGGGAGTTATTGCTTAATGGGTACAGTGTTTCAGTTAGGAAAAATGAAAAAGTTTAGAAGATAGATTGTGGTAATGATTGCACAGCAATGCAAATATGCTTAACACCAATGAAAGCTAGGCACGATGGCTCATGCCTGTAATACCAGCACTTTGGGAGGCAGAGATGAGAAGATTGCCTGAGCCCAAGAGTTCAAGACCAGTCTGGGCAACTTGGTGAGACCTCGTCTCTACAATAAATTAAAAAAATTAGCCAGACATGGTAGCACATGCCTGTAGTTCCAGTTACTTGTAAGACTGAGGTGGAAGGATTGCGTGAGCCCAGCAGGTCGAGGCTGCGGTGGTTATGAGCATGCCCCTGCACTCCAGTTTAGGCACAGAGTAAGACTCTGACTAAAAAAATTTAAAAAACACTGAACTGGTGAATTTCAGTGTTTCAATGGTGAATTTATATTTTGAGTTGGGGTCTCATTCTATCAGACTGAAGTGCAGTGACACGATCATGGCTCACCACAGCCTCAAACTCCCAGGCTCAAGTGATCCTCCTGCCTTAGCCTCCCCAGTAACTGGGACTATAGGCATGCACCACCACTAATTTCTTTGATTTTTTTGTGGAGATAAGGTCTTGCTGTGTTGCCTAGACTGGTCTTGAACTCCTGGGCTCAAGCAATCCTCTTGCCTCGGTTTCCCAAATCTCTGGGATTATAGGTGTGAGCCACTGCACTTGGCCTTTAAAATAGTGAATTTTATGTTATGCATATTTTACCACAATAAAAATTATTGGAGTAAAAGTTATTAAAAATTAGAAAATTAAAATTAGCTGGGCGTGGTAGCACGCACCTGTAGTTCCAGCTACATGGAAGGCTGAGGCGGAAGGATCGCTGGAGCCCAGCAGGTTGAGGCTGCGGTGGCCGGGAGCGGCCACAGCACTCCAGTCTGGGTGACAGAGTGAGACTCCAACTCAAAAAAAAAAAAAAAAAAAATTAGAAAATTTTGGCCAGGCTCGGTGGTTCAGTCTGTAATCCCAGCACTTTGAGAGGCCAAGATAAGTGGATTGCCTGAGCCCATGGGTTCGTGAACAGCCTGAGCAACTTGGCAAGACCTTATCTCTACAATAAATAAAAAATTAGCCAGGCATGGTAGCGCGCGCCTGTAGTTCTGGCTACTTGGAAGGCTAAGGCAGAAGGATCGCTGGAGCCCAGCAGGTTGACGCAGGAGTGGCCGTAAGTGTGCCACTGCACTCCAGCCTGGGCAACAGAGTGAGACTTCAGTTCAAAAAATAAAAAAGAAATTTTGGGCTGATGCAGTGGGACATGCCTGTAATCCCAGTGTTTTGAGAGGCTGAGGCCAGAGAATTGCTTGAGGCCAGGAATTTGAGATCAGCCTGGGTAATGTTGCAAGACCCTGTCTCTACAAAAAATAAACTTTTTTTTTTTAATTAGTCAGGCATAGTGACATGCATCTAGCTACTAGGGAGGCTGAGGCAGGAGGATGGCTTGAGCCTAGAAGTTCAAGGTTACAATGAGCTATGATTGTGCCACTGCACTCAATTCCTCCAGGATGGCAAGAGGAATAACACGTATCTCTGTGAACTGCCCTGAATATATATCTATGTGCACTCCAAGGAGTTATATTTTAAAAATTATAGAATGACCAAAGTATCAAGAAACTAAAATCAAAACTCCCCAAATTTCCCTGCACTATGGTTTCATAGGGTCTTCATTTGTAATGAAGCAAATGTCTAAGAGTGCAGCCATCAAACTGCTGACCTGGTAGCCCCTAGGCTGGAATGCAGGTTTGAGGAATCATCAATGGGTGATGGGATGAAAATCACAGGCACATACCAGTCCCGCCACAGTAACGTTCCTTAGGTATCCCCAACAGCTTCTGCTATCCGTAGGATAAACTGCACGCTACAAGGCTGGCCTATGAAGTCCTGTGGAGACTTGGCCACTGCCACTAGCCCTTTTCCTTTAAGAATACTCAGCTCAGTCAGGTACAGTGGCTTACACCTGTAATCCCAGGACTTTGGGAGGCAGAGGTGAGAGGATTACCTGAGCTCAGGGGTTCAAGACAAGCCCGAGTAACATGGCAAGATCTTGTCTCTACAAGAAATAAAAAAATCAGATGGGCATGGTGGCACATGCCTGTGCTTCCAGGTACTTGGAAGGCTGAGGCGGAAGGATTGCCTGAACCCAGCAGGTCAAGGCTGTGGTGGCCAAGAGCATGCCACTGCACTCCAGCCTGGGCAACAGAGTGAGACACCCAATAAAAAAAAAAAAAAAAAAGAAAGGGATTAGCAGTAGTGGGAAACTGCTGGGAGGGGAGTGGGGAAGCGGGATTGGCAGTAGTGGAAATCTGCCTGGGGAGGCAGGGACACACCTCATTAGCAAGTGTAACTGTATAATGAGCATTTGGTTTTTTTGTTGTTTTTTTTTTGAGTTGGAGTCTCACTCTGTCACCCAGACTGTAGTGCAGTGGCCGCTACCAGCCACTGCAGCCTCGACCTGCTGAGCTCCGGCAATCCTTCTGCCTCAGCCTTCTAAGTAGCTGGACCTACCGGCGCATGCTACCACGCCCAGCTAGTTTTTTTATTTTATTGTAGCGATGAGGTCTCACCAAGTTGCCCAGGCGGGTCTCGAACCCGCGGGCTCAGGCAATCCACTCACCTCAGCCTCCCAAAGTACGGGATTACAGGCTGAGCCACCAAGCCCGGCTTATAATGAGCATTTGTATACCTAAACCTGAATTGTACTCCACACCTTTAAAATTAAAGTTTAAATTAAGAAAGAAAAGACAAGCTGGGCTCGGTGGCTCAGCCTGTAATCCCACGCTTTGGGAGGCTGAGGTGAGTGGATTGCCTGAGCCCGCAGGTTCAAGACCTGCCTGGGCAACTTGGCGAGACCTCATCTCTACAATAAATCAAAAATTAGCCAGGTGTGGTAGCACACACCTGTAGTTCCAGCTACTTGGAAGGCTGAGGCAGAAGGATCGCCAGAGCCCAGCAGGTCGAGGCTGCGGTGGCCGGGAGCGGCTACTGCACTCCAGTCTGGGCTATAGAGTGAGACTCCAACTCAAAAAAAAAAAAAAAAAAAAAAGAGAGAGAAAAGACAGCTGGGCTCGGTGGCTCAGCCTGTAATCTCAGCACTTTGGGAGGCTGAGGTGAGTGAATTGCCTGAGCCTGCGGGTTCAAGACCTGCCTGGGCAACTTGGTGAGACCTCATCTCTACAATAAATCTAAAAATTAGCCAGGTGTGGTAGCGCGTGCCTGTAGTTCCAGCTACTTGGAAGGCTGAGGTGGAAGGATCGCTGGAGCCCAGCAGGTCGAGGCTGCGGTGGTCGGGAGTGGCCACTGCCCTCCAGTCTGGGCAACAGAGTGAGACTTCAATTCAAAAAAAAAAAAAAAAAGAAAGAAAGAAAAGAAAAGAGGGCTAATGCTGAAAATGACAGATCTGCCACACAAAAATTTTTGCTTCAAGAGACTCATTCTGTTGTTGGAATAAAGTGGTGGGATCATAGCTCACTGTAACCTCAACTCCTGGCTCAAGTGATCCTCCTGTCTCTACCTCCTAAGGAGCTAGGACTACAGGCATGCACCACCACACGTGGCAAATTTTTAAATTATTTGTAGAGATGGGTCTCACTATGTTGCCCAGGCTGGTCTCAAACTCCTGGGCTCAAGTGATTGTCCTGCCTCAGCCCCCTCAAGGTGCTGGGATTATAGATATAAGCTACTGCACCCAGCCAACCACCCTAATTTTTTTTTTTGTAGAGACAAGGTTTCACTGTTACCCAGGCTGGTCTCGAACTCCTGGGCTCAAGCAATCCCCCCACCTCAGTGTCCCAAAGTGGTGAGATTATAGGTGTAAGCCACCACACCCGGCCCAACCACCCTAATTTTCATGCCCAGAAAAATACCGGAGGAAAAAAGGAATTAAGTCATTCTGCATGCAACTTGATGGGAAGCCCAGCCCAGCTTTATACAGATGTAGGCTTGTCAGATGTAGTGTCTTTCTGGCTTAAAAGACAAGGGAGATCAGAGTTGTCCTCCCTGTACCAAGGTGAGCTGCAGTTCCTGGCATGAAGCTTACTCAGAATGAAGTGGGCTCATCCCAGCTGGGAGCTAAAGATCAGATTCCATGATGTAGTATACAGCTGGTGGTTTCTAGACTTAGCCATCTAAAACCCCCTCTAGACTTAGCCCATCTATCCCACTGAAACATATGCTCCAAAAGGACAGTGAAGGGCTGGCATGCAGCAGGCACCCAATAAGGACCTGCTGTAGGAGTCCAGGCCTTCCAGCAGCCTAGAGTCATAAAGAAAATAAGCAAAAACAGGCAGGGCCTGGTGGCTTACATCTATAATCTTAGCACTTTGGGAGGCCAACATAGGAGGATCGCTTGAGCCTAGGAATTCGAGACCAGCCTGGGCAACATAGTGAGACCTCATTTCTACAAAAGTCAAAAAAGTAGCCAAGCATGGTGACATGTGTCTGTAGTCTTAGCTACTCAGGAGGCTAAGGCAGGAGGATTGCCTGAGCCCAGAAGGTCACGGCTATGGTGAGCCAAGATTGTGCCACTGCCCTCCAGCCTGGGCAACAGAGTAGGACCCCTGACTCAAAAAAATAAAAATAAAATGAAAATAAGCAAAAGCAGATATGTAAAGACCCTAGGCACCTACAGAGGATGAGTGTGTAGAAATACTCTGAGGGACCAGGAATGGAAAATACACGGTGTATCATCAGGAGATTATAGACAGTGATCCTTAGTGATATCCTAGGAAAAGGTTTTGTACTCCCTGCCTTGAGGCAGCTTGGATTCTAAAGGTCTGCCCAATGTAGATGATCTCTGGGTACTCTACCTGCTAAGCTCTTGACTGAGTTCTCATGTTACCTAGGGTTTCTGAGGTGGCATGGTGAATGGCTAAGGGTGGGGTAGAGAGGAACAGAAACAGCCTAGATTGTCCAAATCAACCACACTGGCCCTCACAGCAGGTCATATGCCCGTAACACTCCCATAGCCCTTTCACAGTCCAACTCAAAACTGGGGCAGGCAGGCAGCTATGACTCTACAGAGAGATGCTGAAGTTAAAAAGCAGAATAAGGCTAAAGAGTTAAAGGTACAAGAAGAATGAGATGAAGCTGGCTCTCATGCATTTGCTCCCCCATGCAGATATGGACTGGGTCCTATAGAGTGGTGAAAGGACTGGGTGTGCATGTAAGAAAGTTGGCAATGAGAGACACAGATTAAGATGTGGCTACTGGTTTACTCTGAGTCATATGTATACATATTGGATTGATCAAGCTCCAGCAAGACTCTAGAGTGCCTCTGTGGCCCATGGTACCTGGCACAGCATCTGAATAAGAAGTGCTACCCATGCAGAGGCTAAGCTTATCGTGGCTGAGGAAACTAAGGGAGCTGATCCTTCCATGTGGAAGAGTTGAAACAAAGGCACAGGACAGGAAGAGAAGAAAAGTTCTAGGTTTGACAGTGTGATCTGGCTGAAGCCTAAAGATCTTCTGCAGTCCACAAGGTTGGCTCCATGAGTGGCCCTAGGTACAGTGCCGAGAGGACTTGGAGGGAGGTGTGTGTGTGTGTGTTGGTGGTGGTGGTGGTAGCGGCGGCAGAGGGGGAATTGGCATGATGCCCAGAACTACATTTGGGAAACTTCTCCGGGACTGATATGCTGGGCAGACAGGACAGGGGATAGGCCACAAGTCTCATGTGAAAGTGGTGCAGGGGAAAAGTTCGGGAGGTACCACAGACATTATTTAGATGGACAGGCTCTATCAACTGATTGGATGAGGGGGAAGAGGGAATAGACTGACTTTCCAAAGGAGACTGAAAAGTGATTCAAATAAACGACTGGGTCACTGACAGGAATTGTGTGTTTTCTGTCTGGGTCCTTGCTGGGGTCTTCTCACAGGTAGCTTAGCTTTGAGGATAGCCTCAGTCAGTCTGCTTCTGTGAAACACTCAGGAGCAGAAATGGATGCCCACTCCTGCAGAGGCCCAATATCTCTGCCTGTTGGCTCCCTCTGCTGGCAGCTTTAAAGCACACATTTCTCAGACCCGGGGAATTATTTTGGAGTGGTTTCCTATCTGTTTCAGAATCTGGGGCAGACAGATGCATATGGTAAGCTACTCCATAATGGATGATCCCCATTCTCAAACCAACCCTATGTTCTCTCTGGTTTTTCCTGGCCTCTCCTTGTCAAAGTCCAGACTTTTCCTCCAAGCCACTTTCCAGCTAAATCTTAGCTAGCTTCCAGGGCAGGCAGTTCATAGATATCAAGTTCACAAAGGCAACCCACCCCAACAAAGCCAGGAAGAGTAAAGACCCTTACTGGGGAGTTCTCCCAGCCTGTGATCCCTGCATCACCCCAAAGAATCAACACACCTCTCTAAAACCAGGCGATTGACAGTCTCACTGGCCACTGGTGGCAGGTTCAAGGTTTCCTGTAGCATCGTTAACTTCTTTTTCAGACTCTTGGGAAGGAAAGAGAAGAATGTGAGAGCAAGGCTGAGGCATCAAGTCCAGAGATACTGTGTAGAGGACATGAGTAGTATGCATGAAAGGTAGGTCCACTGGGAACAGAGCAAACCCAACATCCGGCTCAGGAGGCCAAGCCAACCACACTTTAGAAACCCTTTCTGGTAGATCCTCGTCTCTAGTGACTGAGGACCCCAGGGATGTAGGTAAAGGACAAACTATGAGGGAAGACCCACGGTGCTGTCTGCCCTCTGTAGACAAGACCAAAGAGCACACCTTGACCTAGGAGGTTGCAGGGAAGGAGCCCAGAATCACCATCACTGACTGACGCACAGGTTCCTGGGCAGAGATAGCTCAGGCCCACTCTTGGAGGGCACACAAACCACCCCTTGCTCCCATCAAGCCAGGGATGTCCCTCACCTTGATCTCCTTTTCAGCACTCTGTAAGTCCTTCTGGACCGATCTCAGTTCTAAGTTGGCCTGATTCAATTCAGAATAGACTGCCTGCAACTACAAGAAAGTATAGGGAGTCAAGGACAAGTCAAGTGGTAGCCATGTACCCTGCCCCTACCTGCTGTTACTCAGCGAATGGTCCGTGGCGCCTAGGGTCCAGAAGAGACTGGGGGTATGGGAAGAGATCCCAGCCCTCGGAGGCTAGGCCTCAGTCTGGCAATGCACATCGGGAGCTGCACAGGAGCAAAGGCTGTTTCCTATATCCTGGAGCCCATTGATGCACCATGCCAGAAATAAAAGCACCTGTACTAAACCGAACCAGGTTCCAGAAACTCCCCTATTCTGAGCCTGGTATAAAAACAGGGCTCTGAAGCTGTCATATTTGAGGCCTGTGCTCTCTAGCCAGCTGAGAGGTACTCAGGAACCACAAGATCAGAGACGAGCACGAGTATACACGTGTTGAGGGGATGCCTCTGTGATCTGCCACCCCAAGTGGACAAGCCACATAGTCAGAGCCAATGCTCAGTAAGGATCAGTAGCAAGTCTCCATAAGCCATCCAACAGCTCCATGTAGTTAGTTGTGCCATCAGGTCCCATGGCTTTGCTCAGGACACCTGAGTAAGCATACAAAAGGAGAGCCACCTCTCCCTTCACCCTCTGTCCCGCTAAGTTACCTTGCTTTTGGAGGAAAACAAGTCCTTCTTCAGCTTGTCAGTCAGCTCCCCTGAGGCCTTCCGTGCCTCTTTTAGATTCTCGTATTCTCTGCAAAGTGGCCATGGAAAGAGATGCCAGAACAGAACACACTACAGGCCAGACTGAGCTATAGCACTAACCTAACTCACCACCCAACCCCTCACCTCATTCTCACTCCTACTTTGCCATCTGGGCCCAACAGGGGCCAGGAGGCACCATGAAGGATCCTGCACAGAATGCAAGGAGGTGACTTGGTTTCCTGCTTGTCCTACAGGCACTGGTGACTTGAGAGGGTGTGCCCCAGTCTCACTAGGGGGCCCCCTATACCACCTGGTCCTATAGGAGGCATCTTGGACCCCGTGCCTGTCAGTCAAGTGGTCCCCTTCTGCCAACCTCACACCCACAATAGTGAAGAACATGGGCAAAATTTCACCCAAGCTAGGGAGGATCAGTAACAGTGCTGATGGGAAACAGGCTCCAAATGTCATGACGGGGTGCAGAAAACTGTGTCAATGCCATTAAAAACAACACTTATAATTCACACTAGATTCTCTCAACAACCTACAAGGCAGGTCTATTACTATATCCATTCAGGAAGCCAAGGGTCAGAGAGGCCAAGAAACTGACTCCAGGTCACACAGCTGGTAAGAGGTGGGAGTCAGTGCTCAAACTAAAGCAGCATGGCTCTAGAGCATGCCCTTTAACTTCATCTGCTTTACAAAAGATGGGGAGCAGCAGCAAGGCTAGGGCATTATGGCCTAGTTCCTGGGCTTATTGAGAGGGGCCAGATTACACACTTCTTAAGAGACACGCAATAAACAGCCAGTTGCTCCACCGCTGATTGTCCCACACCCATGTCCCGGATCATCTCCTCCACTTCAGGCCGCTGGCTCTGGAGAAGGAGCTCAATCCTGAAAAACATAACCAGCCCACAGCATTTGAAATCTGGAGGCTGATGGGTAGGTACCCAGTGTAGCTCTGTCTTTGCTGCTGTTGCTATAGTAACAGTCTAGTCTGCTAGGATGCTTTAGCAGGTTGGTGTGCCCAAGGAAAAGCCCCACAGCAGAGCTAAGCATAGCTCCAAGGGATGCTGCTGAGAAAGATGAGGTACTAACAGAGGGCCGTGAGGTCAGGGATTTCCCAGAGGGAGGTTCCTGGATGGAAAGACCACAGGTCATCTGGCCACAGGCAACAGATACAGGGAGGAGTATGACAAGGGCCCCCATGGAAAGTGGAAGAGTCCATAGCAGCTAAGCAAGAAGACTTGTGCCCATACCCAGCTGGCCTGAGCCCTCCATGGCCTATGGAGATTTGCGCCACAGAGGTGACCCAGTCCCACTCCCCGCAGCAGCCCTGAGAGCTATACAACTTGCGGGCCTTGGGTACAAAGGAATAGTGCAGGACCCAGCTCCAAACTCACTTCTCCATGGTCTTCATCTTGCTCCTGAGTCGGCGGGCCTCCTCCCGTGCTTGTTTGGTCTCATCCTGTTGCTGCTCCAAATACTTCATCTGCTTCTGAAGAGCAAATACATCCATACTTGTTGCTTGGAGGCTCTCAGGAGCCATGGCTAAAGTCACTGCAAAAACTCCACTCTACAACTGTTTGTACCTTAGCTCTTGAAAATGTTGATAACCATATGTCTCCAAACCCCAGGAGGTAAGGCTCCTGGGCCTACCCTGGCTTGTGCTTTTTCTGCTAAGAGGCTCTAGACCAGCTATTTCCTTATCTCTCTGACTGCTTCCTCCTGAGATATATCTTACCATAGGTACAGCCCACTGCCAGTATTTACAGGCCCACTGTGGGCTGCCAAGATCCAGTGGTCTGGGCTTCATAGTTCAGGCTGTTCAGGCAGCTGAAGAAGTCCAGAGCATAAACCCAGGCCTCATCATCCACCATCAGACCCAAGAAGAGTTGGCAGGATAGGAGAGCTGAGCCAGGGCAGCTGGCAAGGCTACCTTCAGCACAAGACCACTCCATCTCTGACCTAAGAATGACAACCTTGTAGGTTGTAAAGCAGATGGAGTTAAAGGGCATGCTCTAGAGCCATGCTGCTTTAGTTTGAGCACTGACTCCCACCTCTTACCAGCTGTGTGACCTGGAGTCAGTTTCTTGGCCTCTCTGACCCTTGGCTTCCTGAATGGATATAGTAATAGACCTGCCTTGCAACCAGGTGTTAGTTTGCTCTCTCCCACCATCCAGGCCATTTGATCCAACAGGAACAGAGACAATGAATATCCTGGGGCCTTGTCTGTCCACAAGGATGGTTCCCTTTCCCTTTCAAATGGCATCCAGCAAGGACTGCTCTTGCCTACAAGGCCAGAATATCAATCATGGGTTCAGATCAATCGCCTCATGCCCCTTGGAGAGCAAGAGGCTCACCAACCCAGGCTGATATAAAATTCATCTGGGTCTAGGGCTGTTCGCTCTGCAGTCTTTGATCTGCCCGGTCAGCTCAGCATGGCTCACTTCAAAAGCGCTTGTTTCTCCCTGGGATGCTGTTTGATCTGGCTCTGGAGAGCAGCCCAGCCAAGGACTAGAGTGCTAACGGAAGGTTCTTCAGGCTGGCCTCATCAGTGGCATACAAACCACTTTTGGAAACATGGCCCAGCCTCACTGAGGTCTTAGTTGAACATTCCCTCTGTGAAGTGCTGGCAGGGCCTCGCTTCTCCAGACGACCTAGTGCAAAACCCATGAGCACAGCAAGTACGGTCATTTTCTTATAGACTAGATGAATATAGTATGGGAGGGCCTGGGAAAGAAGTAATTTGCTTCCATTTCACAACTGTGTAAACCAAAATATTGACTGAGGTAGAACCAGAAGATAAGCCCAAAATGGTGAGTCCAGAACCAGGACTATATCTCCCCATCAACTCTGCCCAGAAGACTAGGGACCTACTTTGAGTGTGGAGCATAGCATCTCAGCCTTGTCTAAGGCCTGCTGCAGAGATTCCACAGTGGCGTTGCGTTCTTCCAGCGTGTCCCGCAGAGTGTCGATGATAACCTGGCTGTCCCGTTTCTCCTTCTCTGGAACAAGGATAAAGAGCGCGCAGGGCGGGGTGGGGGTGGGGGGGATGTAGAGAGGGAGAGTCCCACTGGGCCCTGGACTGGAGAGAGCCAGGTGAGAAACAAGGCTCATGTCAAGAAAGTATGGTAGCTTGCTTCTCTCTTTGGCATGTACAAAACCAGTAAAGCCAAACCAGAGCCTTCATTCAAAGATAAGCCCTCTTTGTACTGCTTGAACTACTTAGGTAAAGATTTTACTGTTCTCCCCTACCCTGGGCTCTAGCTAGTTCATCATCTCAGAACTCAAGCAGGTTCTAGTCAAACTCAGCAGCTGAGACCTCTCCTGAAGATACTCTGTCCCATCAGGCAGCACCCTTCTAGCCAGGGTCCTGGGCAAAAAGCTGCAGTCAGAAAGAAGAGGTTCACTTGGTCTAAGTGGACAGCATCAGTCACCTCCCTGGCCTTTCATTTTCTGCCAGTCATAAGAGCTAGAAGGACTCTTAGATATACAAAGCAGAGAGAGCCCCTGGCTCTACCAAAAAGTTAGAGGCCTTCCTCCTAGGGCCCCTCCCTCCAGCATCCAAGTCAGGAACTTCCCAGGGTCCCCACTACTTGCTAGCTTACCTTTCTGGGAAAGCTGGGCTCTGACATTGTCCAGTTCATTCTGCAAGGCAATATCCACAATAAATAGTAGAAAAGCATCATAGCTGACTTTCAAGTGGCCTCCCCTAAAGCCATGGGGAGTCCCAGGATTGGACAATGAGGCCTATAGATCCAGGGAAGCTGTGTACCTCAAGGCCAACCTAAGCCAACAATGGAAAGATAAGTATTTATATGCTTTTTTGAAAAGTAGGTAAGATAGAGGAAAATAACCTCAGGAGCAAGGTCCCAGGCAGCGAAAGAGACAAAATAGTGGCAAAGGAAATAAAGTTGGGCTCATGTGGTCAGTCTGAAAAGCAGAGGCTTCCAACTCTTCCTTGGCCTCATTCTCTGTGCTGGCTTTATTCTCTCTGGGCATTAGCTGCACTTACCAGGGACACTGAACAGGAATAGGCAAGGAACTTGGGTCACTTCTCTCCACCCTGGGTCCTCTTGCTTCACAGTCTTCCTCGCTCTAAGCTGGCTCTGTGCACCACAAACCTTCCAGCCCCAGAATTCAATAGAGGCAGGTAAGCCAGGGCAGCTTTATACTCCTGGATAAACTCTCTCGTGTGCTAGGTTCTAACTAGACTGTTGTGAGGGTCAAGTGAGACTTTCTCAAAGCCCTTGCACATCTTCCAGAGCCATACCACAGAATCACTGAAAGGCTAGGGCAGAACTGAACCCAGTTCTCTTTTAGGAGTCCAGAGAATTCAACATCCCTATGGGCAAAAGAGTTGCCTATTCCAGGAAAACCAAGGTTTTACAGAATCAAATCACTTGATAAAGGGTCCATGGGAGTAGCTGGATGAAATCCAGGCAAATCTTACTCTAGATCACCCTTCTAAGGTCAATAAAAGTCTCAGAATTTCACATGTGACCAATATTAAGGCCCAAGCCCAGTTGGTGGACAAGCCCCTGATGTCAGACTCTCCACCCAGGATACTGGTGACAGGAGCTTCCAGTGGCTGAACAGCAGGGAGTGAAAGTGATGAGCAGTGAAGGGCATGAAGGGGCTGCCTGAGAACAGATACCAGCCTCAGGCTGCAGTACCACTGCCCATAGTCCCCTGGCTCCTTCCATACCCCAGCAGACGCTTCCAAGCCCTTGCTCCAAACTACTCAAGATGTTGCCTCCCAGTCTCACAGACCTGGCTTTGAAAGCCAAAAAAAAAATGAAGCTGCCTTTGTTGCTTTCATCACAGGAAGGACACCACTTAAAACTGGGAGCAGTTACCATGACGATGAACATGATGGCTCTAAGCACAAAAGCTGCATGTTCCTGAAACAGTGAGGTTCCAAGGATATGATACCCTGAGGCCAAAGGCAAATGAACTCTGATCTGACAGATGCCCAGCAAATTAACCCTTAGGGTTCAGGGATAATTTGTGAACCCCAACCCAACTTCCTCAAGAGCTTTCTGCTAATCCTCATGCACAAAGAAAGCTACATTTTAGCTTTGGAAGGGAAGCAGTAGAGGACCTAGTCCTTCTTCTCTGTAGTATGTGTTTCCACCTGGACTACAAATCTTGACTCCAGGGGCTCTGCCCCCTATTCTTGGTCTGGGGAAGACCTAGGTATCTGACTTTATACCAAGCTTCCCCGGCAATTTTGAGGCACAGGCCTGAGTCTGACTAGGAAGTGGAAGAGTTTTCTAATCTGTCACTAACTGTTCCAGCAGCAAAGTAGGCTTGGAAGGATGGTTATAGAACCTTCAAAAAGCAAGGGAATCTCAGGAGAGGTGTTCTTTCCTTTGAATGGAGTTGTCCTGAAATCCCAAGGGGAGGATTCACAGTCAAGCAGCCCTTTTCTTCCCTTAAAGTGTATTTCTCCAATGACTGTGTCTTATCCAATTGTCCTATGCTCTCTTTGTCCCTGTCTTGAAATTTCTACCAGTTTCCTATCTCTATGCTCTAAGCATCCCTCTCGTGTGGGAGTAGAAAGTGAATTCCCAGGCTGGGCACATGGTTTATGACTGTAATCCCAGTACTCAGGGAGTTTAAGGCAGAAGCATCAGCTGAGGTCAGGAGTTTGAGACCAGCCTGGGCAACATAGCAAGACCTTGTCTTTACAAAAAAAATGTAAAATTAGGCAGCCATGGTGGCATATACCTATAGTCCTAGTTACTCAGGAGGATGAGACGGGAGGATCACTTGGGCTCAAGAGTTCCAGGTTACAGTGAGCTATGATCAAACCACTGTACTATAGCACAGGTGACAGAGCAAGACTTGCCTCTTAAAAAAAAAAAAAGTGAAACCCCATAGGGCTCATATAAATTCTAGGTACCTTTAATAATTCTGCATCCAAGACATTTTCCTCCTCCTGGGAAAGGTCAAAGAAGAGCTTATTGATAATGCTTCTTTTGCCAACCTGGATGGAAGAACAAGAGAGTACAACTGTGTAGCTGGGTCATAGGTAAGGACAATGGGGTTGTACAAGAGTCTAACTGCCTAACATTCATACCAGGCCTGTTTTCAAGTCTAACCTTTCAAAGTACATCCTTTGGAGACAGAAGGATGCACTTGCGTGTAGAAAGCAAACTTCCAGGCTGGGCATAGGACTCCACCCTTGCAGATACCCAATGCTGGGGCTGTTGGTTTGGTGATTGCTGGTCATGTTACTGCAGATGCAGAACCATGTGGCAAGTGCTCAAAAGACACTCCGACTCTAGGTGCTGGGGCACTGAGGAAAAAGGCAGCAGTAAAGAAGGCCAATCTACCCAAGTGGAAACTGGCCCAGGGGCCAAGTGCAGTGTCTCATGCCTGTAATTACAGTAATTTGGGGAGCCAAGGCAGGAGGATCACTTGAGCCCAGAAGTTTGAGACCAGCCTGGGCAATATAATAAGACTATGTCTCTACAAAAAAAAAATTAGTCAGGTATGGTGGTGCACACCTGCAGTCCCAGCTACTAGGGAGGCTGAAGTGGAAGGATTACCTGAGCCCAGGAGATTGAGGTTGTGGTGAGCCATGTTCATGCCATTGCACACTAACCTGAGCAACAGAGTGTGACCTCTACTTCAAGAAAAAGAAAAAAAAAGGCCAGGCATGGTGGCTCACACCTATAATCACAGCACTTTGGGAGGCCAAGGTGGGAGGATTGCTTGAGCCCAGGAGTTTGAAACCAGCCTAGACAACATGGCAAGACTTCATCTCAGCCGGGCTCGGTGGCTTAGCCTGTAATCCCACGCCTTTGGGAGGCTGAGATGAATGGATTGCTTGAGCCCGTGGGTTCGAGACCCGCCTGGGCAGGCGAGACCTCATCTCTACAAAAAAATCAAAAAAAAAATTAGCCGGGCATGGTAGCGCACGCCTGTAGTTCCAGCTACTTGGAAGGCGGAGGCGGAAGGATCGCCGGAGTCCAGCAGATCGAGGCTGCGGTGGCCGGGAGTGGCCACTGCACTCCAATCTGGACGACAGAGTGAGACTCCAACTCAAAAAAAAAAAGACTTCATCTCTACATACATACATACATACATAAGCCAAGTGTGGTGGTGTGTGCCTGTAGTCCTAATTACTCGGGAGGCTGAGGCGGAAGGATCGCCTAAGTCAAGGCTTCAGTGAGCTGTGATTGCACCACTGCACTCCACACTGGGTGACAGAGTGAGACCATGACTCAAAAGGAAAAAAGAAAAGAAAAGAGAAGAGAAAAAACTAGACCAGGCAACAAGTCCATCTGCCAGCTACCTGTGATATAAACAGGCCTCTCAAGCAACTGAAGGACACAAGTGAGGCTCAGTTAGCCTTAAACCAGGACCAAGTTCAGAGATAATGGTCAGTTCAGAGATCTTTCCACATTCCTGCTCCCTGGTAAGGAGAAGATGTCTTCAGATGAGGTAGTCCCACCCCAACACCCTCACCTGAATTCGGCACTGTGGGCAGGTCCGACTTGGTGCTGTCTCAAACCACTGAATTAGACTAGAATGAAAAGCAGAATAACAGATTGATGAGCCCTGCCTTGGTTCGGGACATAAGCTAGTCAGTCACTTTGACCACAACAGGGTCTGCTCTGCTTCTCCTCAACCCGATGCCTGTCCAAATAGGGGAGCCCTACAGGCAGTTATAGCACCTCCCACAAGGCCTGACTGGTACTTAGCATGCAGACCAACTGGCCCTTTTGTTAGCCCTGTTGGCTTGGCAAGAAGGCTGTCCTTCTGGCAACCTTCTAGGCTTTGACTTGGATAAGGAGAGGTGACAGTCAAAGCCCAGGGTCGCTGGGCTCGGTGGCTCAGCCTGTAATCCCAGCACTTTGGGAAGCTGAGGTGAGTGGATTGCCTGAGCCCGCAGGTTCAAGACCTGCCTGGGCAACTTGGCAAGACCTCATCTCTACAATAAATCAAAAATTAGCCGGGCATGGTAGCGTGCACCTGTAGTTCTAGCTACTTGGAAGGCTGAGGTGGAAGGATCGCCAGAGCCCAGCAGGTCGAGGCTGTGGTGGCCGGGAGCGTGCCACTGCACTCCAGTCTGGGTGACAGAGTGAGACTCCAACTCCAAAAAAAAAAAAAAAGCCCAGGTTCCCTCAAAGATAGGCACTCTGAGCTGGGCTCGGTGGCTCAGCCTGTAATCCCGTGCTTTGGGAGGCTTAGGTAAGTGGATTTGCCTGAGCCCGCGGGTTCGAGACCTGCCTGGGCAACTTGGTGAGACTTCATCTCTACAATAAATCAAAAAATTAGCCGGGTGTGGTAGCACACGCCTGTAGTTCCAGCTACTTGGAAGGCTGAGGCTGAAGGATTGCCGGAGCCCAGCAGGTCGAGGCTGCAGTGGCTGGGAGCGGCCACTGCACTCCAGTTTGGGCGACAGAGTGAGACTCCAACTCAAAAAAAAAAAGATAGGCACTCTGATAACACCTCTACTTCAAGCTGGAACCAAAAAGCCTACACTTCCAAGGCAAGGGACAAGTAGAAATAAAACTAAGTAGCAGTAAAAGCAAAACACAGCCCACTTTCATATCATTTATCTAGGTGGTATGACAAAGCTGAAGTCTTAAATTTTAATTAAGGTAGTTTGCTACCTCACCCCCAGGGACCAGGGGAAAACAAAGTTTTCTCTGGAAGATGATACCATCATGCTAGACCTCAAATATCCCTATAAATAATTTCTTAAATATCATGTACAACATATAATCAAGGCTAATCAGATATAATGGAATACTACACAGCAAGGAGAATGAGTCTACAACTAAGAACAATATTGTGGATGAGTCACAAAAACATAATATTGAGGAAGAGAAGCCAGACATAAAAAGGTATATTCTGTATTACTTCACTTACATAAAGAAAAAAGTAAGCAAAATTCATCTATGCTCTCAAAGTCAAGCCAGTAGTTATCTTTATGTGAGGTAGGAAAAGAGGAGTTGGTAATGGTACTTTTAGAAGGGCACATAGGGGCCAGGCTCGGTGACTCAGCCTGTAATCCCAGCACTTTGGGAGACCAAGGCAAGTGGATTGCCTGAGCCCGAGGGTTCGAGACCCACCTGGGCAACTTGGGGAAACCTTATCTCTACAATAAATAAAAAATTAGCCTTGCGTGGTAGCGCACACCCGTAGTTCTAGCTCCTTGGAAGGCTGAGGTGGAATGATCGCTGGAGCCCAGCAGGTCGAGGCTGCGGTAGCCAGGAGCGTGCCACTGCACTCCAGTCTGAGTGACAGAGTGAGACTCCAACTCAAAAAAAAAAAAAAAAAAAAAAGGAAGACCATGTAGGGTTTCTAGAGCTGACAATATCCTGTTTCTTGATCTGAATTTTGGCTGTATGAGTGTGCTCAATTTGTGAAAATTCTGCAAGTCATATACTCCTTATATGTCTATTTTTCTGTAACTGTATTATACTTCAATAAAAAATTATTTAAAAGTAAATGGGCACACAAGGAAAAGAAGCACCGTGATCATGACCACAAATTGGAATTGTCACAGACCAAACACATTATGCTAAAGAAATAAAAATAAAGCTTGAAAATATCAGTAGAGAAATGAAAAAACGACTTAGCAGGATTTAAAAAGAACCACATTATGCTAAAGAAATAAAAATCAAACTTGAAAATATCAGTAGAGGCTGGGCACGGTGGCTCAAATCTGTAATCCAAAAACTTTGGGAGGTTGAGGCGAGAGGACTGCCTGAGCCCAGGGGTTCGAGACCAGCCTGAGCAACTTGGCAAGACCTTGTCTCTATAATAAATCAAAAAACTAGTCAGGTGTGGTGGCCCACGCCTGTGGTTCCAGCTACCTATAAGGCTGAGGTGGAAGGATCGCCTAAGCCCAGCAGGTCAAGGCTACAGTGGCTGCAAGTGTGTCACTGTACTCCAACCTGGGTGACAGAGTAAAACTATGACTCAAAAAAAAGAAAAAGAAGCTGGGCTCGGTGGCTCAGCCTGTAATCCCATGCTTTGGGAGGCTGAGGTGAGTGAATTGCCTGAGCCCACGGGTTCGAGACCTGACTGGGCAACTTGGCGAGACCTCATTTCTACAATAAATTAAAACAAAAAAACAAAAAAAGAACTAGCCAGGCGTGGTAGCGCGTGCCTGTAGTTCCAGCTACTTGGAAGGCTGAGGTGGAAGGATCGCCGGAGCCCAGCAGGTCAAGGCTGCGGTGGCCGGAAGCGTGCCACTGCACTCTGGTCTGGGTGACGGAGTGAGATTCCAACTCAAAAAAAAAAAGAAAAAGAAAAATAGGCCAGGCACAGTGGCTTACGCCTGTAATCACAGCACTTCGGAAGGTGGAGTATGGTGGTGAATGCCTGTGGTTCCACCTACTTGGAAGGCTGAGGCAGAAGGATTGCCTGAGCCCAGCAGACCAAGGTTACAGTGGCCATGAGCATGCCACTGCACTCCAGCCTGGGTGACACAGTGAGACTATGACTCAAAAAAAAGAAAAAGAAATTCTGAGAAGGTCTAGCATACATATAATTGGGAGTTCCAAAAAGAAAATGGTAAATAGAATAATGTCACTATCACCAAAAATAATAATAATAAATAAATCCATGTCCTAATCCCTAACACCTTACATGACAAGAGGAATTTTGCAGATGTGATTAAATTAAGGGTCTTGAGATGGGAAGATTATCACAAGGGTTCTTTTAAGAGTGAGACAGGGCCAGGGCAGTGGCTCACGCCTATAATCCCAGCACTTTGGGAAGCAGAGGTAAGAGACTGCCTGAGCCCACAGGTTCAGGTTCGGGTTCGAGACCAGTCAGGGAAACTAGATGAGACCTCATCTCTACAATTTAAAAAAAAAAAAAAAAAAGTGAGACAGGAGTGTCAGAGCCATGTAGAGATATTTGAAGGTGTAATTTTCCCCATGAGCCAAGGAAGGCGCAGCCTTACTGACACCTTAATTTTAACCCAGTAAGACCTGTTTTGGATATCTGACCTTCAGAATGAAAAGTTAATAAGTCTGTATTGTTTTAAGTCATTTAGTGGTAATTTATTATAGCAAAAATGGGAAACTAGTATAGAAAGAAAAGAGTTAATGGATTAGAAGAACTATTATGAAGAGATAATGGTTGATGATTTTCCAGAACTGATGAATGAAATTGTTCCATAAGTTAATAACTCGAATGAATACCAAGCAGAATAAATAAAAAGAAATTCACACTGGATACACGATAGTGAAACTGTAGAAAACCTAAGGCAGAGAAAACTCTAAAGACAATAAGAATGGGAGGGTATGTTCCAAAAGTATGTTTAAAAGAGTAAGCAACAAATTAAAATCTGACTTCAATAGCTACAACAGGCTGGGCTCAGTGGCTCAGCCTGTAATCCCAGTACTTTGGGAGGCCAAGGTGTGTGGATTGCCTGAGCCCCGCAGTTCAAGACCAGCCTAGGCAACTTGGTGAGAACTTGTCTCTACAATAAATAAAAAATTAGCCAGGCATGGTAGCACACACCTGTAGTTCCGGCTACTTGGAAGGCTGAGGTGGAATGATCACCAGAGCACAGCAGGTCGATGCTGGGGTGGCCGTGAGCATGCCACTGCACTCTGGCCTGGGCGACGAAATAAAACTCCAACTAAAAAAAAAAAAAATAGCTACAACAGAAACTAAAAGTCAGATGAAAAAAGATATTCCATGCAAACAGTTGCCAAAAGAAAGCTGAAGTGGCTATACTAGCAGCAGACAAAATAGAATTTAAATCACACAACACACACTTTAAGTTAAAAAAAAAAAAAGCTGCAAGAGGCTGGGCAAGGTGGCTCATGCTTATAATCCCAGCACTTTGGGAGGCTGAGGTGAGAGGATTGCCTGAGACCAGGGGCTCAAGACCAACCTGGATACATTGGCGAGACTTCATCTCTACAGTAAATCAAAAAATTATCCGGGTGTGGTGGTATGTGCCTGTAGTTCCAGCTACTTGGAAAGCTGTGGTGGAAGGATCATCTGAACCCAGCAGGCTGAAGCTGTGGTGGCCGGGAGTGTGCCACTGCACTCCAGCCTGGGTGACAGAGTGAGATTCTAACTCAAAAAAAAAAAAAAAAAAAAAAAGCTGTGAAGGACATTATACACTGACAAAAAGTTCAATCTTATAAGAAGAAAATTATAAATATATGCACACCAACAACAGAGCCCAAAAACATAGAAAGGAAAGTTTGACAGAATTGAAAGGAGAAATATTTCTACAATATGCGTTGGAGATAACAATACTTCACACTTTCAATAGATGGAACAACCAGACAGATGATCAATAAGTATATAGAGGACTTGAATAACACTATGAACCAACTAGACCAAACAGACATATACAGAACACTCCACTCAAGAGCAGCAGAATACATGGAACATTCTCCAGGATAGATCATATGTTGGGCCATAAAACAATTTTTAATAAATTTTTAAAAATTGAAATCATACAAAGTATATTTTCAGATCACATTAGAATAAAACTAAAAATCAGTAACAGAAGGAAAACTAAAAAATTAATAAATATGTGAAAATTAAACAACATACCTTTTTAGAGGTTTGTTTTGTTTTGTTTTGAATTGGACTCTTACTCCATCGCCCAGGCTGGAGTGCAGTGGCACACTCATGGCCACCCCAGTGTCAGCCTGCTGGACTCCGGTGATCCTTTCACCTCAGCCTTCCAAGTAGCCAGAACTACAGGTACAAGCTACCACATCCGGCTAATTTTTTAATTTATTTGTAGAGACACAGTCTTGCCAAGTGACCTAGGCAGTCCTCTCCCTAGTCGGCCTCCCAAAGTGCTGGGATTGCAGGTTTGAGCCACTGTACCTGGCCACACCCCTTTTTTTTCAAAGGCTACTCAAGTGAAGAGTGGAAAAGGAACAAAGAAAACTGTAACTGGTTGTGATCAGTTCATTGCAAACAGCACTGCACTCAGACCAGCCACAACACACTCTTAAAAAATCAATGGGCTCTGCACAGTGGCTCACACCTATAATCTCAACACTTTGGGAGGCAGAAGTAGGAAGATCAGTTGGGTCTAGGAGCTAGAGATTAGTTAGGGCAACATGGCAAGACCCTGTTTCTACAAAAAAAAAAAAAAAAAACTGTCTGGGCTCGGTGGCTGAGCCTGTAATCCCAGCACTTTGGGAGGCCGAGGCAAGTGGATTGCCTGAGCCCATGGGTTCGAGACCCACCCGGGCAACTTGGCGAGACATCATCTCTACAATAAATCAAAAAATCAGCCAGGCGTGGTAGCGCATGCCTGTAATTCTGGCTACTCAGAAGGCTGAGGCGGAAGGATTGCCAGAGCCCAGCAGGTCGAGGCTGCAGTGGTCAGGGGCAGCCACTGCACTCCAGTCTGGGCAACAGAGTGAGACTCCAACTCAAAAAAAAAAGAGAATACAAAATGGTGCAGCCACTGTGAAAAAGGTAAGGCAGTTTTTTCTTCAAAAAGTTAAACAGAGTTATCCTATGATCCAGCAATACCATTTCTGGGTATACCCAAAAGAATTCAAAGCAAGAACTCAGATATCTGTACACCAGTGTTCACAGCGCCATTATTTACAACAGCCAAAAGATAGAAACAACCCAAATGTCCATCAGTGAATAAACAAAATGTGGTATATGCATACAATAGATTATTCAACTTTAAAAAGAAATTCTAACATAAGTTACAACCAATCTGGATGAATCTTGAGGACATGCTAAATGAAATAAGCCAGTCACAAAAAGACAAATATTGTGTGATTTCACATATATGAGGTACCTAGAATATTCAAATTCATAAAGACAGAAAGTAGAACAGTATTGCTGGGATCTGTGGCAGGGAATAATGGAGAGTTACGATTTAATAGGCACAGAGTCACAGTTTGGGAAGATGAAAGTTCTTAAAAATAGTAGTGATGGTGGCAAACAATGTAAATATACTTAATGCCCCTAAACTGTTCATTTAAATATCATTGCTGAGCATAGTGGTTCACACCTATAATCCCAGTACCAAAGTGGAGGCCAAGGTGAGAGGATCACTTGAGGCCAGGAGTTTGAGAACAACCTGGACAATAAATGTAAACTCTAGCTCTACAAAAAAAAAAAAAATTAATAGCCGGGCTTGGTGGCTCAGCCTGTAATCCTGCGCCTTGGGAAACTGAGGTGAGTGGATTGCCTGAGTCCGAGGGTTCGAGACCCGCCTGGGCAACTTGGTGAGATCTCATCTCTACAATAAATCAAAAAAATTACCCGGGCATGGTAGCGTGCACCTGTAGTTCCAGCTACTTGGAAGGCTGAGGTGGAAAAATCGTCGGAGCCCAGCAGGTCGAGGCTGCGGTGGTCGTGAGTGTGCCACTGCACTCCAATCTGGGCGACAGAGTGAGACTCCAACTCAAAAAAAAAAAAATTATCAAAATGGTAATATATTTACCATAATTTTTTTAAAACCCAAGCCAGGTGGCTCACACCTGTAATCCCAGTACTTTGGGAGGCAGAGGCGAAAGGACTGCCTGAGTCTACACACAGGTTTGAGACCAGCTTGGGTAACTTGGTAAAACCTCATCTCTACAATAAATAAAAAAATTAGCCAGGTGTGGTGGTGCATGCCTGCAGTTCCAGCTACTTGGAAGGCTGAGGTGGAAGGATCACCTGAGCCCAGCAGGTCAAGGCTGCGGTGGTCGTGAGTGTGCCACTGCACTCCAACCTGGGTGACAGAGTGAGAATCTGACTCAAAAAAAAAATAATAATAATAACCCAGCAAGATACTACTTCATACCTACTATTATTTAAAAGATGGAAAAATGACAAGTGTCAAGAACATAGAGAAATTGGAACCCTTATATATTTTTTGATGGGAATTTAAAATGGTGCAGCTGCTGTGTTAAACAGTATGGCAGTGACTCAAAAAGTTAAATGCAGAATTACCATATGTTCCATCAATTCCATTCCTAGGTACATTTCCAAAGAATTGAAAGCAGGGACTCAAAAAAATATTTGTACATACAATGTCCATTGTAACATTATTCACAGCAGACAAAATAGGTAAACAATTCAAGGTCTATCAACAGATGTAATAGATCAATAAAATGTGGTGTCTCTATACATACAATTAAATAGTAGCCATAGCCGGGCTCGGTGGCTCAGCCTGTAATCCCGCGCCTTTGGGAGGCTGAGGTGAGTGGATTGCCTGAGCCCGCGGGTTCGAGACCCGCCTGGGCAGCAAGACCTCATCTCTACAATAAATTAAAAAATCAGCCGGGCGCGGTAGCGCATGCCTGTAATTCCGGCTACTTGGAAGGCTGAGGCGGAGGGATCGCCGGGGCCCAGCAGGTTGAGGCTGTGGTGGCCAGGAGCGGCCACTGCACTCGTCTGGGCGACAGAGTGAGACTTCAACTCAAAAAACAAAAAAAACAAACAAACAAAAAAAATAGTAGCCATAAAAAAAGAATAAAATTCTGATACATGCAACGTCATGGATCAACCTTGAAACATTATGCAAAGTAAAATAAACCGACTTAAAAAGACAAATATTGGATCATTCTATTTATATAAGGTACTTAGATGGGAAAATTCATAGAGACAGAAGGTAAAATAAAGGATCCCAGGGGCTATAGAGAGAGAGGAATGGAGAGTTATTGTTTAATGGGTAGTGTTTCTGTTCGAGGTGATGGAAAAGTCCTGAAAATAGTGCTGATGATTATATAACATTGTAAATATCCTTAATGCCACTGAATTCTACACTTAAAAATGTTTAAAATAGCCGGGCTTGGTGGCTCAGCCTGTAATCTCGCGCCTTTGGGAGGCTGAAGTGAGTGAATTGCCTGAGCCCGCGGGTTCAAGACCCGCTTGGGCAACTTGGTGAGATCTCATTTCTATAATAAATCAAAAATTAGCCGGGCGTGGCAGCATGTGCCTGTAGTTCCAATTACTTGGAAGGCTGAGGCGGAAGGATCACTGGAGCCCAGCAAGTCGAGGCTGCGGTGGCTGGGAGCGGCCACTGCACTCCAGTCTGAGCGACAGAGTGAGACTCCAACTCAAAAAAAAAAAAAGGTTAAAACAATAAATTTTACATTATTTATATTTTATTACAACAAAAACAAATATATAGTTAAAAAAGAAAAAGTTAAAATCATAAATTTTATGTTATCTATATTTTACTATAATAAGAAAAAAAGGCAGCCATGTTCAGTGGCACATGGCTGTAGTCCCAACTGTTTAGAAAGCTGAAGAAAGGCCAGGCGTGGTGGATCAAGCCTGTAATCCCAGCACTTTGGGAGTGAGGCAAGAGGATTGCTTGAGCCCGTGGGTTCAAGACCAGCTTAGGCAACATGGTGAGACCTCATTTCTACAATAAATCAAAAAATTAGCCAGGTGAGGTGTGGTAGCACGCGCCTGTAGTTCCAGCTACTTGGAAAGCTGAGGTGGAAGGATTGCCTGAGCACAGCAGGTAGAGACTGCGGTGGCCAGGAGCGTGTTACTGTATTCCATCCTGGGCAACAGAGTGAGACTCCAACTCAAAAAAAAAGGAAAGCTGAGGAAGATTGCTTGAGCCCAGGAGTTTGTGATCAACCTGGGCAACATAACAAGACTCTGTCTCTTAGGGGAAAAAAACGAAAAATGTGGGAGCAGAGGGCCCATTCTGAATAATAAATAATAGCATTGAATCATAACCCAAAGGTTATTATCATTAGAGATAAGTCATGTTGTCATGTATCTCCTGATAAGATGTGATGAGGGTCTCTCACTTCTGTGATAGTCTTTCCAGAAACCTATAATCCCACTCTAATCATGAGAAAACAAATCCAAATTAAGGGACATTTTACACTTTTGACTCCTCAAAAGTGTCAAAGCCATTAAAAAAATAAGGAAGCTGGGCTCGGTGGCTCAGCCTGTAATCCCGTGCCTTTGTGAGGCTGAGGTGAGTGGATTGCCTGAGCCCGCGGGTTCGAGACCCGCCTGGGCAGCGAGACCTCATCTCTACAATAAATCAAAAAATCAGCCGGGCGTGGTAGCGCATGCCTGTAATTCCGGCTACTCGGAAGGTTGAGGCGGAAGGATCGCCGGAGCCCAGCAGGTTGAGGCTGCGGTGGCCGGGAACGGCCACTGCACTCCAGTCTGGGCAACAGAGTGAGACTCCAACTCAGAAAAAGAAAAAAATAAAATAAAATAAATAAGGAAAGCCGGGCTCGGTGGCTCAGCCTGTAATCCCGCGCCTTTGGGAGGCTGCGATGAGTGGATTGCCTGAGCCCACGGGTTCGAGACCCGCCTGGGCAGCGAGACCTCATCTCTACAAAAAAATCAAAAAATCAGCTGGGCGTGGTAGCGCATGCCTGTAATTCCGGCTACTCGGAAGGCTGAGGCGGAAGAATCGCCGGAGCCCAGCAGGTAAGGCTGCGGTGGCCAGGAGCAGCCACTGCACTCCAGTCTGGGCGACAGAGTGAGACACCAACTCAAAAAAAAATTAAGGAAAGAGAGAGACTGTCACAAACCAGAGGAGACTAAGGAAACATGATGACTAAACGCAGTGTGGTAACCTGAATTGGAACCTGGAACAGAAAAAAGAACATTGGTGAAAAAACTGATGAACTCCAAATAAACTCTATAGTTTACTTAATAGTATTGTACCAATGCTAACTTCTTAGTTTTGACAAATATACCATGATTATGTAAGATGTCAACATTGGGGAAGTTGTGTGAAGGGTATTGATAACTCTCTGTACCATCTCTGCAACTAGACTGTGAATCAACAATTATTCCAGCCAGGCACGGTGGCTCAAGCCTGTAATCCCAGCACTTTGGAAGGCAGAGACGAGAGGATTGCCTGAGCTCAGGGTTTCGAGGCCAGCCTGAGCAACATGGCGATACCTCATCTCGACAATAAATCAAAAAATTAGCCGGGCATGGTGGCACATGCCTGTGGTTCTAGCTACTTGGAAGGCTGAGGTGGAAGATCACTTGAGCCCAGCAGGTCGAAGCTGCAGTGGCTATGAGCGTGCCACTGCACTACAGCCTGGGTGACAAGAGTGAGACTCCGACTCAAAGAAAAAATAAAAAATTGTTCCAAACAAAAAGTGTATTTAAAAATAATAGGGCCAGGCATGGTGGCTCATGCCTATAATCCCAGCACTTTGGGAGACTGAGGTGAGAGGATTGCCTGAGACCATGTTCAAGACCAACCTGGACAACTTGGCAAGACCTCATCTCTTCAATAAATCAAAAAATTAGCCAGGTGTGGTGGTATGTGCCTGTAATTCCAGCTACTTGGAAGGCTGCGGTGGAAGGATTACCTGACCCCAGCAGATTGAGGCTGTGGTGGCTGTGAACGTGCCACTGCACTCCAGCCTGTGTGACAGAGTGAGACTCCAACTCAATAATAATAATAATAACAACAACAGCAGCAATAATAATAATAGAAGCCGGGTACGGTGGCTCACTCCTATAATCCCAGTATTGTGGTAGGCTAAGGTGAGAAGATTGCCTGAGCCCAGGGGTTGGAGATCAGCCTGGGCAACTTGGCGAGACCTTGTCTCTACAATGAATCAAAAAATTAGTCAGGCATGGTGGTACGTGCCTATATAGTTCCAGCTACTTGGAAGGCTGAGGAGGAAGGATCACCTGAGCCCAGCAGGTTGAGGATGCAGTGGCCATGATTATTCCACTGCACCAGTCCGGGCAACAGTGAGACTCCAACTCACAAATAAATTTAATTTAATAGCCGGGCTCGGTGCCTCAGTCTGTAATCCCAGCACTTTGGGAGGCTGAGGTGAGTGGATTGCCTGAGCCCGTGGGTTCGTGACCTGCCTGGGCAACTTGGTGAGACCTCATCTCTACAATAAAATAAAATAAAAAATTAGCTGGGCATGGTAGTGCACGCCTGTAGTTCCAGCTACTTGGAAGGCTGAGGCAGAAGGATCGCCGGAGCCCAGCAAGTCGAGGCTGCAGTGGCCGGGAGCGGCCACTGCACTCCAGTCTGGGTGACAGAGTGAGACTCCAACTCAAAAAAAAAAAAATTTAATTTAATTTAATTTAAACTTAAATACATATAATTGGTGGTGTGTCGTAGTTTACACCCATAATCCCAGCACTTTGGGAAGTCAAGGCAGGAGGACAGCTTGAGCCCAGGAGTTTGAGACCAGCCTAGGCAACATAGTGAGATCTCATCTCTACAAAAAAATTTTAAAATAGGCTAGGTGTGGTGGTACAAGCCTGTAGTCCCAGCTACTCGGGAGGCTGATGTGGAAGGATCGTTTGCACCCAGGAATGTGAGGCTATGTTGTGCTGTGATTGTGCCACTGCACTCCAGACTGGGCGACAGAGTGAGACCCTGACTCAGAAAAAAAAAACATAGAATTAAAACATTCAATAAAAATAACATAGAAGTGAAGAGAGGGTGTTAGTATTCTAAATTCTTTGAATTGCCTGGGAAAATGAGAAAAATGTTTAACCTTGAATTTGGTAAGTTACGGATACATATTTTAATTTCTAGGATAACCACAAAGAAATGGAAATGGGGTATGTATCGTCCAAACTGAGAGAAAAATGGAGAGACATAGAACATTTAACCAATTCTAATCAAGGCAAAAAATAAGAGAATAAGTAGATATTCTCTTAGTAGATAAAATAGTAGATAAAACAAAAAAGAAAACACTAAATACAATAGAGTTAATCTTCATTTCATCAGTAACTGTAACAATTTAAGTAAATTAACTGGTCCAGTTAAATAGAAAGATTATCAGACAGCATTTTAAAAAGCATAATTAAATTCTGTTTTCAAGAGACACATGTGAAACATAAATACACAAAGAAGTTTAAAGTAAAATGAAAGAAGAAAACAGAGCATGCAAACAGAAAAGTACTAAAGTACAGTACTCTTACAGGCGAGCTTAATTTCTGGTCTAACCAAAACAGCAATAGTTCTCTCAGCATGGGACTCGGGATGTCAGCAACACGGATCTACGGAAGTTTTGCGAATAGAGTAGCCATCAGAGCCGCGCCTGGCTCTCTGCATTCTTGGGCCTTTTGTCTCACAAGCTTCCTGTGACTATTATCACCCACTACTACCAGGGGTCGCTCTGCCTTCTCTTTTGCTAGGAGCTCCAAATCAGCCTGTCTGCATCTGCTAGGGGAATCTTTGCCCACTAGCTGAACACTTAACAGAATGGTCCTACATGGTCAGCAGGATCCCTGGATAGGAGAGCTTCTCCCTGTCCTTCGTTAAGCTAGGTTTGCTGGCGTGGCGAATACATTGCGATGTTCGACCAGTAAAATAACTCTAAACAGAGTCAGTCCAAACTATTAAGCAAACTCGGGTAGCCAGAAGCCTACCAGGTTTCTATAAAATGTGGTGAAAGCTCACCCCCTTCTCATGATAATAGTTCTGAAGTCACACCTCCTTGTATAGGTGATCAAGGAAGCACCTACGCTATCTTCACTGGACCAACTATGTCTCTCCGCTCCAGCTCAACTCAGCTACCGTCTCTGGCAGAAAGCTTGCCCTGGCCTGCTTCTGCCCAGGTCGGGAAGCTCCCACGGGGGTTCCGTCTAGTTAGGTTCTCATCACCCGTCTGGGTTCGGGGGACGGATCGCCTGGAGGGCCCACACTCCCCGGTCCTGAAGCGGTACTGGAGCTAACGCCGGGCCCCGATGCCGCGGTCACTCACCACTGCAGGTGAAAGATGTGGCCACAGTGGATGGCGGCCACGTCGCGAGAGTGGTCGAAGAAGTCGGAGCAAATAGTGCACAGCGCACGGATAGGCATGGTGGTGGGACTCAAGGGCCTCAGGTAGCCAAGGAAACGGCGGTGACCGCACCCCCCCCCGCGCCTCCACTGGCTTCAAATTTGGCTCCAACGCGCGACTTCCTGGAGCGGGCCGGAAGTGACAGCACCAAGTTGGGGCGGAGCCTAAATGCTTGGACTGAATTGGACAAACTCTCAGAGGTGGAACCAAGGGCGGGGCTTAGCCGCCCAGCGGCCGTAGAGAATCTTGGGGCGGAGCGTGGTTGCTCTCAGGCTTCTCCTGGGAGGACTGGGCCTATACCTCGAGAGCCCAGCGTTAGATTGGAGTGGGGAACGACGAAGGCGCTAACAGGGCTCTTTTCCAGGACAAGGCAGGGCGTTGTGGTCCCAAGCCAGAGCTGGCGTGAGGCAGGCCGGGTCAGGGCCCCTCAAGCTCTGTTCTTGCACTTCTGAACAGCCGAGAAAACTGCAGTCGCAAGGGAGTGGGACGATGAGTCCCTTGGGCTCTGGGCAGTGCTAGACCGGGTGCTGACAGTCTGTGGTTCCCATAGACCAAAAGAATACTCCACCCTCTCAGTTCTCTGTTCTGAGTGATTCTGGAAAGATGGACACACAGGTCCAACCCGTCAGGTCACTCCAAGCCAACCTTGGCTTAATCCAAGTAAGATATTGCGATCCCTGTGTTTGAGGACGCTAGGACAAGTACCTTTACTATCTCTTAGTTCCCAGGAGGATCATTTATGCCTGGGACTGTAGTAGGGCAAGAATTTTGGAATCCCAGATGCATCAGAGACCAGGGACTAGCAAACTTTTTATTATTCCTATATCAGAGAAGTTATCTTTAATGTCCTCCCTAAGAAAAAGCAGCAACCCTGTTGTGTTCACCCAGACCCACCTGGGCTGCAGTAAGTCTCCTTAAAGATTTTCATGTTTAGTATTTGTTGGAGTGTTACTCCTTCTCCCCAGAAGCTTTGTATTATGCAGAGCCGCATAATACAAAGCTGATCTGCTCCAGCTGAAGTAGGCCCAGCATGAGATTTCACTTTGGGCCTATGTGGAAAACACAGGTGTTCACAGGAAGAAGGAATCAACAGAGTAGCCTGGAACCTGAGTGCAATTCCCACCCTATACCCTCTTCCCAGCCCAGGGAAGCCCACTTTGGCTATGAGCAAGATCTCTCCCTGTGGTGGTTGGCTCTGGGTGGGTTCCAGCTCTATGCCCAACTCAAGAGCAAGGCTCCTTGGTCAACATGAGTCAGAACAGCAGCCCTTATTTGAACTCTCAGTCCTAACCCAGTCCAGAACCCATCACCCACATGGATTTCTAGAATCCAGAGGACCCCCACCACCACTGAGGAATACACTGTGGTGAGGATGATCTTCATTCTCAGCTGAAGAAATCCACAGGGTACTGAGTACCAGCCACTACCTGTGAAACTGCTCCCAGCTTCTCCCCTCCCCACTGCCTTCCAGGGGTTCCTCCCCAGTAGGACAGAGGAAGCAAAGGCAAGAGGATGGCCAGAGGCTTTGCAGGATGATGTTTATTTGCCAGGTACAGCAGGCACACAGTCCACTGACCTTCACACACCAGAGCAGACCCACAGGCATGCAGGGAGAAGGGCAGGACCACCACGGAGTGCCGAGCAAGGGCGAGGACCAGTGTGGCTGCCTGTCCAGGTTATGGTAGGGTCTGACAAAGGGAACCTGTCAGGAGCCTCCCTTGGGGAACTGGGGAGTCTTATTCTACTTCCTCATCCAAACAAAAGCAATTCAGTGTGGCTCTGAGGCACCTGGGCCTCTGATAGAAGTAATCTGTAGAAATAGAGGGGGTTCTCCATTTTGTTGTTGAATTGAGAGCAGAAAACCTGCCCCTATAAAAGAGAAGCCTCCAAATCAGATTATGGGGTATTGTCATGCAGCAAGCCCCCTGGGATGGAGAAGACTTGTGGGCTGAGCCTGTAGGGGAGAAGGAGGAAGGCATCTAGAAAGTGAGGGACTATCAGACCTCCCTGTTTTGCCCAGAGCATGGACACAGCTAGGTTGGAGCACTGAGTGCTGGGCCTATATACTGCCCTCCCAGGTCTCATTGCCACATCTTAATTGTTCCTCCTTTCTCTTAGAAGCTCATGAGGTTCAGGGTACAAGGCAGCCCACTGCAGAACTCAGGAGGACAATAAATAACACAAGGATTTAAGAGGGACTTCCCAGGGACAAAGATGGAAGCTTATACCCTCCTACTCATTATCTTCCACTTCTGAGGACCCCCAAAGCTAGCGAACAGTGCCCCCAGTCATGTGACCAGTCTTGATTTAAACATACTGCCCTGAATTTCTGCATCCTCTATACCAGCCTGTATCCACTCCTTTAGCAGCCCATACACCACAGGCACACACCATCATGTGCAGGAGCCTAAGACCACTGACAGAGCCTCGCTGGAGGACCAGCTCTCAGGGCAAGGCCACCAAAGTTTAGGGCCTGGGAGAGTATGGGACCTGCAGGACCTACCTAGGGGAATGGTGAGGCAAGAAGGAAAGGGGAAGGAGAGCAGGAGCCCCCTGAGTATCCCTAGAGCAGCATCCCACAGGGAACAGAAACTGGTGAAGCTAGCAAAAGACAGAAAAGCCACAAGGAATCCATGCAGGGGCTGGGGCCGGCCCTGCCTCTGGCCTGCCCACCACTCACACACATATACACAGGAGACTGCTCTCCCGTGGCCCCCAGACATGCCCCCCCCACTGGGATGTGGAGGCATAGGGGAGCGAGGGCATCATGCCAGTGACTCTATGTACAGTGAGAAGCCCCTCATCCACTCTCCCACCCTCCTGCCCATCCCCCGCCCCCCCTCACCAGGCCAGCCACTCAACTGGTCTCCTCCCTCTGAGACTCCTGGGCAAAGCCAGCAGCCTCTTCCCCTTTACAAGAGGGTGGAGCCGGGCCTGTGGTGCCTTCTGGGGCTGTGCTGTCCGGCTGGGCCATAGCCGGCTCAGGGGTGGCAGCTGCCTTGGCGGCCAGTGTGGCACTGCTTTGGGTGGTGGGCACAGTGCTCTCTTCTGTGGCTGGTGTGGCTCTCCCATCAGTGGCTGGAGTTGCGCTCCTGTCAGTGGCTGGGGTGACGCTCCCATCAGTGGCTGGGGTGATGCTCCCATCAGTGGCTGGGGTGACGCTCCCATCAGTGGCTGGGGTGATGCTTCCATCAGTGGCCGGGGTGGCACTACGGTCTGCAGAGGCCATATTATCACTCTTTGCAGCACAAGCAGCATCACCCTCTGTGGCTGGGGTAGCACTGCCCTCAGAGGCTGGGGCAGCTCCACTTGCTGCTGCAGCTGTGGCCCCACCTGCAGCCCCAGGGGTGGCAGTGTCTGTGGCTGAAGCAGACTGGGCTGCAGCCGTGCTGGACTGCTCTGGCGCCCGGAGCCGTTTCATGAGGGTGGTCACTCGGACAGCCTTCTGAAAAGAGGACAGTGAAGAAAGGCTTAGAGTAAGGCTAGCTAAATCCATTGCTTGGCAATGGCCAAACCCAGCCCCTTTCATGGTATCCCCAATCTGCCTCTGACCACGCCAGAGCCAGGGACCCAGCTGCTCAACACTTGCTTAAGGTAATGACAATAGCTACAGCCACACCCGATGGTCGGAGAAAAGCTTGTATATGGCTGCAGGGGTGTGAGGCAGGCAATAAACTATGAGTACCAGAAGGAACACTTGGGATTGGGCCTAAAAAGGGAGCTATTCAAGCCTTACCTTCCACTTGGCCCTGGCAAAGTTCTTTTCAATCTGGGCACAGACACCATCCTTGATGTTCTTATCAGAAGCAGCATTGCCGGAAATCCTGGGAAGGGTTGCAAGTGTGTCTGGCTCTAAGGGATTTGGGCCTTCGTGGAGACTCTCCCAGCCCTTCCCTGTGGGATCCAGGAACTACCAGGTGGCCTGAGCTGGCCTGAGCTCTGGATGCTCCCCTCCACACTCAAGGCCTCAAAGGATGGGGCCTACTAGGTGTGAGGAAGACAGAAGTCAGCTGAGCTCAGTAGCTCACATCTACAATCCCAACACTTTGGGAGGCTGAGGTGAGAGGATTGCCTGAGCTCAGCGGTTCAAGACCAGCCTGGGCAACTGGTGAGACCCCCATCTCTACAATAAATTTTTTTTAAAAATTAGCTGGGCATGGTGGCACGTGCCTGTAGTTCCAGCTCCTTGGAAGGCTGAAGCAAAAGGATCGCCTATCACCTAAGCCCAGCAGGTTGAGGCTGCAGTGGCCGAGAGCATGCCACTGCCCTCCAGCCTGGGTGACAGAGTGAGACTCCAACTCAAAAAAAAAAAAAAAAAAAAGACAAAGGTCAAGAGAGCCCTGGCCTCTTCCACTCCCCTGTGGGCCCTGCTCACCACTCATGGGAGATGGCCTCTTCTGCAGTGATCCGCTGGTCTTGCTCCACCTCCATCAGCCTTGTGACCAGGTCTTTGGCTAGGGACAAAATCAGGGAGGAGCTACGCATGGGAGCCCCATCTCTATGTCTAAAGGCAATGAATGGGCTGGGGGGCAAGAGCACAATCCAGCAGAAGAAGCTGAGAGCAGTGACCCCTCCCTACCACCTGTATTCTACCAAGTGCTGGGTACCTCCTCACCTGCCTGTGAAATATCATCCCAGTATGGAGAGTCAAATTCATAGTCACCAGCCAGGATCTTGCGGAAGAGATTCTTATCATGGTTCTCATAGTCATCTTCTTCTACCTCCTCATAGAAGGGTGGGTTGCCTGAGAGGCTGCATGGGGGAAGGGTCACACAGGAAGGCCACAGACATGATACCCGCCCCTCCTGGCTGTAAGCCTGCTCATCTGTCTGTCCACTCACAGGATGTACATGATGACTCCAATGGCCCAGCAGTCCACAGGACGTCCATACCGCTGCCGGCCTACCACCTCCGGGGCTATAAACACAGTGTCCATCTGCTGGTCAGTATCAGGCCTGGCCAGGTCTGGTACCATCCATGCCCACTTCCTGGGATGGCAGGTCTGGTACTACCCATGTCCACTACCTTGGATGGAATCTTTCTTCCCCTGCCCAAAGCCATTTCCTGAAGGCTGCCCCTCACCCTGCCCCTGCCCCACTCCTTGCTTGCCCAGATACTCGGGGGTCCCACAGGGCTCCTTGATGAGACCATTCTCTAGCTTAGCCAGGTGGAAGTCACTGATGACAATCTTCGAGTTCTTCAGTCGGTTGTAGTAAACCAGGTTCTCCAGCTGCTCCAGTCAGGATTGCATGTGAATGAGCAGAAGACACCATGAGGGCCTCAGAGGCAAGACCAAGGCCCCAAGGTGCTGCCCACCCCAGCCCCAGACCAGCTGCCAATCAGCCCTTTGCCTCTGTCTCTGGACTCACCTTGAGGTTCCTGTGCACAATCTTGAGTGAATGCAAGTAGGCCACGGCCTCCAGGACCTGCCGTACCACGTTGCTCGTGTCTCGCTCCGAGTAGTAGCCCTGGTCCAGGATCCAGTCAAACACCTCCCTCCCCGTGGCCCTGAGGGACACCAGCCCCTGAGCCCGGCGTGGGCAGAACCGGGGGTGGGGCAGGAGCACTTGGGCAGGCTGCCTGCACCAGGCAGCTGGCTGGGCAAGGCACAGGGACCTGGGACCCCAAGGGTCCAGAAAGGGGGTTTTCCTTAGCTGCAAAAGATGGAACAGGTGAAGGCCCTGGGGACTAGGGAATCCTGGGACCCCAGACCCACACTCACAGCTCCAGAAAGATGAAGTACTCCTTGCGGGTCACAAACACATCCACCAGTTGCAGGATATTGGGATGCTTCACCCTGGCGACAGGGAGAGGAGCCAGTAGTTAGAGCTACCTCTCTGCTACCTCCTACCCCACCTTGACCCTGGGCCTCACACTCACATCTTGAGGATGCCTATCTCGTTCTTGGCTGCTTTCCGCACCTTGCGGCCATCCCGCTTCTGGAACTTCTTGCAGGTGTGTAGCTTGCCTGTCGTCTTGTCCTTGGCCCGGAAGATTTCACAGAACTCTTCACTGCAGCCGACAGGCACCCACTCAGCCCTGGCCTTCGTGTGGGTTGCACTCCGCTCCCGCTTCCCCAGCCCTTGCCCACCAGCCCACCCACCCTTGCCTGACAGGCCCGGCACTCACGTCTTGATGACCTGTCCCAAATCATATCTGTCAGTCACCTCCGATGGCTGGTTATAGTTCTTTTTGTCGCCCAGAGTCACACACCCAAACGGCATTGCCAGGCTCTAAGCTGTGGGCAAGATGGGGTCTGACTCAGCTCTACCACTTCACTTCTCCCCACAACATAGAGGTGCCTTTGGGAGACCCCAACCTGGCTCAGGCCAAGCCAGGGGCAGAACCAGACACCAGGAGGGGCTAGAAGGCTCTGAGCCGATCCTTGCTCTTCTCAGTTTTACTGCCTGAACTCCAATAGCCCCACACACAAAAAATGTATTAAACTGACATATCAAGGAATAGTTTTCCATAACACACACTCAAAACAAGACATCAATTTCTTGAAGTTTCAGTTATTTCACAGATGAAGGGGGCTATAATCACCCACCCATCAGATATCTATCTCTGAAGATCTGGAGCTACCAAGTGTTGGCAAAGATATGAAGAATGTGAGCGCTGCTGGGAGAGGGCAACTCTTCCCTTTGGAAAGCAGTTTAGTATAACCACTAGAGTCAAACAGACATACCCTATCAACCTGCAATTGCATTCCTAAACATATGCGCTATAGAAATGTATACGCTTGTGCATCAGGGCACTCATACAAGAATGCTTCTAGCTGGGCACAGTGGCTCAAGCCTGTAATCCCAGCACTTTGGGAGGCTGAGGTGAGAGAATTGTCTGAGCTCAGTGGTTGGAGACCAGCCTGGGCAACTTGGAGAGACCTTGTCTCTACAATAAATCAAAAAATTAGCCAGGTATGGTAGCTGTAGTTCCAGTTACTCCAAAGACTGAGGTGGAAGGATCACCTGAGCTCAGCAAGTCAAGGCTGTGGAGGCCATGAGCATGCCACTGCACTCCAGACTGGGTGACAGAGTGAGACTCTAACTCAAAAAAATAAAAAAGAATGCTCTACCGGCCAGGCTCAGTGGCTCATCCTGTAATCCCAGCACTTTGGGAGGCCGAGGCAAGTGGATTGCCTGAGTCCGCGGGTTCGAGACCAGCCTGGGCAACTTGGCGAAACTTCGTCTCTACAATAATAAATAAATAAATAATAGCTGAGTGTGGTAGTGCACGCCTGTATTTCCAGCTACTTGGAAGGCTCAGGCAGAAGGACCGCCAGAGCCTAGCAGGTCCGTGTGTATGCCACTGCACTCAAGTCTGGGCGATGAAGTGAGACTCCAACTCAAAAAAAAAAAAAAAAAAAAAGAATGCTCGTAGTGGCCATATTACTAATTGCCAAAAACTGGAAACAGCCCAAATATCCAGCAGCAGGATGTATTGTGGTAGACCCACACAATGGAATATTATACAGCAAAGGAAATGAAGGAGCTACAGCTATACTCAACCACACGAAGAATCTTTTTTTTTTTTTTTTTTTTGAGTTGGAGTCTCACTCTGTCGCCCAGACTGGAGTGCAGTGGCCGCTCCCGGCCACCACAGCCTCGACCTGCTGGACTCTGGCGATCCTTCCGCCTCAGCCTTCCAAGTAGCTGGAATTATAGGCATGCGCTACCATGCCCGGCTGATTTTTTGATTTATTGTAGAGATGAGGTCTCGCTGCCCAGGCGGGTCTCGAACCCGCGGGCTCAGGCAATCCTACTCACCTCAGCCTCCCAAAGGCGCGGGATTACAGGCTGAGCCACTGAGCCTGGCTCACACGAAGAATCTTGAAACACAAAGTTAAGTGAAAAAAAACACAAAATAATATGTATAATATAAGACTATTGATAAAGAGTTCAAACAGGCAGAACTAACATGCTGTGTAGGGATACAAATACGGTAGTATGCCAAGTGCAGTGGCCCACTCCTATAATCCTCAAGGCGAGAGGACTGCCTGAGCTCAAGGGTTCAAGACCAGCCTGAGCAACATGGCAAGACATTGTCTCCACAATAAATCAAAAAATCAGACGGGCGTGGTGGCGCATGCGTGTGGTTCCAGCCACTTGGAAGGCTGAGGCAGAAGGATCTCTTGAGCCCAGCAGGTCAAGGCTGTGGTACCTGTGAGCATGCCACTGTACTCCAGCCTGGGCAACAGAGTGAGATTCTTACTCAAAAAAAAAAAAAAAAAACAGAAAAAAAAAACAGCAGTAGAACTATTTTTTTAAAAAAGCTAGGAAATGGCCGGGCTCAGTGGTTCAGCCTGTAATTCCAGCATTTGGGAGGCCAAGGTGAATGGATTGCCTGAGCCCGCGGGTTTGAGACCCACCCACCCGGACAACTTGACGAGACTTCGTCTCTACAATAAATCAAAAAAAATTAAACCAGGCTCGGTGGCTCAGCCTGTAATCCCAGCGCTTTGGGAGGATGAGGTGAGTGGATTGCCTGAGCCCATGGGTTCGAGACCCGCCTGGGCAACATGGCAAGACCTCATCTCACTGTAGTTCCAGCTACTTGGAAGGCTGAGGCAGAAGGATTGCCGGAGCCCAGCAGGTCGAGGCTGCGGTGGCCAGGAGGGTGCCACTGCACTCCAGTCTGGGTGACAGAGTGAGACTCCAACTCAAAAAAAAAAAGTAGCCTGAGCCCACGGGTTCGAGACCAGCCTGGGCAATTTGGTGAAACTTCGTCTCTACAATAAATAAATAAATAAATAATAGCTGGATATGGTAGTGCACGCCTGTAGTTCTGGCTACTTGGAAGGCTGAGGTGGAAGGATTGCCGGAGCCCAGCAGGTCGAGGCTCGGTGGCCGGGAGGGTGCCACTGCACTCCAGGCTGGGTGACAGAGTGAGACTCCAATTCAAAAAAAAAAAAATTAGCCTGAGCCCACGGGTTCGAGACCAGCCTGGGCAATTTGGTGAAACTTCGTCTCTACAATAAATAAATAATAGCTGGATGTGGTAGTGCACGCCTGTAGTTCTGGCTACTTGGAAGGCTGAGGCGGAAGGACTGCCAGAGCCCAGCAGGTTGAGGCTGCAGTGGCCAGGAGTGTGCCACTGCACTCCAGTCTGGGCAACAGAGTGAGACACCAACTCAAAAAAAAGCTAGGAAATAAGCATCAAGAGTCAGATGATGGTTTCTTCTAAGAGAAAAGGAGGGGTTATGATTGAGTCAGGACACACAGACCGATTCTGGAAGACCTATTTCTTTTTTTTTTTTTTTTTTAGTTGGAGTCTCACTCTGTCATCCAGACTGGAGTGCAGTGGCCGCTCCCGGCCACTGCAGCCTCGACCTGCTGGGCTCCAGCAATCCTTCCGCCTCAGCCTTCTGAGTAGCCGGAATTACATGCGCGCGCTACCACGCCCGGCTGATTTTTTTATTTTATTGTAGAGATGAGGTCTCGCTGCCCAGGCGGGTCTCAAACTCGCGGGCTCAGGCAATCCACTCACCTCAGCCTCCCAAAGGCATGGGATTATAGGCTGAGGCACTGAGCCCGGCTATTTCTTTTCTTTCTTTTTTTAGAGATGGGTCTTGTTATGTTGCCCAGGTTGGAGTGCAGTGACTATTCACTCACTACTGATCAGCATGGGGGTTTTGACCTGCTTCATTTTCTACCTGTAGTTCCAGCTTCTCTGAAGGCTGAGGCAGAAAGATCACCTGAGCTCAACAGGTCAAGACTGCAGAGGCCGTGAGCATGTCACTGCGCTCCAGCCTGGGCAACAAAGTGAGACTCCAACTAAAAAAAATAAAAAAGAATGCTCTACCAGCCAGGCTGGTTCACCCCTCCTTAGGCAATCTGGTAGTCCCAGCTCCCAGGGCATCACCATACTGATGCCAAACTTAGTATGGATACCCAATTGATACAGCACACTATAGCCCAGAACTCCTGGGCTCAAATGATCCTCCTGCCTCTGCCTTCCAAGGTACCCACAATACACCTAGCTGGAAGACCTATTTCTGAACCTGAGAGGTGGTTAGGTGTTTGCTTTATAATAATTTGTAAAAATGCAAACTTGGGACACATTCCTAGATTTTTGTTATACTTCCACAAAAAAAGTGTGAATAAAAAAACAAGGCCACCCATACTTAAGAATACTTGGTAGCTATTAGAAAAAAATGTGCTGCTGTAGGACAGTTACTAAGTGAAAAAGCAAGGGACAAAATGGTGGGTAGAAGGTGCTGCTATTTAGATACGTTTTTTATTTATCTATTTATTTTTTAGTTAGAGTTTCACTCTGTTGCCCAGGCTGGAGTGCAGTGGCACGTTTATGGCTACCGCAGCCTTAGTCTGTTAGGCTCAGGTGATTCTTCTGCCTCAGCCTTCCAAGTAGCTGGAATCACAGGCACACACTACCACATCTGACTAATTTTTTTGATTTATTGTAGAGATGAGATCTCATCAAGTTGCCCAGGCTAGTCTCAAATCCTTGGGCTCAGACAATCCTCTCACCTCCACCTCCCAAAGTGCTGGGATTACAGGTATGAGCTACCACATCCAGCTGGGTAAATTTTTTTTAAAACTTAAACTCTTTTCTGGAATGACACTGAAGGAAATAAGAGTTATTTCGGAGCCAGGCTCGGTGGCTCAGCCTGTAATCCCGCGCCTTTGGGAGGCTGAGGTGAGTGGATTGCCTGAGCCCGCGGGTTTGAGACCCGCCTGGGCAGGTGAGACCTCATCTCTACAATAAATAAAAAAACTAGCCGGGCGTGGTAGCGCACGCCTGTAATTCCGGCTACTTGGAAGGCTGAGGCGGAAGGATCTCCGGAGCCCAGCAGGTCGAGGCTGCGGTGGCCGGGAGCAGCCACTGCACTCCAGTCTGGGCGACAGAGTGAGACTCCAACTCAAAAAAAAAAAAGAGTTATTTCGGGCAAATAACTGAATATCAAAGGGGCATATTTATATCTTTTGTTTATTACCTTTCTGTTAGAAATTTTACTATGATTACTTCGATGGATTCAGTAAATACTGCTTTCAGACACAGTGCTTGGGGTATTCTTCAGAGAGGAGAATCTGTGTGGAAAGGTGAGGAAAAGCTTTGAGAAAGAGCCAGCATTAGGACTAGGCCTTGGAGGGGAAAGATTTGCCAGGAGGCATGCAGGGGTGATAGGAAGAAGAAGACGAGACTGCCTAGTGCTTCACTGCTGGGATTCATAGGAGACCTGGGCTGTCAGGCCCAAGTGTGAGGACCCCAGTCAGATACAGCTGACTCAGTGGGCTCCAGGCACTCTTTTCACCTGGGGTACGATGCCAACAGTTCTGCAAACCTTTGAGTTACAGCCCAATCCTCATCTATAGTGCTGAGTAGGCTGGCTCCAGCACCCAAAGGAAAAGGTACTCACAGACCTTGCTCAGAGGTGGAGGGTGGGAGGGTGACTGTCTCTAGACCTTTGCAGATCTGACTCCAGAATCTGCCTCCATAATGCCTGGTCAGTGTGACAATGGATGTGAAAGCAAGCTCTGCACTGAGGCTGCACTGAAATTGTTCTGCCTCTGCTGACTGTGCGGGTTCTCCCTCGACACCAGTTAGCACTTGCTATGTGCAGGGCCTAAGGTGGGTACCTAGTTGTTCCCCAACCTAAAGGCACTCACAACCTCAGGAGAGTGGAGAAGGGAGAAGGGAGGAAGCCACCCCCAGAGGTGGTGGCTTGGCAAGATGGACTCTGCCAGCTGGAGTCAAAGACAAGGACCCAGACAAGCCCATGGACAACCCTGGCTGCTGCTTGCTTTCTCCCAGGCAGAGGCCAGCCACGTAGGAACCACAGCCCTGGAACTTCTCTCTCAAATTTTGCCCTCAGCATCAGGGAACAAATTCCATCATTCCCTCATCTTGGTTGATTGGGCTCAGAGAATACAAAAGCATTTCATCAGCGTTATTCAAGCCATGGCTTAAGCCATCTTGTGAAACATCACAGAGGCAAACAAGAGAGGCTTTGAAGATCATCACTAACTGCATGTCTTTGACGCCATGGCCACAGCCAGGTTCCTGCGTCCACTGGGGAGGAGCAGGTAGCTGGAATCCCATTCTCACAGCTGAGAGCAGAGGCACAGCCACCCACTATTGCTGGCCACATATCTCCACACCATAACATTTGAGGGAGGGGGCCTGCATTGGTCCCCTCATTGACTCTAATGGGCAGTGATTCCTGTCCCAGGCTGAAGTCTCAGGGTCATGTACTGGGCAGGAGAGTGATACTTCAGTCTGCCAGTCTCTCAGGAGGGCTGAGCGGCATCTCTATCCCAGCTCTGTTGCTTTGCTTACACCAGTCCCTCTGGCAGGAATGCCCTTCCCCCAAAGTCTCTCTTCAGTATCTTATTTGTCACGGCAGAGTTATTTATAACATTTAAAAAATTCAGCAACTACCTAAATGTCCTACAACAGGTGACTTGCCAGCTTGACTGTGTCCATTCAATGGTAGGAAGTGTAGGCACTGGCAGGAGAACTGCCCACCCTGGCTTTCTTGTGAATCAGCCTCCACATGAGCAAGGTGCTGAAACCAGAGCTGAATCTCTTCTTTCATTGTGATTTCTGACATTATGATGTTGTTCGTGCAACAAATTGTCTAAAACAATCCTGATGCTTCAAGGCCAGACTCAAAATGGCCCTTTTCTGCGATACCTTCCACAACCTCCACCCTCCCCCTCCCCCAGTTCAACAGCTCCCGGCTCTGCCAGCATAGCGTGGGTGGGGAGGTTTTGTGTATGCCTGTCCCTGATCCTGGCCCCAGTTTTCGGCTATACATAAGCATTTATTCCCACCGGGACCCAGGGCTGGTCTTAGGGTCTGTCTTTACCACAAAAAGCTGGGCATCTGCTCACAGTAACAGTCTAGAGTCATGTCCTGCAGGTCTCAAGGCTGGGGCAGGGACAGATCTGTCTCCCCTGCCTCCTATATGGCTGCCCAGATTTCAGCCAGTCACTCCTCCTCCTCCTCACCAGTCCAAATGTACTCACTTTGGCCCCTAGACCTGGCCTCAGGGCAAAGAAAGGAGAAAGGGGGGCCCTACTTCCAGTTAATGTCTTGGTCCCCTCTACCCCACCTACTCCACCATCTGCTACCCACTGCTGCTCCCTGGGAGACTTCAGGTGTGTGCACGAAGCCCCTGGTACCTGCCTGCAACAAAGGGGACTCTGGCCCTAAAGCTGGGAGGAGCAACCAAGGGACAGCTCTCAGAACAGAGGGAGGCTGGGCTAAAAGGAATTTGCACTTTTCACCCCCATGGCCCAGATCCAACATCCAACAGTAGAGAGAGAACTCCCTTCCCAGAAATACAGGACCTGGGCTCTACTTCAGATCCACACTGGGCCATGGAAGGGCACAGGAGCCCCACAGCAGCCATTTTCCAGAAGATGTGACTCCCTCCACTCTCTGCAACAGAATTGAATGGTGTGCACTCAGGGCTGCCCAAAGGGAGTTTAGCGGGGAGTACCTAGCTTGGAGCTGCCACTGCCCTACAACTGGCTCTCAGGGAGCCTGAGGGCCAAAAACTCCCCAGTGACTGCCTACTCCTGGGGACTGACCACAGGGCACAGGGAACTGAGCCTCAGGCAACCCTTAGGGAGCCTCTGTCTGTTGGTACCCTGGTAATAAAGGGTCCCCTAGGGGCTCTAGTGCATCTTTACACAAGTCTGGTCCAAGGAAAGCCCAAGCAGGACAGAGGCCAAGAGGTTCAGAGGCCCCACATCAGGTTCCTGTCCCCTCCTCCACTGAGGTCAGCCTGGTTCAGGCCTCACCTTTCACGGACATATACTGGAGTTTCCTGCTGCACTGGTCTCCTGCCATATGGGGCTCTAGAGTTTGCAGTAAATCTACCTTCTAAGGACTGTAGGCAACACCTCCCAATTTAGTGGCAGCTGTGAACACCAGGCTGCAGGCACCCCCCCCTTCTGCTCTCCTCTCTCAAGAACTGGGGTTGGTTTTCCTGCTGCCATGGACATGTCCAGGCCCAAGCCCTGCCTAACTCACAGCTGAGGCGTCACCCACAGGACCAGGGGAGCTAGAGACCTCACTCAGGTCTGGGGTCAGGAGGCAGGGCTAAGCTTCTAGACCACCACCCAACTGCTTTACGGGACTGGTCAGTGGGTTGCCCCAACTAGGCCTCAACCTCCAGCTAAACCATGGTCAGCAGTTCCTGGAGCTGAATTTCTCCCATTTAATGAGGGCGTATGGGGAGGGGGGAATCTCTCCATTATTTGGGGAGAGCATGCAGTCCAGTACTAAACCCAGAAAGACAGCCCTAAACATGCAGGCAGAGCCAAGAGCCAATTGGCCCCTCCCAGGCACTTAGGATCCCAATCTTTCAACCCCTGAAGGAGAATCCACTGAAGGCCCTGCTTCTCGGTGAGTGGAGGAAGGGAAATACAGAGGAAGGTACTAGAGTAAAAGGTTGCTATGGTGATGGAAGTTTTAAAAAAAAGGGAGGGGGAGGGGAGAGGTGTTGGTCAGATTTTTTCTTCTTTTTTTGAGTTGGAAGTCTCACTCTGTCGCCTAGACTGGAGTGCAGTGGTACACTCAAGGCCACTGCAGCCCTTGACCTGCTGAACTCAGGTGATCCTTCTGCCTCAGCCATCTAAGTAGCTGGAACTACAGGTGTATGCCACAACGGCTGGCTAATTTTTAATTTATTTACTCATTGTAGAGACGAGGTCTGGCTAAGTTGCTTAGGCCAGGTCTCTAACCCCTGAGCTCAGGCAATCCTCTCACCTCCACCTCCCAAAGTGCTGAGATTATAGGCATGAGCCACTACACCTGGCTAGGTTCCTTCTTCAAGAATTTCCAGCTTGGGTGCTGTGTCTATAATTATTTTATATATATATATATAAATAATTTCCTGAGCGTTTGGCCTGGCTCCTTCCCCAAGGTTCTATCTACAATTTTTTTTTTGAGTTGGAGTCTCACTCTGTTACCCAGACTGGAGTGCAGTGGCATGCTCCCGCCCACTGTGGCCTCGACCTGCTGGACTCCAGCAATCCTTTCACCTCAGTTCTCCAAGGAGCTGGAACTACAGGCGCGCGCTACCATGCCCGGCTAATTTTTTTTATTTATTGTAGAGATGAGGTCTCACCAAGTTGCCCAGATGGGTCTCGAATCCGCGGACTCAAGCAATCTACTCGCCTCAGCCTCCCAAAGTGCTAGGACTACAGGCTGAGCCACTGAGCCCAGCCCAATTTTTTTTTTTTTTAATTAGCAGGGTGTGATGGTGTGTGCCTGCAGTTCTAGCTACCCAGGAGGCTGATACAGGAGGATCATTTTAACCCAGGAGTTTGAGGCTGCAATGAGCTGTGATCACCATTCTAGCCTGGGTGACAGAGTGAAATCGTTTCTCTTAAAAAAAAAAGATCATCAACAAGGGTACATGCATAATGAACATTTGTATACCTAACCCTGAATTGTACCCCACATCTTTAAAATTAAAATAAAAATTAAAAAGAAAGAAAATAAAAAGGGGAGGAGGGGGACAGAAAGATTTTAGGAAAAAGATAGAGGGGTAGACAGAGACAAAGAGAGACAAAGGCAGAACCTGTGATGGAAGAGGAGCAAGGAGGTGACAAAGTAAAACGGACAGGCACAAGCGGGAGGAAAAGAGGTGGGCGGGAGTTCTGAAGGGAGTGCCTGGAAGAGCCTTAAGGCCTCTAAGGCCAGGAGCTATCCGTGGTACCTAGACCTTTGAGACTGCACCCTCCTGCATCCTCCAGCCATACACTGAACTTGGTGTGGGAGGCACAGCTGAAAAGAGGCCAGCTTGTTGGAGACTCTTGATGGAGAAGAGGCCAGATGTTGCAGCTCCCAGTCAGGAAAGCCTCCTGCCCCTCTCTCTGCCATCGCAGCTGCATAGGTAAGGCAGGTCCAACATGTTGAAGGCTGAAGCATGAGGGGATGGAAACGAGGCTCTGAGATCTGCCTGCTTCCCTTTATAGTCCCTCTTCTCAGTGGACCCAGCTGTATCTAGAACCCCCCCGCCAGCCAACCCCCCTCATCTGCTGTCCTCTCCAGGCCTTGGGTCCCCAGGGCCCCTCTCACATATCATCTTAATCCCCTGTTCCACCCCCAGCAGATCCTGTCAGGAAGGCCAGAAACAGCACCACAAGCAACCCAGAAACAGGATAACAACTGCACCTCACCTCCCCTCCCCATACCTCAGTTTCCCTGAATAGAGATCATGGACTCGTGGCCTTCTCCCAGGGCAGAAGACTGCTTGCCTGCCTGTGAGTGGTGGCCAGAGCATAGGGTTGAAAAGGAGGGCTATCAAAGATATGTGAACAGCCAACCTAGGGAACCTGGGGGTTCACACCAAGTGCTATAAAAGAAAAGGAGACCCCTGCCCTACCCTGGAGACCAGCCTGACTCTGAGGGGAGACGCCAATCTCCCAGTTGAGGAAACTGAAGCCTAGAAGCCGCTGGAGCTGGCAGGAATCAACTCTGAGGGTGGGGGGAGGGCACCAGGTCTCTGAAGGCAGTCCTGGGGGCTCAAAGCCTGTGCTTGGGGGTCAGGGGGCACAGGACAAGGGCTAGAGTACAGCAGACTCTGAGCTTTTAGTGTGGGACAGAGGGCCCTGATCCTTAAAAAGGAACCTGGTGGAGCAGGCTCTGGCTGGTGGGGGTGCGGACAAAAGCAATTTGGCAGAGCCATGGGGGGAGGGGGCTGGGGCTCAAGAGCCCAGGGTCTCTATGTCAGACAGTACAAGCTGGGGAAGGCAGAAGCTCATGCTATCGCTATGCCTTCCACCCACCCCAGCCAGGGGCCATGCTCCCCACTGCGGTGCCACCCTGACCCCTTCCCCAGTGCTGCTGGTTCGCCCCCGCTGGCACAGCAACACACATGCGGAAGGCACACGTGTGAGCACCAAGCCCCGCACCTCCCAGCAGGATCATATGCGCCCCCGCCCCCACCGCGCACGTGGGTCCGTGCACTGGACCCCCGGCTGTCCCCCAAGTGAAGGTTTAGAAACTGGATTTTGGCGGGGGGGGGGGACTGCTGGTTCCCAGGGGCTTGGAGCCTCCTCCCCCACCCCGCGGCAGCCCCGCCCAGCCCCCTCCGGGTTGTCGACCATAAAGAACTCTCCGTTGTCATGGAAATTAGTGACTGCTAAACGGGAGGGAGGGGGCCCGGGAACAGTTGGGAGGGGCTGGAGGCGGCTCTGGGAACGGGGAGGGACGGCTCAGCTATCGGCCCCTACCCTCATGGGGGACCACGAATCTTCGAGGGTTAATGTTTTCACAATTCGAAGCTGCAGAGGCTTCCTCCTAGGACCCCCAGGCAGTCCGAGGTAATGGGGAACTTTAGCCCGACCCCGCACGCGGTCCCCCAGATCTGCAGAGCCCGCGCGCTCTGCCCCCGCCGGGACCTCAAGCCCTCGCGGCGCCCCCGCGCACTCTGCACCCCGATCCTCGAACAGGGAAGCAATCCCCCAAGGCCCCCCAAACGTGTGTTCGGGAGGCGACCCCCGCAAGCCCGGCCCGCCCCGCACCTGCAGCGCCGGTTGGTCACAGGGAGGAAGTGATCGCGGGATCAGCGGGGCGCCGAGGGCTCCGGGGATGGCGGGCAGAATCCGCTCCGGGCACGCGGGGCAGACGCGGCGCCAGATGCAGCCGCTTCGGCTAGCGAACCTCCAGCATCGCCAACCGCTTGCCGGCACCGGATTCGCACCCCGGGCCGGGGGCGGGCTGGGGGCGGGGCCTCCCAACCGGCCCCGCCCCGACCCTGGCGGAGCCTAAGGCCAGAATCCCACTTGAGAGCGGGCGCACGCGGGGTGGCAGCAGTGCTGGTGAGCATTGCCCTGCTTGGCCCTGGCCAGGTTCTCAGCAGCTCCCTTAGGCCCTCGGACTCCCGACCCCACAACAAGGGATGAGGAGGCCTTCCTGTGCCCAATGTAGAGGGTGGGGAATTAAGAGTAGGGGAAAAACCCGATTAGGGGGAAAGCTGCACGGGAGTCTCTTGGCAGCCAGTAGTACCTAAGGGACCAGGGCTTTGGCTAGCTCCCCAAACCTGTCCCTAAAGGCAGGACCCTCTTAGAAAAGCTACGTGGGCAGTTGCTAGGCAGGATGCCCCACAGACTGGCATCCATCCCTTAGCTAAGAGCAGTAAACATACAGAGGTATGTGTAAGTAGTCAGTGTGTAACACAGCAAGAGCCCCAGACCGTGGTGGCAGAGCCTCCTATCCCACCCCAGTCCTCAACTTTTGCACGGCCACGGTCTTTCACAACCATAAGTCCCAGTCAGGGTGGCTGGCTCAGTCAGCCCCCTCCTGTGTGGCACCAAATATCCCAAACTATAAAAGTCACCTAAGGGAGGAGGCTCAGAACTCCTAGGAAGAAGTTTTGAAGGAAGTCCTTGGCCATTTCCCTGTCCCTTGTCAATGAGGCACAAGACCCGATGCCTGCCCCACTCCCCTCACAAGCCTGGAAGACCATACTAAAGCCAGTATTTGAAAGCCAGACATATGCCTTTCAGTGTCTGGAGTTGGGCTCCATCCTACCCCATCTCTCCCAGTGAGTCTTCTAACCCTGCTGAGGGATGGCGGGGAAGGGGCTATGGATTGGGGTCATCCTCAAACCCTCAGCCATGTTGAGGGAGGCTTCCCTGCATGGCTATCCATGACTGATAACAGGAGGGACTCTGTTCAAGTGAAGAAGTTGGGGCTGGAACTGGAAGGCTAGTCTGGGAAATGACGGCCTCAAACAAGGTCCCTCAATATCTTCCTCCAGAGGAATAATTCCTTCACATTATTTCCTGGCTTTGAGTTACCTCCTCCAAGCCAGGCTGGTGCCACCTCCGGGCTCGTGGTCTCAGTCACGGCACCAATCCCACCCCTGATAAGGAATCTCCTGGCAAGCTAGGCACCTGAAGGGTAGAGCCTGTTTCTCATCTCGGTATGCTCAACTAATGTCTGCAAAAATGAATGAATGGCCTGGCACTAGTCCTTCCTGCCATCTGCCCACTATTCTTGAAACAATAGGTTTCTGAGTTGTATGGTATAGCCAAGCTGTGGCTTGCTGACCCCACACATGTCGCACACATGTTTTCTGTCATTCCTAAGGTTCATGGTTGTCTAGGCATGGGGGCCAAGGAGAATTTGAAATGGGGATTTATAGGCAGGGGAAGGGGTGGCTCCCTAGAGTCCTGCCTGCTGCTGGCAGTACTCCACCTCTTCTTGGTCCTGTGCACACTCTGTGCATGTGGGTGAGAGCACGTGGCAGGGTGTGTATGCACACGTGTATGTGTGTGTATGCGCTCTTTTGCCGAGGGAGATGGCAACAGCACACTGTATGCAGTGGTGCCCAGGGGCACGTGTGTCTGCATTCCTTGTGCACCCAGGCATGCTTGCTGGCACGTGTGAACGCTGTAGCTGATCCCTGGAGTTGTCAGTACCCTCCATGCCTGATACAAGTCTCAGGATTGTGGAGGCTGAATCAGGCTATGAGAGCAGGACATGGGAAGGGGCTGGTTAATGCCAGAGGCAAGCAGATCTGTGATGACCCTATATCATTGGCTGTTTCCAGGTTCCACACAAGGGCAGCCCCTTGCTCTCAGGTGTGTAGGGGGATAAACAGGTCTTTGCCATTTATGGAGGACAGTCTGAAAACAATAATTCAGGGTTGGGACTGAAGCATGGCTTATCCCTCAGCCCCCAGACAGGGAAGCACAGGCAGGGTATGACTGCCTTCAATGTTTTGGTTTCAATCTCCAGCTGCCCTCTAGGCAGAGAGTAGTAACACCAGCTGAATGCTCTCCTCTCAGTTCTTCCAGGGCAAGGACTGGGCCAACGCCAAGCTTTGTTCTTACCCCCACTATTCAAAGCCAGACAGGGTTAGAGGACATGGCTTTGAGACACTCTACTGTCCAAAGGGACGACAAAAAAACCCTTAGCATAGTGCAGAGTTCGGAACAAGAGTAAAGACAGCTGCATTGTTATTAACAGTGCCTCTCTGAAGACCCTCTGGAGGAGGCCTGTACCCAGTCAGAGACTGCCTGGCTTGGGAGGCTGGGAGGAGAAGGGAGCCCAGGTTTACAGTTCTGACTCCCATCAAAGCTAGAAAGTCAGAGGGAAAGAATGAGATGTGAGCCTCACATCCACAGTGCTTCATACCACAGCTCGCATTAAGCCTTCCACCCAGGCTTCAGGACTTGTCTGCCCCAACAACTCCCTGCCCCACGGTCCAAAGACCAGCACTCCCATGCCCTCATATTCTGACTGGCCAATAGAAGCCCCTACTAACTCAGCACAGAGCTCCAGCCAAGGTTCAGACTCTAGAAGGTATGTGTATTACCAGGTAAGTTCCCTCAAGAAGCCAAGACTCTGATAGGGAACCCCCCACTTTGGGGCCAGCATCCTAGGCCCTCAGCCACCTTTGGAATTGCTCAGCTGTTGTCCATGTCACTAGCATCAGAAGAGGGCTCAAGATAGGGGAGGACAAGCAATCTTCCCCTCTGGAGCTAGGGGAGGGGGCTGACCCCCACCCCCCACCTCATGACTCACTCCAGGCTGTGTGGGTTATTACATTATGTTTGAAATTGCCATGGCAACTAGCTGGCAATCAAGGGTAATTGTGCTTGTTGTCAGGGCAACGGGGCAAAACCCACAGCAGTCACTCTCTATGGTTGCCCTTGGGGTGCAGTAAAGGTCAGACTAGATCAGAGTCAATGCTAGCCAAGGGGCTTCAGGACTCCCCAGAAAGGGCCCATGGAGTTCCAGAATGCAGAGGTGGGGCATGCCTTGAGAGAGCTAGGGTCCTCCCCCGCCCCCCAACCTCATGCTTAGACTCCCGCTTTTCCTTTATCACTCTGCCTGAAACATGCCACAGTGCTTAAAGCAAGCAGAAGCAGAACTTTTATGTGCTCATAGCTGGTACTTGTAGATAGCCCATGGGCCCTCCTCCTCGTACTCGCGGCGGTTGAGCCACAGGTTCTGGAAGGATTCCCGGGATGCCATGATGGAGCCTCCAAGCCAGGCAGCAACTGCACGGTGGGAAGAGCCCAGCACAGTGGCACCAGGGCCCAGCTCCTGTCTCAGGCGCTCGGGGAAGCCACTCACCAGGGTGCTGCCACCATCCAGCACCACATTGGCCAGCAGTTGCTCCTGCTGCTTGACTTCCAATCGACTGATGCTTAGGAGGGCCAGTTGTGGGAGGCCTGGCTGGTTGAGGCCTAGCAGATTGGGCTGGAAGAGGGCCTCAGGGCAGCAGAAGCGTTCAGGGCCCAGCGTAATAACCTGCTTATCTGGAAGCACAAAGTCCACCCGAGCCTGGGCCTGGGTGCTGCCCATCTCAGCTGCCATATCCATAGCCACATAGCAGCAGACCTCTTTAATCTGGTTAACCAGTCCTGCCTTGGGCGATGTTTGGCCACTTCTCTGCAGCAGCTGCCTCAGGTATTCAGTGAGGTCAGCACCAGCCACATCCAACCGGTAGGTATCAAGAGGGGCCAGGTCACCAGTGAGGATGGGTGCCACATAGGAGGTGCCATAGCCACTGCCCAGCACCAGCCCTGTGGTACGCCCATAAGCATAGAGTGCCAGCAGGGCCTGATGCACTGTTTGCATGGCTGGCACGTGGAAACGCTCAAAGAGTATTTCAGCCACCTTTTCTCGGTTGGTGCGAGGTGAGATGGGCGAGTCAGCCACAAGCACAGCCAGCTCCTCAGGCTGCACGCCCAGCCTGCAGTAGAACAGGTGCTGCCATAGCACCTCTAGTGCATCCCAGTCAGAGACCACACCTCGGTTCAGCACTGAATAGGAGCCCTCTTGGTTTTCAGGCACTGCATACGAGGGTTGGCCCTGAGTTGGGTGCTGTAGCATCTGGACGCGTGAGGGTACCACACTGAGGACATGGTCCTCTCCAGTCAGTCCACATTTGGTAAATCCTGTGCCTGTGTCAATCACCACAGCAGCCATGTCCTGGCAGTGGCCCAATGAGTGGCGGCAGAGCACTGGTGACCGCACTGGCAGAGCATCCATGGTGGACCCCAGCTCATAGCAGGCCCCTCGGTGTGTAACCTCTGATGAATGTGTAATGTCCTCACCTGTCTGCTTGAACCGGGCACTCTGGGGCTCAGTGCCCACCATGGGTATGGGCAAGGTCTTGCATCCAGTACCAGGTGTGGTAGACATCATCAGAGAAAGCTGTTCCTTCTGGGCTTTAGGGGAGCTTCCAGGTTGCCAGGATGAGAGCTGATGCATGCCAGAACTTTGAGCACTACTGATGCCGACATCATCTCTATTCATATAGATACAGGTCTCCTCAGGGGCCAGGGGAACCCGAAGTACCTTTACATGGGTAGTCAGGCCCAAGGGCTCACCTTCCTGAATAGAGGACTGGCCAGGCTCTCCAGTGGTGGGATGCTCTCTTGAAAGGATGGACTCCTTGGTGATGGAGGGTTCTTTGGTAAAAGAGGACTTCCCAGTGAGGAGTGCCTGTCTGGTGAGAGAAAGCTGTCTGGCATGGGAGGTCTGCCTAATGAGAGGGGACTGATTAGTAAGGGGGTGCTGTTCAGCCAGGGGTAGCTGTCCAGTAAGGAGGTTCTGCCCAGTCAGGAGGGCCTGCCCAGCATCTTTGGCCCGAGAGTTATCGGGGTGAGCAGTCATGACTTCCTTCTGGTTGTGGCTGCCTGTGTCCTCCTGGAGCAGGGATCTGGGTACCTCCTGTGTATTAGCTGGTGTAGCAGACTCTGAGTTCATCCACTGTAGTTTCTTGGTCTGGACCACAGAAGCATCTGGCCTTCTGGAGGAGTCCAACATCCAGATGGTGTGACTAGGTTCATTTTTTTCAGCATCAGGTTTGGACCAGCCAGGACTAGGGACATGGGTCAGTGTCTTCTCACCAAATTGGAGGGGCATCTCCAGTGGAATAGGCCCAGTGAGTATCCCAACCCTGATGGGTGTCTCAGTACCAGGAGAGTCCCGTGACTCCAAGTTGAGCCTGGCTTCTTTGGGAACTAGGGCTACCTCTCGGTAGCTGCCAGATGAGAGGCTGGAGGGCACTGGACTGGACAACATAGCTGTGGTGGACCAGAAATTGGAGTGATTGCTGTTAGGGGAGAGGATGGGCTTGGCCAATAGCTGAGTGGACAGCATATTTTCAGGGACATAGATGGATGAGTGGCTGGGCATGAGGCCCACCAGGACTGCCCGTGAACCCATAGGGTCATGGCACAGCAGCCCCATCCTGCTGCTGCCTGTGGCCATATCAAACACCAGCACACGGTCTTCCACAGCGTCCCGAAGCTGGCAGGTAGGGGCATTGGAGGTGGGGGTCTGCATAGCTTCCCTGGGATACTGGAATGAGGACTGCTTGTGGCAGGTTACTTGGTAGACAGACAATGGCACACTGGAGTAGGTGTTGTCACAGACACTGGGGGGCTGCTTCTCTGGCTGAGAGCTGTGGATCTTGTCCTGGCTCTTCTTCTGGGGCTTGGGAATATCTCGGGGTTCTGGGCCTGGTGTTGGGCAGTCTGGCCTGGAGGTAGAAATTAGTGGCTTCTCTGCTGGGTTCTCAGCCTGCTCAGGTGACATCTGCATTTTGGCAATCTCGTGCTCCTGGGCATGGTCTGGGAACTCTTCTGGAGTAGGAGGTGGGGTGGGAGGCTCCGGGAAATTCACTTTGTCCTGGCAGGATGTGACCATTTTGGAAGACTCCAAGAGGATTGGCCCTTGGTTGCCATACCTTCTGAGGAGGAGTTCTTGAGATGGGCCCTTGGTCACTGCAGTAGTGTCATTCAGGTGGTCAAGGGTGCAGGTGTAAGTCTCAACTGCAGTGGGCATCGGGGTTGCATCCAGAACTGGAGTAGTAGCCTGAGCTTGAGTTGGAGGAGACAGTGTAGCTGTGGCTGTGGCAGGAGACTGAGCTGGACACTTACCCTGGTCCTGATCTTGGGCTAGAGTCTGAGCTGGATCAAGAAGAGGACCTTGGGCTTCAATGGCACCATGCTCTCCTGAAAGGAAGTGGGGTAGCCACCGACTCTTCTTGGTGCCCAAAGGGGCTGCTTGGTCAGGGCTGCAGGGGCCCTTGCCCCAGCCTACCAGGACCTTAGCTGGAGCCTTGCCCTCTGTCACAATCTGCACCTGAAGCCGGGAGCGACAGGGTTCATGATAGGCCATGTCACTGGTGTTGTCACTGCGCATGCACACTGGTAAGGTCAGAGTCATATCCTCCACAATGAAATGCTGTTGGGCTCCCACAACGGGACTCGGAAATAGGCTAGTGGAGAAGAGTCTTGAGGCATCCTGGGAGGCCTGCTCACAGCAGCACTGGGAGCTCACCGGAGCAGAGTCCTGGTGTAGCTGGTGAATGGGCTCGGGGATATAAGCCTGGGAAGCTGGCCTACAGGTCCCTTCAATGGTGGTCTCAGTTGACAGTGACAAACCCTGCTTGAAGTATAGGGATTCTGACCTTATCCGTGGTCCCTGGGGCCCTTTGAGGCCACCCCCCAGATGCTGGCTGCCAGCTGAGGGGTGACCCTGGGGGCCTGATGGATCAGGGTCCCCCACCTTCTTGGTGGCTTCCATAGTCCTGCTCCATGCCCTAGGTGCCCTGCCCCCACTTCATTGCCATGGTGACCTCCACACATCACAGCCCCCAGTGACCTGGGGAGGTGACAGAGTGTGGGAAACCAGGGGCCCCACCCCCCTGAGGAATGGGGGACTGCCCGGGGGACCTAGGGAGGCAGAGAGACCCAGGAGTGTTAATGAAATCAACTGGCTGCAGGCCAGTCTCTTTTATCCTTCTCAGTCAGGGGAACACTCTGCCCAGGCTAGACCCAGAGTGAGGACAGAACCCGAGGGGCCGCCAATTGTAAGACCAGGGAAGAAAGGTAGGTAGGGAAGACTCTGAGGAAGCCCCTGACACAGGCCCTTTGTCGTGGGGTTGGGGGAAGCCCCTTCACCACTCAGTCCTGGGAGGCAAAAGGGGGTGAGGGGCCCAGGCTCAGTCCCAAGCTCCCTATGTTCCCCAGCTCCTGCTCCAGGGACAGCAGCTCCTTGGCAGTCTGCTGCTCCAGATGGTTCTCCTCTGTCTGTGCCTCACAGAGCCCCCTCCCCAGAGCCACATGTCCCGGAAGCCCACGACCAGTATCCCGCAGGGGTAGGAATGGGGGTGGCAGAGGTGGGGGTGGGGCCTCTGCTCAGAATCCTTAAGTCAGAATGTTCTAGCTCTTGTCACATTGTGTCAGCTTCACCTTGGCCATAAGAGAGGCAGACCACTTCACCTGCGTGCAGCCTACTTATGTAATACATCCTTACTTGTACCCCCAACTCTATAATAAATAAATTTAAATATAAAAACATTAAAAGCCGGGTTCGGTGGCTCAGTCTGTAATCCCGCACCTTTGGGAGGCTGAGGTGAGTAGATTGCCTGAGCCCGTGGGCTCAAGACCTGCCTGGGCAGCGAGACCTCATCTCTACAATAAATCAAAAAATCAGCCGGACGTGGTAGCACATGCCTGTAATTCTGGCTACTCAGAAGGCTGAGGCAGAAGGACTGCCGGAGCCCAGCACTCCAGTGGAGCGGCCACTGCACTCCAGTCTGGGCGACAGAGCGAGACTCCAACTCAAAAAAAAAATAAAAAAATAAAAACATTAAAAAAGAGGAGCAGACCACAGTGGTTGCAGGGCCAGCCAAATAGCAATCACAGTGGCCACAGTGCCAACCAAGTGGCAATTATAGTGGTCACAGGGCTAGCTTCACAGTGGGGACATAGTGGGTGCAGGACTGAGAACACAGTGGGCACAGAGCTACATATACAGTAATGGTAAGTTGGATAAAGAACCAGACATGGCCGGGCTCGGTGGCTCAGCCTGTAATCCTGCGCCTTTGGGAGGCTGAGGTGAGTGGATTACCTAAGCCTGCGGGTTCGAGACCCTCCTGGGCAGCGAGACCTCATCTCTACAATAAATCAAAATATCAGCCAGGCGTGGTAGCATGCACCTGTAATTACGGCTACTCGGAAGGCTGAGGCGGAAGGATCGCCAGAGCCCAGCAAGTCGAGGCTGCGGTGGCCGGGAGCAGCCACTGCACTCCAGTCTGGGCGACAGAGTGAGACTCCAACTCAAAAAAAAAAAAAAAAAGAACCAGACATGGAGTAGATGCATACAAAATATAAGTCATCAGGCCATGTGGGCAATTCTACGTGGCCACTTCTCAGATGGAGAAAAAGAGGGGCCCAGAAGAGTTGGATCTGCCTGGACCACCATCCCAGACCTGCAATCATAGAGGATAGGCCTAGGTAGCAGTTTGGAAAACTGCCCATTGCCATGGACCTAGGTGTGAATGATCCAACCTGTACTAGGGTCATACCCTCCTACCTCCCACTAGCTCTTAAACCAGGGCCTCCTCCTTCTGTTTTCCAGGACTGTGTCCTTTCAGGCCTAAATCTTTCCGCCCAGGAAACAAGTTTGTGGAGAATGCAGTTGTAGGTTTGTTCTCTGAAATTGTGTTTTCACAGAGTTAAAAATAGTGTTCACAGCTGGCTGTGGGATGCGAAGCTGTGTGACCAGGGACCGAGGCTAGCACCGTGCTGCATCTGCACCTTTCTGACTCAGCACTGGGCAAAGCCTGACTGAGCCACATCTCATGTGGCTCCTCCCCCCTCCCTGGATACTGCCTTTGGTTATGAATGGGGACATGGCCAGGCGTGGTAGCTCATCTCTGTAATCCCAGCACTTGGGAAGCCAAGGCCAGAAGATCACCTGAGCCCAGGAATTCAAGGCCAGCCTGGGCAACATAGCAAGACCTAGTTTCTATTTTTAAAAAAAGCAGTGGGGGGAATGGGCACCGTGACTCACACCTGTAATCCCGCGCTTTGGGAGGCCGAGGTGAGTGGATTGCCTGAGCCCGCAGTTTCGAGACCCGCCTGGGCAACTTGGTGAGACCTCATCTCTACAATAAATCAAAAAATGAGCCGGGCGTGGTAGCACGTGCCTGTAGTTCCAGCTACTTGGAAGGCTGAGGCGGAAGGATCGCTGGAGCCCAGCAGGTCGAGGCTACAGTGGCCGGGACCGGCCACTGCACTCCAGTCTGGGTGACAGAATGATACTCCAACTCAAAAAAAAAAAAAGAAGAAAAAAAATGAGGCCAGATGGCTCTGGACACTGAGGAGGAGCTGCTCAGCTGCTCACCCTCATGCTATGGTCCAGGAAAGTGCTTGCCCTCATGCTAAAGTCCAGAGCCCAAGGGTTGCATACACTTGTGTACACACATAGTTGTTGAACACTATTAACTTCAATAACCTCTGATTCGAATAAGCTAGTTTTTTCGTTTGTTTTTTTACAACAGAGATGCTAGTAGCAATCTCGAGTGCCTGTGCAGCACTTGATCTGTGCTGTGCCTGGGAGGATCGGGGAGACCTGGAGGGAGGTCCAGAGAACCCCCAGCCTGTCAGACCACTGAGCTGTTCTCTACCAACTGCAGAAGTGAGGCATAACCCTCCTTTTCTTTGTGAACAACAGACCTGAGGTTTCCTGGGGAAAGGAAGCAAAACTGGTTGAAGGGTCTGGCCCATGAAAAAAGACCCAAAGGGGACAGCCAGGAAAGAAAAGGCCCTTCCTACTAGGGAAGCAAACACCCCTTATAGCAATAGTAACAGTGATTGATATTGATTGGATCTTCCTCTGTGCCAGCTCAGTGTGAAGCACATGGAACCCAGATTCACAACAAGTAAATGACTTGGGCAATATCATACCTTCTTTTACAGATAAGGAAATCAAGGCACAAAAAGGAGAGAAATCTGTCTCAGCTGTTGTGTAGTGGAACCAGAAATATGAAGCCAGACCACCAAGTTCTGGATTCACACTTTAGGAACTTGTGGTGCCACCACTGAGAGCCACGCCTAAGGCCATGTAGACATGGTCTCTGCTAGAAGAGAGGCAACATGACTCCATTCTGGGTGCTGTAGCACCAAGTCCCACGCCCAAGCAGGTTCCTGCTCCTCCTGATAGCTTAGTAAGTAGCTCAAGCCTGGGAGGGGCATTTTCCCTGTTAGCATAGCTAAACCAGTGCCCTCCCAGGGACCTGGTGCTGAGGTACGGGCCAGACTGAGTCCTTTGTATTCAGAATTCATGTCTGGCCAAAGTCCACTGCCATTTCATCCAGCTGTGGAGAGGGGCAGCAGGGTAGATAAAGAGGTTCTCAGGCTGGGTACCTTCTGCCCAGCCCCTAGAGATAGCACCACTATGCCCCTCCCCCCACACGTTTTAAAATAGTCTCTCACCAGGAAGAAGGGCGTCCAATTCTATTTCTGATTCTGGGAAGTAAGGGAGGGCCAACATGTTGCCATAGCAACCTGGAGAGCCCCTCCCCCAGGCTGAGCCCATTCCCCAGGCTGAAGGCTGTTAGGGTGAGGGGGGATGGCAAGGAGGAGTTAGAAGGAGTCTAGTCTAAGGGGGAGGCCAGAGGGACTGTGAGGGCAAGTCCTGGCATCGCCTTTCCCCTCACACTTCATCTCACTCCTCCAGGCAGGCTTGGGGAGAAGAAGGCCCCAACCCCTATGGAGAGGGTCAAATTACTCTGAGAAGAAATCCTTCTCTCTTGTGGATCAGACTGGAGCCCTCCCACCTAGGAGGCCTTAAGGATGGTGGAGAGATGGCAAGAAGGGCATCAAGGCAAGAGGCATAAAAGCTACACTCTACCAGGAGCTCTATGGCTGGCCAAGTCTCCCACACCTGCTTCAACACAATCCTATTTTCAGCTCCCTTGTGTTCTCAGGAGGCAACTAGCTTTATCAAGTCTCTGGCCCTGCACCCTTCCAGTCTACCTGCCTTCCCCTCTCTATGCCCTGTGAAGGTTCTGGACAGCTCCAAAAATTTAGGATCAGGAGGAGCCTTTAAAGGGCTCCTATGGTGCAGTCATCCACTTGATAATGGAGTGAGAAGCAAGGCCTGTAATCCCAGAGGTTCATCCCTAGGTACTGTCCAGGGACACATATACCAGCCCTTCTGCCCCAGAGGCTACAAATGGGAAACATTTAGATCCAGGAAAGGAGGGCATTCTTAGCATGGCCCAGGCAAAGGCAGGCTTCTGAAAAGACCCAAAAGGATCTTGTGATACAATCCTCTCGGTGCTGATGAGAAACTGAGGCTCCCAAGGAAGAAGGGATGTACTCTAGGTCTCCCAGCTCTACACCCAGCACTCTGTGCCTTCCTCTGCTGACCCTCCTCCTCCTTGAAACTATCCAAATGGCCTGCAGTCTTAGACCACCTGCTTCCCTGAGTTTCTCCTGGCCAGAATACACCCATTCCATGGAGGCAGGATCATGTTTTAAAAGACAAGGGAGGGGGAAGGATTGCTTGAGTTAGGAATTCAAGGCTGCAGTGAGCTATGAGCCTGCCAGTGCACTCCAGCCTGGGCATCAGAGAGAGATCTTGTCTCTAAAAAAGAAAGAAAGAAAGAAAGAAATACATATACATATTTTAAAAATAAAAGGATCTAGCACCTCCTGCTCCCTGCACCCCCCCGCCTAACCCCAGAGGAAGACAGGGACAGAGGACCCCTGCCCTAAGGGAACCTCAGGCAGGGTAAGGGGAGATAAACCACTTCTAATCTGAAATGTGGAAGGCAGAACCCACTAGTGCTGGAGGATGTGGCTTCTGAGCTCCAAGGCACAAAAAAATTTAAATAACAGATGTTTAAACAACCTTCCCTGCAAGCTGGCAGTGCAGTGACCCCTCTGCTGTGATGTGTTGCAGCTTAAAAATAGCCCACAATGAACGCTCTGAGCCCCAATTGACTCAAGCTTACGTAACTGCACGAAAGATGGCCAGCCGCACCAGCCTGGAGGAAGCACAACAGCACAGCCGCCGACTGCTGCCCACAGCTGGCTTAGGGGCTGAGAGCTCCTTACACTCCATGGGAGCAGTCCACCATCTAGAAGCCAGCATCAGTGGGGGCAAGGGAGGTGCTGCCAGAAGCACACATGACTTCATGACTGCCGAGAAGAGACTCCCAACCACACCAGGAGAGGGAATGTGAGAAGAGCTGCCCTCCTTCAGGGTCTCTACAGAACCCACTCTCACTCAATGTAGGATGGAATTTGACTCTAAGAACAGATGACTGGATCAAAGAGACCAGGGCGGGACTTCCCTGGCTTAGATGGATATATCAGGAAAACTGATACTTGGCTAAAGCTGTCGCTACTGTCACTCCTTGACAAAGCATGATGCCATGGAGCCTAAAGGGGTAAAGCCAATTCCTTTGGTGCCTCTTGATGCTTCATGGTCCACGGTACAACATCCCAGGAGGAACTTGTGGAATGAAGAATGGAACACTAGCTTCAAAGCTGATTGAATCCCATGATCTTGGCCACCAGCTGCTTAAAATCCCCGCATTCCCTGATACATTTCCAGATCCCAAATGCCCAGTCCAAGACTGGCCACAAGAGTGTACAAGTAGCTAACCCAACCTGAAACGGAACAGAGGAGAGCGGTGAGGATGTCCCAGCATTGGGAGCCTCTGGTACTCTATCTCTGCCCATGCTGAGCTCCAACAAGGAGTCATCAATTTCTCTCAGCTCCTACCACTTGAGCTCAAAGCAGGAACCCATGAGCCTGGCCCAATAGCTCCTATGGATCAACAATGAGACTGGGTCTGAAACGAGTCTGCATCCGGAACCCTCAGGTGTGACCCCCAGAGAGCCTTTGGGTCCCTGGGAAAATTCCCTGAAAGGCTAGGGCTGAGGTATAAGGGGATTCTCATGCCAGACTCATGGTATCCTTTCAGAGCAGGTCAGTCTATCCCATGTATGCCCTCCAGGGCCAGGTGACAGTGACACCAATGTGAAGTCAGAAGGGTGTAAGTCATCTGCTGCTTCCTCAGCCCCAGCTCCCACCCTGGCCTTCCCTCAGCCTTTATTGGCATGTGCTTTCCCCTAACCCCACTGGGCTAAGATGGAAGGAAATGAGACAGAGAAGTTGATACCCGTTCTTCACAGCTCTTGGTGGAAAGACTAGTTTCCCAAAGTCCTGGGAGAAACTTCTTTTTACCCTATTCTACCCTGGTGGCAGGCCCAGCCCCGCCATGGCCACTAGCAACCCTTTCCTTGTACTGACCACCACTGTATCTGAACTCAGGCCTCCCCTGGGGAGAGGCAATATAGCCTTCACCAGTTCTAAAGGTCACCCAGGAACCTCCTGGTCCCCCAGTCCACCCAGGAACCTAGAAGTGCCCTTCCCACCCTCCCTGGTAGCCCAGTCACCAACTTAAAGTCCTCCCTGGTAACCCAGTCACCAATTTAAAGTTCTCAAACAGTTCCAACTCCTGATATTCCAGACAGGTTTGGGACTCTCAAGTGGTTCTGAGAGTGGCGCACAGAGCTTGGAGGCTGTAGAAGTTGGGGATAGGGATAGCAAGTACCTGCTTGACTAGGGTTCCAGGTTCCCCTGGAGAATTCTGGCCCTAGAGGCCCTTGGCCCAGAAACATGCCCAGAGCACCACATTCTGGCTGCACAGGAAACCTGGCACACACTGACTCTTTCCCTCTTGCTCTCCCACCTCCCTTCTCTGGGACCCCATCCATGCTAAGCTTCCCTCCTGTCCAGGGACCCCCTTTCTCTATAAGTCCACTCTTATGAACAGATAAGCCAAGTCAGTGAGGAAGGAGCTGCAGCTTAGAGCTTTGGGTGACCCTTAGATCCCCAAGATAGGGTTAAGGGATGAGGACTGCAAATTGGAGGGATTGAAGCTGTCCTTTCCAATGGGTATGGGAACCGCAACTGGGGAGGCACCCCAGGATACTCCTCTCACCTCTCCCAGCCTCCAGGGTAACACAACTGTCTCCTGCACACACAGAGAGACAAGAGGTCAGGGGCTGAGGATGTGAGACTACAACCACCTTGGTGCCTGCACGAAGAGGCATCAGAGGTATAACAGTGAACAGGCAGACAGTCTGTCACTGCCTCACTTCAGCTTATAGGTTCCTGATTTTTGGACCTCTGCACTTGAGCAAAAGAGCCCCCCCTTTTAAGCCTCACCCAGTTGTCCTCAAGGACTTTGGGGCCTCCAGGACTGGATCTCTCTCTGGCCTGAGGTGACAGAGTGAGTGGCAGTCTGGGTAGAGAACAGGTGGGAAGCTTTGGTTCCAAGGAGACTCTCACTGATTAACAGAAAGATTTCCATGTATGACTGGGCAGATCTAGGGATTCAGAAGGGAGAAAGCCTTCCCTCTTAGGGTAGGCTGGGGTGTCCCAACTGGAAAGATGGAGGCCATGAGGGTCTTGAGTGAGGAAGAAGGAACACTATGATCCATGTCCTGACCCAGGCACTCTGGTGCCCCAGCTACCTGCACCCACATGGCCCAGCAGTCAGCAGGGGGGATGGATAGAAGGGGGAAACTTCTTCCTCTCCAGAGAGTATGCACTTTAGGGGTTATTATGCAGTAGTCTTGATGAGTATAAATAGTCTGAGCAGTTGGCTCTTCAAAGTTGGCTCCTTGGCCGGGTGCGGTGGCTCACGCCTATATCCCAGCACATTGGGAGGCTAAGGTGAGAGGATTGCCTGAGCCCACGAGTTTGAGACCAGCTTGGGCAACTTAGCGAGACAACTCTACAATAAATTAAGAAAAATTAGCCAGGCATAATTAGTGCCTGTAGTTCCAGCTACTTGGAAGGCTAAAGTGGAAGGATTACCTGAGCCCAGCAGGTAGAGACTGTGGTGGCATAAGTGTGCTACCGCACTCTAGCCTGGAGGAAGGAGTGAGACACCAACTAAAAAAAAAAAAAAAAAGTTGGCCCCTTGAAAGTGTGGAGCCAGCCGGGCTCGGTGGCTCAGCCTGTAATCCCGCGCCTTTAGGAGGCTGAGGTGAGTGGATTGCTGGAGCCTGCGGGTTCGAGACCCGCCTGGGCAACTTGACGAGACCTCATTTCTACAACAAATCAAAAACTAGCCGGGTGTGGTAGTGCGCGCCTGTAGTTCCAGCTACTTGGAAGGCTGAGGTGGAAAGATTGCTGGAGCCCAGCAGGTCAAGGCTGCGGTGGTCAGGAGTGGCCACTGGACTCCAGTCTGGGCGACAGTGTGAGACTCCAACTCAAAAAAAAAAAAAAAGAAAGTGTGGAGCTGAGGCCTTCCTTGCTGCTGGCTCATCTCAAGTGCAAGTGCAATGCTGGCAGTGTTGCAGGGACCCAAGTCTCCATGCCCCTGATGGTGTGTGCGGGAGTGGGGATGTTGCAGATGGAGCAGGGGACCCCAGAGAAGTCTCACGGCTGGGGGAAGAGGGAGAGGTGGCCTGGGCCATGAGAGAAACTATCCTGGCTGCAGTATGCTTAGGTACCCAACCCCACTCTGGTTCTTTCCAATAGTCCCCAGACCACTGTAACCTGGATCTGGTTCTTGCCCACCCATCTGTTCTCTGGAGATTCAGTCCCTTTCTAGCCTCAGGTCCTCTGTACCTGCTGCTGTTTGCCAAAAACTCTCTTCCTCCAACTCTGCTTCTGATGGTTTTTCCCCATCTGATAGAGCCTCAGCAAAATGTCACCTCCTGGGAGGCATCCCCCACCTTTCTATTCACCTCTCTATCAAAAGCAGTTCTCTATTTCCTCAAAACAGCTTCCTATCATTCTTTCATGTCATTTACCACAATTTGTACTTGACATTCATTTGTTCCTTTACTGGTTCATGGTCAGTGTCTGTGTGGTCACTGATGAGTCCACTGTGCCCAGCAGGTAGGGTACACAATAGGTACTTCATAAATACATGTTGCAGAAGTGCCCTCACTTGCTCACTCTGGAGTGAGGGAACTAATGTGCCCTGCATTCCTATCGCCTCTGAAGGCTGAAGGGCAGGGACAAGATGGAAGCCCAGTGCTCTCCAGTCCAGCATGGCCCAGGGGCAGCTTGGGGTTAGTTCAAGGCCGCTAAGCAAGTCCAAGGCCGCTAAGCAAGTCCAGCCAAGGGATTAGGTCAAGTGGGTCGAGGCGGCTCTGAGAGAGGCCGAGGCCGCCATGTGCTACTGCGCATGGGTGAGGACTGTGGCTGTTCTGGGAGTTTGTTCACCTCATCTGAGGCGCCAGGACCTAGGTTCATGTAGGTTCCAGGCAGCTGCACATAATGGTCCCCAAGTAGTGTAGACACTATCCGCTCCACTTCCCCTACTAGTGCTCCAAAGGTGGGTCGCGCTGCTGGGTCTGCCTCCCAGCATCGCTGCATCACATGATACCTGCAGGAGGTAGGGGGGAGAGGAAGATGTCAGGGGCAGGGCATACCTCTACTCAGGGATTCTGGGCCATCCACCTCTGGCAGGCACATAGGGATGAGGACAAGTGATAGAGTCTAGTGCCCAGCATTGCCCAATCAGGGGCAGCTCTTCTCATCCCTATGATTGCTGTTCCAGTCCTCACTTCCCCACCCTGGCAGAAGTCGAACTACCTCAGGGGTTAAGAGCTTGTGCTCCTGTGCTCTGGGCAATGTGATCTTGGGAAAGTTCCTTAATCTCTCTGTGCATTTAGGTCTTCTCTGATCATAAAGCAGTAGGGGCATAGGGTGAGAGGATGCCTGTGGAGTGCTCAGTATGTGGCCCAGCTTGCAAGCTATCATGGATATCATCACAGGTCTCCCAGGAAGGAAGCCTGGGTACAGTGAAATGTGGATTAAAGATCTTGAAGCAGGAGTATTTGGGGCAGAACCAGTGGTAAGCTGGTTCCCAAGCTGGGTTCCAGTGCATGCCCCATTATCTTGGGGATGTCATTCCTGCCTTAAGTGCCTCTAAGTACTGTACACATGGTATCTCATATAACTGTCAGATTCTCTGAGAGTGGTACTGTTATTATCCCCACTTACAGATGAGGAAGCTGAGGCCCAGACAGGAGAAGGGACTAGCCCTGGTGAAGTGAACGCTGTGGTGTGCCACCCAGATCACCCTTCATTCTCCCTGTGGCTGGGAGTGTTGTCTGCTGATGGCTTTTGGTTTAGGCCTTCTCTAGGAATTGTCCTAGACAGAAGAGAGCTGTCTCTGCCAAGCTCATACCCTCTCACCAGGCATAGCCTGTGACTGTAACTGATTAATGCCTGGTACAAAGACCTGGCCCCTTGGTCTCAATTTCAAAAAACTCTGGAGGGTCACTTTAGCTCAAGCAGTTTCTGTGGGATGGGCTGCAGCCTCTGTTGCAACTGCATCAAAGCCCAACTTCTCTACCTATTCCTGTTTCTCCTGCCCCCAACCTACCAATAAACCCCTTGTACATAAATCTGTATCAGAGTCTGCTTTGGGGAGCCTAGCCTGGATGCAAGTTGGCAATGGATTAGTGAAGTGAGTAATAAAGGTGAAGCCCAAGGCAGGTAGGGCTGTGAGGAAAGGCTACGCATATCCTCTCTGAAGCACAGTCTGAGACAGGAATCATCAACTACTTTTACCTGTGACCTGGTTCTTTCTGTTCTAACCACACAGGCCTGGATGCAGCTGAGACATACCTACTGCTAATGAAGCTGAACCTCAGCACCAAACCCACCCTACACACACTGAGGACAATATAGCTGCTGCCATCCCTCCAGGAATGGGGAATCTGAAATTACATCCAGTGGGGAAAAAACCTAATCTGGAGATATAGAGGGGGCTGCTGTAGTAACTAATGGAATCTTTCCTTGAGGTTAAATGAGTAAAAAAGGTGGGAAACAGCCCTTCTTAGTGGGAGTGGGGGAGAAGAGTGCTGGGAAATCAAATCACAGGTTTCAACACAGACACTGAATTCGGAATGCTGTTACCATAGCAATTGTGAGGCCTGCCCTTTATGGGGGTAGGACCAGTCCACAGATGAGGAAACTGAGGCCCAGAAAGAATCCCTTCCCTATCAAGCAGGTCAGTCAGGTGGCAACTGCCCCTTCCTTGTCTCTAGGGCCCAGCTCCCTCCCCATTACCACCTCCACATACTCACAGAGAATTGGGGCAATACTCAGGCTGGGGCAGGCGCCGACCCTGGGCCAAGAAGTGAGTGAGGTCAAAAGGATCAATGTGGGGGTATGGTGGAGCACCCCGTGTCAGCAGTTCCCACAGTAGCACACCGAATGACCACTGTGGGAAGAGGGAGATGAAGGAACTCAACTCTCACTCCAAATTTGGGGGCAGGTAGGCCACCCGGGGGCTCTACCTCCCAGAGTCCTTAAGCTGGAAATAGGGGACCCATCCTCCAATGAGAACTTATTCCTCTATACCTTGCATGTGTCTTCCCTCTGTCTCCTCCCACTACCTCAGCCCGCCCAGAGTTGGGGCTGGACAGGCCCTGGATCATATGTGAGGAGCCAATGAGTTCACAGCCTCTGCTTGCCTTGGGAGATATCAGATTCCATCTTACAGCTGCCCAAGAAGTGGGCAAATGGGCTGTGGGGTTGCCCAGCTTTGGGATTCCCTGGGCTCAGGTCATCCAGAGAAAGGGCAATATCCAGTGCTCCGGGGCACTGAGGCCATGTGGACTGCAAGACAGGTGGGGCCTCACCACATCAGACTTGGTGGTAAATCTATAGGTCTGCAGGCTCTCCAGTGCCATCCACTTGACAGGTAGGCGAGCATGGTGGTGCTGTCGAACACTATAGTACTCTTTGTCCAGGATGTCACGGGCCAGACCAAAGTCAGCCACCTTGACTGTGAATGACTCATCCAGCCTGGGAGGGAGAGAAATCACACCTAGGATTGGCCTCTACTGGGTCCTGAACCCACCTGTTCCAGGTTCTAGCAGAATATCAGAGACATAGTGTCTAGTCCAAGCCTGCACTGGGCAGACAGAAAAGCTGATGCCTAGAGAGGGGAGGACATACCCAGGGCTACAAAGGTTAGAATAAACCCTTCCCTGAGGCAGCATTGGGCAGCTGCAAACCTTCATGCCCCACACCCTTGCTTCACTCCAGCTACTCTGGCCTCTCACATGCAGTTCCGTGCAGCCAAGTCCCTGTGTACAAACTTCTGCTCTGCCAGGTACTCCATGCCATGGGCTACCTGCAGGCCAAAGCTGATGAGGTCCTTCACAGTGGGGTTCTGGAGACACAAGTAAGTTGGCAGTCAAGGGCAGAGCAACTCCATCTTCAGTTGCTGTTGCCCAAGCCCCCCATCCAGGGTCAGCTGAGCACTGACCCGCTGAGGTGTGCGGATGAACTGAAGCAGGTCACCATGGCACATATAGGGCAGCAGCACACGGGGCAGCCCCTCAGGTGGCAACATGATACCAATGAGAGCCAGCACATTTGGGTGGTGCAGGTCACGCATGAGCAGTCCCTCTCGCAGGAAGGCCTCCACCTCTTGCACCTCTGTGATGCCTGTAGAGCAGCTTGAGTCAGGCCCAGGGCAGGGAGGGTCAGTTGGGGAAATGGGAAATAAAGGTCTCCTGCTCAGGGTCACTCAATAAGGTAGAAGCACAGCAGGAGCAAGAACCCTCCCAACCTTCCCCCTGCCCTCCCAGCCTCTGCCCCCCTTACGGCTTAGTGACTTGATGGCACAATGGATTCGATTCTGGGCCTGGTCTGTGTATTCTCCATGGTAGACAACTCCAAAGTGCCCTGGTAAGAGGGAGATAATGAGAGTGCCCTAGGCCCACGCCAAATCTTCTCATTGGTAACCAAGCCTCAGAGCACCAAACTGGCCAATCTGACATTAAAAACAAGTAGTAGCTGGGTGCAGTGGCTCAAGCCTATGATCCCAGCACTTTGGGAGGCCAAGGCGGCAGAATTGCCTGAGTCCAGGAATTTGAGACCAGCCTGGGCAACTTGGCGAGACCTTGTCTCTACAATAAATCAAAAAATTAGCAGCCGGGCTCGGTGGCTCAGCCTGCAATCCCGCGCCTTTGGGAGGCTGAGGTGAGTGGATTGCCTGAGCCTGCGTGTTCAAGACTCGCCTGGGCAACTTGGCAAGACCTCATCTCTACAATAAATCAAAAATGAGCCGGGCGTGGTAGCACGCGCCTGTAGTTCCAGGTGCTTGGAAGGCTGAGGCGGAAGGATTGCCGGAGCCCAGCAGGTCGAGGCTGTGGTGGCTGGGAGCGGCCACTGCACTCCAGTCTGGGTGACAGAGTGAGACTCCAACTCAAAAAAAAAAAAAAAAAAAATTAGCTGGGTGCAGTGGCACATGCCTGTAGTTCCAGCTATTTGGAAGGTTGAGGCAAAAGGATCACCTGAGCCCAGTTGGCCAAGGCTGGGTGGCCATGAGAGTGCCACTGCACTTCAGCCTGGGTGACAGAGTAAGACTCCAACTTAATAAAAAAAAAAAAAAAAACAAGCAACAAAAGCCAGGTATGATGGCACATGCCTGCAGTCTCAGCTACTTGGGAGGCTGAGGTGGGAGGATTTCTTGAGCCCAAGGATTTTAAGTTCAACCTGGGCAACATAAAAAAATTGAAAAAAAAAAAAGACCCAGCTGCAGCCACATGATGGCAGAGCCCACAATACTCCCATGCTCACTTAATTCACACCAGAACTCACTGAAGATAGTTATTTTTCTTTTTTTTTTCTGAGTCAGAGTCTCACTCTATCATCCAGGCTGTAGTGTAGTGGCATGCTCATGGCCACCGCAGCCTCGACCTGCTGGGCTCAGGTGATCCTTCCACCTCAGCCTTCCAAGCAGCTGGAACTACAGACATGCGCCACCACACCAAGCTAATTTTGCTGATTTATTGTAGAGACAAAGTCTTGCCAAGTTGCCCAGGCCAGCCTTGAATCCCTGGGTTCAGGCAATCCTCTTGCTTCTGCCTCCCAAAGTGCTGGGATTATAGGCGTGAGCCATCGCGCCTGGCAAATAAAACTCTTCTAGTCCCTATTTCACACATGAGCAAATGGAGGTCAGAGAGGTTAAATGGTATACCCAAGGTCACACAGGTTGGTGAGAAGGCCACAGCAGAGTCTGACTCAACTGTTCCTTGAACCCATGTGATCTCAAGATCCCCATCTCTGCCCTAGCCCCACCTGGCCCCTGCACCTTTGCCAATGACTCGGTCACTATGAGTGACCACCCGCTCATAGGGAATCAGCACATCTTTGACCTCCGTCAAGAGCGCAGAGTCCAGGTCCCTAAGCCGGATAGACTCTGTCCTTAGCAGTGGGACACAAGATCCATCCTTGCTGTCTGAGAAGGATGCTCTGTGAACCCGAGTGGTGGAATCCAGACTGTCAGTGGCAGGAAGTGCTGTGGGGAGAGAGAAGGAGTGAGGGGTTTGTGGAGAGAGGGAGTGGTCCTAGCTTCTAGAACCTCCACCATCTCACCAAGGTCATTTCTGTAGTCAGAGCTGGAGTGGAGAAAAGGCTGGGGCATGGCTCCAGCAGTCTGGTCCAGGGATGCCAGGTCACTCAGGTTGAGAGAAGGAACTGTGGAAAGACAGCCCCTGGTGGCCAGGCTTTCCAAGCTCCTAGGAGCTGAACCCCTCCAGGGAGGTATGGAATGTCCCCAAGGCCTAGGCAGAGAGAGGATGTGAGGACTTGGAGATGCCATTGTTTGGGGGTAGGGGATAAACGAGGGCGAGAGTGAAGTGCTCACCTAGCTTCTTCCTTTGCCACCAGTAGTTGAAGACTAGTGCGGTGGCCAGAGCAGCCACAAGCAGGAGTAAGGATAGCAGGACACCAAGGATTGTGCTCTGTGGGACTCCCTCTGGACCTGGTCGCACCACCCTACCCAGGATGTGACATCCACCATCCACGCAGACCTAGGGGCAGGTGGCAACTCAGGCCCAGCCTGCAGGCCCTCAGCCCATGTTTTCTACAGAGGGCCAGCTGGGCTGCCTACCTGCAATGCAGCACCATCCTTGCCAAGTTGCAGGGAGGGGGGCAGAGGGCAGACAACGATGTCTCCCCGAAGTTCATGCTGGCAGCTCTCGCCACCCACGGTTATGTTCACATCCATGCAGTCAGCCACAGCGCCCAGCCCAATGTACTGCAGAGATGGTCATGAGGACCAGCCATGGTCTGGCCCCATCTCCAGATCCTTCACTGTCCCTGCCCCATCCCCCACTTACCTCGAACTTAATGGCATGTTCCTCAGGCTTCAGTGGGAATAGAGTGGCACTGGGTGGACGGGGTGGGGGTAGGAAGCGAAAGCCTGGCAGTATAAAGCCAGCAGCTCCATCTCCCCAGGCACTCAAATTCCCAGCCACCCACCCCCGGGGGTCTCGGACCACATATTCAGGCAGGCGGCACTGCTGCTGCTCCGGAAACTTCCCCTCACACTGTTGGGACCCACATGAGAGTGGTTAGCCAGGTGTCCCATCTGTGGCTACTCCAGTCTCCTCAGCCCAGCATGGCATGGGACAGGGCTCAGGGGACTAGTCCAGCCTACCTCCCTCCTGGCCAGCACCCACTCACCCTATTCCCTACTGCCCTAAGCCCATCATGGAATGACAGCTCTATGTGCCACGCTGAAGTCAGATGCTGGCCATGGATGGTGATGTGGGAGCCACTGTGGAAGAGGGCAGGGTGGTGAACTTGAGCTTCCTCTGAGGCTGGCTTTCTCATCCCCCAGAGGCCAGGATGGGCAAGGAGGTGACACTTACGTGTAGCCACATTTAGGACTGATGTCAAGTATAATGGGGTCTTCCCTGTAGCAGAAGGTCCAGGAACCAGGCACCTTGGCACCCCCTACAAGCAGGCTAAGGGGGACGCTGGCCATGGCAGCCCCAGGGGGTGTGACACATAAAAGCTGTCTCTCACTGACCCTGCAGGAATAAGGATTTGGACTCAAGGCACCCCCCTTGTGATGACCACGTTCACTTCCTCCAGGGGCCTGCCGACCCCACCCAGTTCCTCTGTTGGTCATCTCTCCCACCCACCCACACTCCATGGGTCCGTTTGAAGGTAGGGTGGTCCCAGCAAGACCTACAAGGGGGCAGAAAGGAAGGGAACAAGTTCCCCATAGCTTTGGCCACAGCCAGTGGACCCTGTGATGGGCTTTCTTGCCTCTGGGCTGAAGGGGGCAGCAGATCCTTCTTCCTGGACCTGTCTACCATGCTGACCATGTGACAGAGTCCTCTTTCCTCTTTACCGACAGGATCTAGCTCCCAACCTGGTGAGGCTCCCCTGCGTAGGGCCCTGTGGCCTCCCATCCTCTTGCCTAGTGGTACTTACTGTTCTAGCAGACATTCAGTTCCGTTGACCAGCACAGCCCGGCTAGTGCCTATAGACAGACCTTGGCCTTCAAGGGTGAGACGAGTGCCCCCTGACCATGGGCCAAAGAGAGGTTGCACTGCTGTCAGCACTGGCTCCTAAGAGGCCATAAAGGTGGCTTATGTAGAATAGTCTCTTTACTCCAAGCCCTTCCCTCCCCTTATTGCCCATTGGTCAAGGGCATAGACAGGGCAAGGTGGCCTCACCATGAAAGAGAAGCTTCCCAGCATGGAGGTGCCATCTACCCGGAAGTGTTTGCCTGGTGGCATGTTAGTCACGGTGAGGCTGACGTTGGTAGGCCCCACTGCCTGGGTGCCCAAGGGCTTCAGCTCACACTCAAGCTCCTCTACAAAGTCCTTCCGAGGCACTGGTCTGGAGCACAAGGGCAACCCCTGAGGTCAGCTGGGAATCACACAGGCCTAGCTGCATGCCCGCCACAAGTCTTAGGGCTCCTCTGAGCCTGAGGATGGCATTTCTCTACCCATGCCTCCCTCCAGGGAGGGCAGGATCTGGCAGGACAGAAACTAACATTTCCTGGTGCATGCATCAACAGACAGGAAGGACACATGAAAGCTCAAAAAAGAGACAGAGTTATCTCCCCAGACACAAAGCAGCCAGAGCCACTGCAGCTTTCCCCACATCCCCTAGCGCCTGATAGCAGAGAACAGGGCCTCACAGGAAAGAAGCTGCTTGGTTGTCCCATCAAGAATAGAGTGGAGAGGGAGCAGGTCATACCTGAGATTTGAGGTGTCCTTAGGCAATAGCCGGCAGGGACTTTGGCCCACAGTGACTTGATGGGTTCCCTCAGGCACCAGACCAGCAGGGTGCAGGTAGAAGTTGGAGCCACACAGAGTCAGCCTTGTGCTGCCCCTTAGGGGTCCACTGTGGGGGTAGAACTGAAATGGGGGGAACAGATAGCCTGAGTCCTTGTATGCCAGTTCTCATTCAAGCATTTTCCTGCCTCCAAGTCTTTGCATGTGCCGTTCCTTATGCCAAGAATGCATATAGATACTGAAGACATTCTAAGCCTGAGGAGAATCATGATCAAGACTTACTGTTCACCACCCCAGGCCCAGCTTGTTCCATCCTTGCCTGTGCCCCACCAGAGATGTCATACCTCAGTAAGCTCAGGTGGGCAGTGGTCCTGTTGCCAGGAGCCAGGACATTCCTTCTGCCGGCCACACATACTTCCACACCAACCACAGTCCATGAAACGCTGTGCCCGCAGGCAACGCCCGCAAGTGACAAAGTGGTGGCAGCCAGGGCCCCTGATAGGTACCTGGAAGACCTTGGGATGGAAGACAAGTGGCTCAGGAGTGGTGACTAGAGAGAAGGACTGGGCCCCATAGACCCTTCTGGCCCCATTGTAGACTAGGGTGGTGAAACCTGTCAGTGCCTCCCTGGATTGGATAAGAGTCTATGCTCCCACAACCCTAGCCCCAGGCCTTGACTCTGCCCACCTCACCTGATTCCCAGAGGCGAAGAGGAGATGGTCCCCAAGGTGACCGACATCCCGTTGCACGGGCTGCCCATTGTTGCCCAGCGAGAAGTTGGACACATACAGCAAGTAGTTGAGTGACCTGGCCAGCTCCACCTACGACAGGTCAGCTTTGAGCAAAATGGGGATGGGAACAGGAACCCAGGGCCAGGGGGCTATGAGGACCTACCTGTAGTATACGCCCATCAGTTGTGCCCATATGGGCCACTGTGACATTGTCAAGGCGTGTCACATGCAATGCAGTGACCTGTACTGGTCCCAACAGCCCATTGAATAGGTCCACGCGTGAGAGACTACCGCTGACCAGCAGAGGGAAGTGGTGGCAGCTGGTGTTGGGACTGGCGCCCTCCAGGATAGGCTGGGGAGGGACAGGAAATGGAAGAGGTCAGGGTTCAGTCCTGTGTACTAACCCCTTGAGGCCTCTGTAAGTGACCACAGCAGCCCAAAACTTCCACCCCTCACCTTGCCTGACTGGAGAAGGCTGTGGGCCAGCCAGTTACCAACTCCTGCATTCTGCACAGGGTTCTCAGAGTAGCAAGAGCAGGGAGGAAGGTCCAGGCTGGAAGGCCAGCTTCCCCTACTCCCTGCCCCATCCTGCCATGTCCATTCTGATCATGAGATACTGAGTCTTACAGATCTAACCCTATTCCATCCTCACAATTACTTTGAACAATGAGTGCTCTCACCACCTCCGTTTTACAGATGAGGAAACAGGCTCAGAGAGGTTTAGTCACTTGTCTAAGACCTCATGGCCCCTCTGGAGAAGAACCAGGTTAGAAGTCTGAGCTCAACCAAAGTCCTCTTCTGCCCCCTGCTGGCCCTGCTGTGCCTCTTAGCAAATCTTTTTCCCTCTGGGTTTGTTTCCCCACTTGCATAAGGGGCTGGATTCCAAGGTTAATTGGACAGCACCAGATTGGTAACATGGTCCTTCTCCCTGAGACTCCAAAGGTCTTCCTGCACCTCCGGCTGCTCCTTACACGTCATTCAGGGCATAAAGGGATAAACCAAGGCCCTACAGCCTGGGAGTTAGAACTGGGCCTTAGAGGATAGAAGACACAAATCTCTTCCCTGCTTTTAGCAAGAGAGTGTTTTGGGGACTGCACTGGTGCCCCAGGGGGACTGTGGAAGCTCTGTTATGAACTTGAGGTACTGAAGCCGAGTGCAAGGTGCAGGCAGGGCTCAGTAGCCAGCCCTAGGTGCTCAGGACTCTCCCTCACCAGCCTTGTGGGCACTTCTCAAGGCAGGAGCCTCTGAAGACACCATCAGACCGCATAGGCTTAACCCAGTCCTGAGACCTCAGTACTGATAAAGCAGGTGGGTGTAGAGCTTAGCCTAGAAACCCCACACACCCTGGGCCTGTAACCTGGATGGGTGGGGACTGGGACTTTGTCCTCACTGAGGCAGGAAAGCAGGTTGGCCCTAGCAGGAAGCCTGCCAGGTGTTTTTAGCATGACTCAGAGACAGGTGGGGCTCTGGGACTGAAAGAGGCCCTACCCTAGCCAGGCCCACACCCCTGCCTACTGGTCCCTAGGCCCCAGGGCCTTAGCTCTGGATTCCCAGACTTAGTTAGGGGCCTTAGCTACTTAATGTCCAATGCTCCATGGAGGACTTGCACCCTACCTGAATCAACAGAAGACAGGCACCAGCTCTGAACCCCTTGGGCTTCCCGAGAGCAACTACTATTATCACACAATAGGTGCTGCTCTAGCAGCTACATGCCCAGAGTCACTGGATAAACACTGTACAGGATGATTTACACACCTCCTGATGGCCTGACCAGTCTGTGGGCAGGGACTAAGAGTAGGTCTCCTGGAGTCTGGCACTGCCTGGGTGTGCTGGGTGTCTTCTGACCCAGAGATCACTAGCTAAGCTGGGAAAAGGCTCTGACTCCCAGAGGAAGAGAAGGGGCCAGACAGGGCTCCCAGGCACAGACAAGGAGTCTCTACCCTAGGGCCTCTCAATCCAGATGTACTCAGCAGAACTTGTACCCAGTGTGGGGTGAACCCCACATGCTCCACCCCACACTGGGTACAAGTTCCCCTCCCAGCTCTGAGATATTAATAGGAGATAGAAAGGAGTCAATTGAGAATGTCACAGCAGGACCAGCCATACAGGATGGCCAGACACTCTAAGAGCAGTGGCTGTAGGTTCCATTTCCTTGGTTCATCTCTATTTCTCTTCTTGACACCATGGCTGGAGAGAACCTGGGTAGGGTCTGTTAGGAGGAGCCTCCAGTTCCACATGAGCTGTGAGACCTCCTGCCTGGGACAGAGCCTCAATTACAGTAAAAAAATCTGGGATGGACCAATTCCAGTCAGCCCCTCCTAGGCCTTTACTCATCCCCAGATGTTTACAGTTGCTTGCACAAGACCAGAGTGAGGCTCCCAGAACCTTCTAGAGCCAAGCTGCCTTCCCGTGTGTGTCAGGTCCTCCCCCAATCACCATACGGCAAATGGGTTAGTGAAGACCAGGCCATGCAGGCTTCCCAACAAACTCCCAGATGTCCAAAGCCAAAGAGGCTCCCTGAAACCTGGTGGCTGGCTGAGGTGGGGAGAAGGAGGGGCAGAGGAGGAGATGATTCTCTGACAATCCCTGCTCCACTCCCTTTGGAAAGCCAACTAAAACAAAGGAAAGTGAAACAGTGTTGGCAAGCAGCTGTGATCTATGTGAATCTGTGAGCATGTGTCTCCTATGTGTGTGTGTGAGATGCCTTGTATTTGTATGTGTCAGGTGTATATTTTTCTGAGTTTATTCCTGAGGATATGGGTGATAGGAGGGGATGCCCACCATGCTATCGGGAGTTTGGGAGCTATGCTGGCAGAAAGACAGTTATAATGTAATCTCATCCTCACATAATCAGGGAAACTACCTAAAAAAATCAGAAGCCATGATGTGCAGGAAGGACAAAGAGCAAAATGAGGCAGCAACAGGGGCCAGCCTGGCTGGGAGATGGGTTTCCATTGTGGCCTTTAGCTGGTTTCTCACACTACTCCCGGCACTTAGAAACTGGGTGAGAAGCCGGGCTCGGTGTCTCAGCCTGTTATCTCGCACCTTTGGGAGGTTGAGGTGAGTGGATTGCCTGAGCCCGCGGGTTCGAGACCCACCTGGGCAGCGAGACCTCATCTCTACAATAAATCAAAAAATCAGCCGGGTGTGGTAGCGCGTGCCTGTAATTCCGGCTACTTGGAAGGCTGAGGCGGAAGGATCGCCGGAGCCCAGCAGGTTGAGACTGCGGTGGCCGGGAGCGGCCACTGCACTCCAGTCTGGGCGACAGAGTGAGGCTCCAACTCAAAAAAAAAAAAGAAACTGGGTGAGAGAGAATGCTCTTCTCCACCCGCCCTCCCCCTCCCTCCTAAACCCTCCCAGTGATGGAAGGAAAGCAGCTTGTGTTCACCCATGTGCACACTCTTACAGGTGAGGGCCCCTTCTTTCTGCTCACCGGGTTGGGGCAAAAACTGGGAGGCTGGAAGAAGTCGAGGCCTCGCCGGAGACCCGTGTGGACGGAGAAGTCACAACAGCGTTCCACACCCTCATCGATTAGGGTGTCCAGCAGGTCAATGGGGAAGGCACAGATGACAGAGTTGGGGCCCACTCCAAGGCCACCATCTCTGCCAGCCACGAAGACCCCAAATAACACTTCCTGGCCCTCAGTGATGCTCAGCTCAGTGGCAAGTTGGGAGCCCACAGGAGCTGAGTGGGCTGCTCGCAGCACTGGGTAGGGCTGGCCACCCTCTGAAGTACCGCGGCGCCGGCGTTTAGGAGCAAAGCGGCAGTCAAGGACCAGCTCCCGGTAGTCGCCCAGCTCCACCTCAGAGGCGCTGAGTCGTGCCAGGCGTGTGTGCAAGGCACCAGGAGCATCTGTCACACTGGCTGGCTGCACAGTCAGAAAGTAGACGAAGGATCCTGCGTGGAAGCTGTGCACATATTCGATATGGTAGGAGGCGAGGTGCTTGGGCAGCACAGACAGTGCCGCAAAGCCTGGTGCAAATCCCGAGACATCGGCCTTGAGGCGCCTGATGGACACTGAGCGCGGGCTGAAGCTGGCAGCCACAGCTTCATCCAGTGAGGATGCCACGTAGAAGTAGGAGGCCTGGCCTTGCTCAACCACAGTCACACGGGTGCCCAGTGGGCTGGCCACACAGTCGGGGCAGTCCTCAGGTCGGTTATGGTAGGCTGAGAAGAGGCAAGCTGGTGCCGCCAGGTGCAGGGCTGTCCCTCGGAACTCTAGTTCATGCAGGAAGCAGCGGCCCTGCAGGCTTGAGCCGCAGCTGACCAGGGCAGGCAGTGCTGGCTCCAGCACCAGCACCTTTGTGTCGGTATCGCCTGCTGGGCCATGGGGGCCCGGGCCACAGGCCGCACATGTCTGGCAGCTAGGGTCCCCAGCAGGGCCTGTGGCCAGGCTTTCCACAGACTTCAGGTCAGGCCCAAGCACGTGCAGGCGATTGCGTATGGCCACAAACACAGCACTCCCATCCCTGCCGCCCTCGTAAGTCACCACAGCCTGTACTGGGCCGCCGGCAGAGAAGCTGGGCACCACATACTTCACGTCAAAGTCACGGGAGGCAGCATAGGGGGTGCGCGGGCACTGCCAGTCCCGGGAAGCCGCGGGAAGGGCAGGTGTTAGCAGCAGCAACAACAACAGGGAAGACTCAGGCAGAGGCAGGAGGAGCTCCGTCGAGGCCATGCTGGGCCCTTGTGACATCCCCATGGGCCTGGGCCTGGGCCTGGCTGGGAGCTCCCTCGAGTTCTGGGCTGGTCCAACGTTAAGCAGCAGTGCCCCAGCTTACCCCCGCCCCACGTTCCTGTGAAACCCAACCTCTTCTCGTGCCCTGGGGTCTGAGCACCTGACACCTGCGGACACACCGGCAAGGAATGGAACAGCCGCCTCACCCGCCGTCCAGCTCCCGCTTCAAGCTGGCGTCTAGTGCTAAGTCGCCTCTAGGGCGCCGGGCGGAGCGCGGCGGGCTGGGCCGGGCCGGGCAGGGCGGGTGAGGCTGGGGGGGCGGGACTGGGGCGGGGCCGCGTGCAAGGCCTGCCGGAGCCCCGGCCCTCCGCCCATCCGATTCTTCCGATTTTTCCGGCCCTTGGAAGCCTGGTTCCTACACCTTCCCTTGGCGCCTTTTTTCAGTGGTTGTGGGTGGGTGTGCATAGAGTGGACTGGAGAGAGTAAGCATGTTTGAGCCATCCCCTCCTGTCTCCCACACAACCAACTGGGTCGAGGTGGGTTGGGGGCAGGACACTTGGCTTTTTTGTTTTGTTTTTTTAGTTGTGGTCTCACTCTGTCACCCAGGCTGGAATGCAATGGCACGCTCACGGCCACCGCATCCTCCACCTGCTGTACTCAGGAGACCCTTCCACCTCAGCCTTCCAAGTAACTGGAACTACAGGCACGTGCTATCATGACCAGCTTATTTTTTAACTTATTGTAGAAACGAGGTCTCACCAAGTTGCCCAGGCTGGTCTCGAACCCCTGAGCTTAGGCAATCCTCTCGCCTTGGCTTCCCAAAGTGCTGAGATTACAGGCTTGAGCCGCCACACCCGGCCCACCTGGCTTTTTTCTTCCAGTGGAGCTAGTATATACTTACAGCAACATTCTCAAAACACTGGTGCCCAGAGGGGCCTGGAAGGCCTGCTTTGTGGGGAACAGAGACCAGGAATGTATGGAATACCACAGAGAAGATGTGGGGAATCCAACATAAGATGGTATGGGGCGCCATCCTTTGTGGGCAGGGACCATTCTTCCATGCACCTATCCTGAGTTGTCAGTGACAAGATGGTGTCAAAGAAAAGTGTATTGTGCTCTGCCCACCCAGGGTCATAAAGGTTTTAGGATAGACCTGGCCTTGCTGGCTGGACGTCAGAAGGGGCAGCTTACGTGGAGGCCCAGCCCTGGGGTATGAAGGCTTCCTGGAGGAGGTGCCTATGTGGGTGGAGAGAGGAGAAAAGGAAAGGGTACTCCTGTAAGGCTTCGGTGCCAGGACCCTCTCCTGAGTCCCACAGACCCATGGCGCCTCCTCTGCAGCCTCAGTATGTGGAAGCTATATGATGGGGATAAAACCCACAATCCTGGCCTGGGGAAGGACCCCCAACTTCCTTCCTGGCTCTGCCCCAGTTTTCCCCTGATATGGGGAATCATAGGCTTTGGCTCCAACCTATCTGAAGCCTTGCCGGACCTCACTATCTACCATGAGAATGTAACCTGGGTAGGTGGTTACCCATCATCCTCCATCCAGTCTGTGTATGGGTAGGTGGAGGCTAGTTCCTCACTAGACTCAGCAGCTGCCCCTTGGCAACTAGTCCCCCCCAACACTGGAGGAGGGCCCTGTGGGACAATCTTAGCCTGACAATCCTCTCAGCCAGGTTGTCCTGGACCTTGGAAGGTTCACAGGGTTGCCCTGGGTTGTGAATTATGGGCCCAAGGTTGCAGAAGATAAGTGGGCTGGGGGAGAGAGAAGCCCTCAGCCCAACAGTATTTAGCCTGGCCCTGGAGCTTTGTCTCCTCCACTCCCCCACCCATTCCATAATTCTATTCCTGCATCCCTTTCCTAATCTGACCTTTGTTAGTGCTGTTCCTCCTTACAGGAGTACCCTTTCCCTTTCTCCTCTCTCCACCTACATGGCACTTCCTCCAGGAAGCTTCATACCCCAGACTGTGCCAGGCCCCTCTCCTGGGTCCCACAGACCCTATACTACATCCACCCCAGCACAGTTCACTCTGTACACTCCCCTCTTCCTCCATCCCCTGTGCAGGACTTCCCCTCTTTCCAGGCTGGAGCTCCATGAGCACCTGGTGACTGAGAGGAAATGGAACATGGGGCAGCCACACCCAGTGCGGGAGGATACTGTGTCCTGAGGCAACATAAAAGGTACTCCTATCTGGAGCCAGAATTGGCCCGGAAATGAATAAACACAAGGGAAAACTATGGCATGGTTCTTGCCTTCTGCTGGTTAACACTTCTAAAGATAGTCACGCAGGGCAAACTAGAAATGAAATGTTCTCCGTCAGGTGCAGAATTTGTTTCTCGTGACCCCCATCCCGCCTTCTAACACTCAAGAGAAATTTCTGGGAGTTGGGAGGAGACTCCTAGATCGCCCTGCCTACCCGTTTTTTTGGGGGGGCGGGGGGTACATGACTATAAGTTGACCCTCTGCTGCCATCTTGTGGCCATACTGATGGTTACCCCGAGACTAAAGTCCCCACTCCAGCAGCCTTGGTCCTCAACAGCAAGGGTCTACAGGAACACCCCTTCATCTCTCCCCAACTACCGGCTCTGTAGAAGGGGACAGGCAAGGTGTGTGGGGGAGGCCAGCTAATGGGGCTCTGCAGTGCCAAATACAAGTGTTCCCCCAAGGTAACTTCACCAGGCTTGGTCCATAGCTGGCTTAGGATCTGCCCAACTACCCTGGTATCTATCACCTTGAAGGATTGCTGGCCACTTTGGCCTTGTTGGGCTCTTAGTCTCCCCTGAATACTGTTCCAGAGAACTAAGCCCAGCATCTTTCTCCAACCCCAAGATCACTTTAGTGGCATACTCTAACTGCAGTATGACGACATACACTGTAGCCTTAAAACATCAACAGCTCTTCACTGCCAGACTTTTTACCTGGAGTTTGAGAGCCCCAAGCCTTGTAGACTACTCTAGCTTCATTGCAAACCAGTTATACCAGGTTCTTTACCAAGTTCTCCCTTTGCACATGCTGGTTCCTCCACTAGAAATACCTTCCCTAGCAGGGCTCAGTGGCTCAGCCTGTAATCCCGCACCTTTGGGAGGCTGGGGTGAGTGGATTGCCTGAGCCCGCGGGTTCGAGACCCGCCTGGGCAGGCGAAACCTCATCTCTACAATAAATCAAAATAAATCAGTCTAGGTGACAGAGTGAGACTCCAACTCAAAAAAAGAAATACCTTCCCTATTTGCCTGTCAACCCACTCTGACCGCTAAAGATGTAAACCCTTCTTAGGTGCCTGTTGTTCTAGGTACTCACACTTATCTAATGATGATACCCCTGGCCCCAATCCCTGCCCAGAATTTATGCTGAACTACGTGTAGTGAAGCTGAGACCCCTACAGGGGTCAGGGAGCCAACAGAGGCATTTAGAACACCAGTAAGTCACGGACAGCTGGCTTGGCATCACCCAGGCCCCAGAGGCAGTGGTTTGGTGTCCTTACCAGCTCAAGGAGCAAGGGAGGAACAGAAACAGAAAACAGGCAAAAAAGAGGTCCAGGGCATGTGTGCAGGATGAGCAACACCCACCAAGCCTGTGGCTGCTTCTCAGGGCCTTTGGAATCTGGGCAGGCAGCCTATTGCCACACCGATTTTTTAATTTAATTTTTATTTTTTTGAGTTGGAGTCTCACTGTCGCCCAGACTGGAGTGCAGTGGTCGCTCCTGGCCACCGCAGCCTCGACCTGCTGGGCTCCGGCGATCCTTCCGCCTCAGCCTTCCAAGTAGCTGGAATTACAAGCATGCGCTACCACGCCCGGCTGATTTTTTGATTTATTGTAGAGATGAGGTCTCACCAAGTTGCCCAGGTGGGTCTCGAACCCGCGAGCTCAGGCAATCCACTCACCTCAGCCTCCCAAGGCGTGGGATTACAGGCTGAGCCACCGAACCCGGCTGTCACACTGATTTTAATGTGATCCTGGGTCAGGGCAAGGGCAGGGGATATGCTGCCATCTTCTGAGACAATGAGTACAACTGTTTTAGTGCACCATTGGTCCATGCTACTCACACAACTTTCTCCAGTATGGTTTGGTTTTGTTTTGTTCTTATTTGAGTTGGACTCTCATTCTGTCACCCAGGCTGAAGTGCAGTGGCATGCTCATAGCCTCTGCAACCTCGACCTACTGGACTTAGGCTATTCTTCCACCTCAGCCTTCCAAGTAGCTGGAACTACAGTCATGCACCATCACACCCGGTTAATTTTTCTTGATTTATTGTAGAGATGAGGTCTCGCCAAAGTTGCCCAGGCTGGTCTCGAACCCATGGTCTCAGGCAATCCTCTTACCTCAGCTTCCCAAAATGCTGGGATTATAGGTGTGAGCCACTGCATTGGGCTCGAGTTAGTCTTAATGGCAGAAAAATCTCAGCCCACCTCTCAGAGTGGTTCTGATAGTCTGAAGACCACTTTCAGTGGACAGTTTAAGTACTTCCTAGGCCTTTTGCTCCCCTGGCCAATTAGATGGTTAAGTTGTCACAGAACTGGAAGACTACCCAGTAGCAAGGTGGAAGATTTCTGCACTGTGCCGTGGGCTCTGCCCAATGAAGGTCTCAGGGTACAGTGAGTAGGGCTGGGCCTTTACTGCCAAACCTCCATGCAGGTCTGGCCATGTCATGCCAGGTAACAGGGTGACTAAAGAGGGCCTAGTGTACCTAGTAGCATCAGCTTTTACTAGGGCATATGTCTCTTGCCCTAGAGGTCAACTGGGCCTTCTCTCAGACCCTCCAGGTCACTCTTAGGGACCATTTTGAGGAATGCACTGGCTGAGGTAGGAGAGCTGAGGCAGACCACCCTTGATGGGAAGGCCTAACCAAGGACAGCTTCCCCTGAGGCCAGCAGCTACAGGGAGGGTGGACTCTGAATTTGTCTGAGCTGAACACTGAGGCTGCCTCATCAAGGGCTCTCCCATACCAGGGCTCAGACTCCCGCCACTTTGACCATTCCTATCTTACTCAGCTCAGCTCCTGCTGAACTACAGTAACCCATTCAGTAGGGCCACTGTCAGGGCTCCCAAGGAGGTTGGGTGGTCTTTCATGGCATGCAGCTAGGCACCCCACCCAGGAGTGAGAGGGGAGGCAGGCAGCAGGGGCCCAGAATGGGTACAGAGGTGGGAAGGGAGGGCAGTAGGGAGCCTGAGAACTTTTTACATATGACAGGACTTCAGCAGAACCAAAAGAGCTCCAGCCTAGAGTCCAACTCTGAATGTGTGTGGCCTGATGCTGGTGCAAGGGAGGGAGGAGAGGTACTCAGATGTGCATAGACCTCTGTATATGGGGAAGCATGTGCAGGGGCTAGGGAGGAGGATCTGCTATCTGTATGTGAGTGAGAGTGTATGGGTGGATAGACAAGTGACATAGATCAACAAGTATCTTCCCCCAAAGAACTTTAATGCACGCACTAACCCACAGTCCCTGCCTGCTGGCTGGGCAAGAGAGGCCAGCCCCACCTGCAGGCTCCCAGGCTCCCCATACCCAGTGGGCCTAGGAAGGCTGAGCCCACACACATTTCCATCAATAGGTGAGGGGTGTGAGAATGAAGAGGCGGTCTTCCTCTTTGCGGATCCAGCGCATCAGCTTATGGATGGCACTGATGGCTGATGCCTTGGTCCCCAGGGGGCTGTAGCACATGTAGAGCTCAAAGGCGCCTGTCACCTGGAGAAAGGGGCAAAAGGTGGTCATCTAGGTTAGATACCCCTTGTGGTCCCTACCCAGGATCTCCATGAAGCCTAGCCCATCCCGAGGCCACCTTACCCAGGCCAGGAGGTTCTCGTTGGGGCCCGTGTAGTAAATGGTCTTGAGTGGGCGGGAGGCATTGTGGGCACGGCTGTGCAGGTACTGGTAAAGGCCCAGCAGCCGCTCCTGCTCCTCTTCACTGTTGTACGGGGCCTCAATCTCAGGGCTGCAGATGGGGGAGTGGGTTCACAAAGGAATGACTTCTATTGCCTTCTCTGCAAATCTAGAAACATCTATTCCTAGCCAGGGGGACTCTACCCTGTGTCCTATCCTCCAGATGCTCCCTTAGGACAGGGCATTGTCTCCCCACCACAGCAGACTCGCCAGGATAGAGCTGGGCCCACCCAGACTGAAGCTCTGTCCCCTCCACCCCCTGAGTTCTTGGTGTCTTTGGTGACCCTTCCTTGGAGAGGCCAATCTGTGTCCAAGACAGTGTGATAGATCTGGAGTAGAGGAAAGGTGAGCTGGGAAACCTCCAGGTTAAAGGGAGGACAGAGGCCCTATCTGCCCAGTCCCTCTACTGGGGGAGGAAGTGGAGAAAGGCTCTGCTTTCTGGGCTGGACCAAAATGACCTGTAAGGTGGAGTTGCTCCAGGGCAGGGGACCCAGGAAATCTGTATTCCAGCTTTCTTCCCTGGATATACTGCGCGTTTCCAAACTTTCTGGGCAATGAAGTAAAGTGTATGCCCGTGGATGATGGGGGTCAGCTTCAGTGCTCTGGACCAAGGGCCTTCCCCCTATCCTCGGCCCTGTCTCTCTGAAGCAGTGCCCTCAAGGCCCTCTCTCACCTGGTAAAGAGTCCGGAACTCTTTGACTTATAAAGGAAGTGGCGCAGGTCGGGGATGCCCACCTGGGCAACGCTGTAGTAGGGCATGCGCAGTGCCTCCCGAAGGGCAAAATGGGCTCCGCGCTTGCGAAGACGTTCCTGGAAGCGGCGGCGGCAGTCAGAGACAGCAAAGAAGTCCTCGCGGTCGGTGGAGACGAGAAGCAGGCAGAGATCGGTGTCAGGCTCCAGGTAAGAGATGTGTGCGTGGAAGAAGCCTGCCGCGTTGAATTTGGGCAGGCACACGGGCGTCCAGGCCTCGCCCTCACGGAAGGATGAGGAGGAACTAATGAGGTTGAAGAGCAGGTGCAGGTCGATGGGGTGCAGGAATTGGTCCTTGCGGCGCACGAGCGCCACGAGCTGGTTGCGGGCCAACAGGATGGAGAAAACCAGGCTGCGCGCACGCGCCTGCTGCAGGCTGGCACTCACCGCATCGCGCACGGCCGCGGCCAGGGGCAGGCACCGTGCTGCCCCCATCAGGAAGCTGGGGTCTCGTGCCATGAGCTGCAGCAGGTTGTCGGTAATGCGCTCTGAACCCGAGAGCAGGCGCCGCAGGTCGTAGTTCTGCTTCTGCTGGAAGATGTGGCTCAGCTGCGCACCGGTAAGAAGGCTCAGGATCTGGTAGTAGATGTAGAGCAGCTCCTGCGCCAGCTCCTGTGCCGACTGCCGCGTGCGTGCTACCGCCACCAGCACCAGTGGGCTCCGGCGCACGAATACCACCTTGTAGCCATCTGAGAGCGTGGGGGTGGGGTGATTGTCAGCCTCAGTCCCTCTCAGAGAAGCCCTCCGGAGTTGGCCTTTCCCACCTCCCCTCGGAGCTCCGCCTTTCTGCGCAGCCCTTTACTTTCCACATCCTTTTCTCACTCAGAGCTCTGCACAAAGTAGGGGCTTAAGATAAAAACAGTAGCCCATCGCTCCCTTTCCCCAAGGGTTCAGGGCCTGTCCCAGCCGCTTGCTTCTCAGACTAGCTCCCTCTGAAATAAGGGAATCTCTTCAGAAAAACATACATTCTTATGCTAAGTGCTAAGTCAAACTGACAAGAGTTGAGTGGGGCTCAGGACCTGGAATGTTTTTGTCACCTCCCCAGGAAGATTCTCACCCTCTTCAACAATGAATGGCAAAACCCATGTTAGAGCCACTTTGTCCTCACCACAACCCCATGAGGGAAGCAACATTGTTATTCTGTTAAGGGAGGCTCAGAGAGACGGACTTACCCTCAGTCACACAGCACATCCCACCCCTCTAGTCTGGGGAGCGTGGCCCAAACTTGCTATGAATTAACGCTAGCCAGGGGAACCCTCCCCATACCCCTCTCCAGGTGGCTCACCTGCATGGATGGAGCGGATGGCGTTCTTGTCTGCCTCCAGGAAGGATACCAGGGCTACCATAACACCCATAGTGCTGGAAAGTGCCTCCTCAGACCCATAGCGGGAGTACACAGGCTTCCCTGCCTCACTCAGCACAAAGACATGCTTCTGGTGCAGGCGCCATGCCTCCGTGGCGTCCTCCTCATCCCCCTCGGCTGTGCCCTCCCTGAGGGGCTCTGTGGCTGGTCGCCCAACTGCCCCTGGGGGTTCCAGCCAGTCCTCAGAGCTTCCTGGCAGCATCTCCTCCTGTAGGTCTCGGGCCACACCCGTCAGCTGGGTGCTTAGCTCGCTAAAGTCCTGGCTGATCTGGTGCATGTCTGCAGGCAATGGCGGGGGACCCCCAGCACACTCCTTGGGGCTGTCCCCAGAAGCTGCCCCATCCTCTGACTCAGTCAGGTCCTCGTAGGAACGGGCATGGACGAACATGGCACCTTCCTGCCCAGCACCTGCAGGCCAAAAGCACTGGTGCTTAGAGGGGTAGCTGCTGGCACTCTCACCAGCAAGGTATCTAACATGGTCACTCTAGCATTGATGCCTGTCCTGTTAGAGCCAAGCCACTGTTCCCTTCTGCCACTGTCTGCCATGAATCATGCTTCTTTGCAACTTAGAGCCCACCCGTCTTTTCCTGTCACACTGGAAATAAGATCCAACCCCTCATGGCAGTAGTGGTAGCTGGTATCCACTTAATTCTCTCACTCCCATCTCACAGTCCACTCCCTTGCCTGTCTCAGTCACTCTGGCCTTTGTCCATCTATTCTTTGGACACCTTCAACATGCCCCCATCTACCTCAGCAACTCTGCACCTGCTGTTTGCTGTCTCCTACCTTCCCATCTGCTTGTCATACTTCAGCGCTCAGGGTAGATGTTAGTTCCTCTTCAACTGACCTCCAGTCCCAAGTATTCTATCATCTCTCCCTTTTCTTTTCTTTTTTTTTGAGTTGGAGTCTTACTCTGTCGCCCAGACTGGAGTGCCTTGATCTGCTGGGCTCCAGCGATCCTTCCGCCTCAGCCTTCCAAGTAGCTGGAATTACAGGCATGCACTACCATGCCCAGCTGATTTTTTTTTTTTTTTATTTATTGTAGAGATGAGGTCTTGCTGCCCAGGTGGGTCTCGAACCCGCGGGCTCAGGCAATCCACTCACCTCAGCCTCCCAAAGGCATGGGATTACAGGCTGAGCCACCGAGCCCAGCTCATATCTCCCTTTTCAATTTCCCTGTGGCAATTGCCAGTTATCATCCTTCTCCCCAACTACAATGGTAGCCCACAAGGGCAGGGACTTAGTTGTTTGCTGCTATGTGCCCAACACCTTGCCTTGTGCTTGAAGCACCTCCCATACTCAGTGAATCTCTCTCCCTGGGAGAAGGCGCCTCTGTCCCACTTAGGACATAACTCCTGGCTGACTCTACTGTAATGGCTCTACTAACCTGTGGCTCCTCAGAGAAGAGGGTATGTCAGTCTTCCTTTCTTGACTTTCTTTTTTTTTGAGTTGAAGTCTCACTCTTGTCACCCAGGCTGGAGTGCAGTGGCACACTCACGGCCACTGCAGCCTAGACCTGCTAGGCTTAGGTGATCCTTCATCCTTAGCCTTCCAAGTAACTGGAACTACAGACGCATGCCACAATGCCCAGGTAGTTTTTGTGATTTATTGTAGAGATGAGGTCACACCAACTTGCCCAGGCTGGTCTCGAACCCCCGGGTTCAGGCAATCCTCTCGCCTCGGCCTCCCAAAGTGCTGGGATTACCACGCCCGGTCTACTGACTTTCTCATTCTTTTTTGTAATCCACCCACCTGCCCATAGACCTTTACTAACTTTTTTGACAAAATAGTTTAAATGATATATTTTTGAGTCTCTATTATGAGTTCAGCACTGTACTAGGCATTAGAGATATGACTGCCCTATGCTCAATATGCTCACAATCTTGTGGAAAAGAGAGATGGGCGATATAAACATAAACAAATAAAATTACAAAATAACTAGTGTCCTATACCGAGTATGATCAGAGCAGGTCTAACTTGTGAGGAGGTGACATTTAAGCTGAGAGCTGAGAAGAGGTGAAGGAGCCAGAAAGGTGCATTGTAGACACAGGGAATCAGGAAAGAACCCACACTGGCAGCCAGAGAGCACAGGGCAAGTGACACAACATAAAGTGGAGAGGAAGGCCAGATTTACACTGAGCCCAGCTCCCTGCTATATCCCCAACACCTGACAAATATCCAGTGAGTGACTGACAAATGCATGAATGAGTAGGAAGGAAACAGTGGCTGGGATTCCCAACTCCCCTGGAGCCTACTCCAGCTGTCAGCAGGCTAGGGCTGCACACTCTGCCCATACCTGGCTCCATTCCCTGGGCCAGTCCTGGTGTGGGGCTCTCAGCTCTCTCCATACTCTGTCCATCAGAAGGAGCCAATGTGCCATCAGGACATTCACTGCTTCTATTCCTCTGTATGTCAGCAGCCATCCTGTGGGCTCTCCTGTGGGGCAAACAAAAACATCAACAAGGGCAAGGGGAAAGCTGCAGTTGTCAGGGTCATTGGCACAATCAACATTAGTAAATGCAGGAAAGCGTCCCTTACCAGGACCCTACTAACTCAAATCCCTAGGGAATGGGTTCTGAGTATTCTCTTCTAAACAATTAAATATATTATTCCTTTTCTAATTAGAAAAGGAAGACATACTCATTGTAGAAAACTTGGAAAACACAGAAAAGTATAAAGAAAGAAATGCTACCATTTTCCTACCACTCAGGAACTTTCACTGTTCACAATTTATCTCCTTCTAATCTGTGCTCCTGTCAGGCTAGCTTTATAGATGAAAGAACTGAAGCTGAGAGAGTTTAGGTAACTTGCTCAGTGTTATTACAGGAAGGAGGCACTGGATCTGGAATTGAAAAAATTCTGTATCCTGATTATCTTTCACTTCACATCCCACCATGAACATTTCCCCATTCAAAACTGCAGTAGTTCTTTTAGGATATCTTTTTTTTTTTTTTTTTTTTTTTGAGTTGGAGTCCCACTCAGTCACCCAGACTGGAGTGCAGTGGCCGCTCCCGGCCACTGCAGCCTCAACCTGCTGGGCTCTGGCAATCCTTCCGCCTCAGCCTTCCAAGTAGCTGGATCTACAGGTGCGCACTACCACACTCGGCTAATTTTCTTGATTTATTGTAGAGATGAGGTCTTGCCAAGTTGCCCAGGAGGGTCTTGAACCCACGGGCTCAGGCAATCCACTCACCTCAGCCTCCCAAAGCGCGGGATTACAGGCTGAGTCACCGAGCCCGGCTCTTTTAAGATATCTAAGTGCTTGCAGAGAAAGTGAGACACAGCCAAAAGACTTGTTTTTTGGCCTCTCTCTGTATATTCTTTTGTGTCATTTGAATTTGGCACAAAGGGTTACCTTATTAAACACAGCTATACACATAACAACTCTCAGTGCCCATTTGATGGCTAGGACAGATTCAGTCTGATCTTCCGATCTTCAGGGCCATTTAGAGTTGGCCACAAGTGGATGTCAGTGGTAACAAGGCTGATGGCTCACCAAGGCTGGAAGCAAGGCTCATTCAGCCTCTAGGGTCCCAGAATGGCAGGCTGAAGGATCTTCATTTGTCAAGCAACACATACAGTCCACTCGTACAGTCTATAGGGAGGGATTTCGTTTCAGGCACTGATCCTTTAAGGAAGAGGGATCTAGCTGGATGGACTAGAAGGGTAGTAAAAACCAGTCAGACAATCATGAGGCAGGCACTGCAGGCAGGCGAGGGGCCCAGGAGGCACTGGTGTTAGTGTGAGCAAAGTAGGCCCTGAGCCTGTCCTCAGAGTGCAGACCAGAGTCTAGTGGGAATAACTGTGCTGTAACCTTGGACAAACGACTCTACCCTAACATGGTGTGAAGTTCATGAAATGAGTGATCTCAGACAGTATCACCCTCAGGAGCACTTGAATGGCCCCAGCCTGTTTGTGTCCAAGAACACTCTCTCTCTGGACACCCCATACTTCCTGTTAGGCAGTTCCTGTATGTGTGCCCAAAGAATTCATTTTCTTTTTTTTTTCCTTTTTTGAGTTGGAGTATCACTTTGCTGCTCAAGCTGGAGTGCAGTGGCACACTCATAGCCACTGTAGCCTTGACCTGCTGGGTTCAGACAATCCTTCCACTTCAGCCTTCCAAGTAGCCACATCTAGCTAATTTTTTTTTTGATTTATTGTAGAGATGAGGTCTCCTCAAGTTGCCCAGGCTGGTCTCGCACCCCTGGTCTCAGGCAATCCTCTTGCCTCGGCCTCCCAAAATGCTGAGATTACAGGTTTGAGTCACTGCACCTGACCAGAATTCATTTTCAACCTCTTCTTTTTTTATTTCAACCTTAGCCTTCCAATTTCAATTTCAACCTCATGCCTGGAACTACAGGCATGCGCCACCATGCCCAGCTAATACTCCAGTTTTTAGGATAGCTGTGTGAATAGGCCCTACTTTCCTTGGCACTCATCACCTTGGGCTCTGTGGTATTGCAGTGGCTGTTTTAGCCTGGCTTTGGATTGCTTCTCTTGGTCGTAGTCTCAATCTCAGAGGGGACCTCTCTGGGTGCTTCCCCAGGTTCTTCCTGTTGAAGGCATGCAGTCTCTTAGTTCCTTTGGCTCACTGTCAGACAAGGCAGCCTGCACCTTGGCTTTCTGGGCTCTGACCCTTGCTGGGAATCATGACTCTTGATTGTCCTAATGGCTGGGGTTGGTGGCTTAGGATAATCTCAAAATAATCTCCCCAGCAATCTTCCTTTGGTTTTACTCTGTGCAGGGTGATGCTGGTGACCAGTAGTGCCCACCTCCCACTTATTCTGTGGTGTTCTGGCTCAGTGCAGGAGTAGCTACTAGGCCAGATATCAGGAACAGGCCCTGCCTCCCTGCCTGTCTGTTAGCACATTGAGCTTCTGCAAAAGATTCATTTGAAGAAATAATTCCATAGCTTAAAACAAAGATGACAAAAAGAAGAGGCTGAGGCTGGGCATGGAGGCTCATGTCTGTTATCCCAGCACTTTGGGAGGCTGGGTCAAAAGGATTGCTTGAGCCCAGGAGTTTGAGACCAGCCTAGCAACATAGCAAGATTCCCTTCTCTAAATTAAAAAGGAAGAGGTTGAAAATGAATTCTGGTCAGGTTCGGTGGCTCAAGTCTTTGGGAGGCTGAGGCAAGAGGATTGCCTGAGACCAGGGGTTTGAGACCAGCCTGGGCAACTTGATGAGACCTCGTCTCTACAATTAAAAAAAAAAAAAATTAGCCAGGCGTGGTGGCTCGTGCCTGTAGTTCTAGCTACTTGGAAGGCTGAGGCAGAAGGATCACCTGAGCCCAGCAGGTTGAGGCTGTGGTGGCTGTGCCACTGCACTTCAGCCTGGGCAATAGCATGAGACTCCAACTAAAAAAAATAAAAATAATAAAATAGTGGAAAATACACTAAGTTTGTGATTCCAGAGAGAATGTCCAACTTTAATGGAACAGATGGAAAAATGATATTAAGTGAGAGACACCTGTATCCAGAATCTGATCACTTCTCATCATTTCCACGACTACCACTTTGGTCTAAGCCACCATTATCTCTAGGAGATTGTTGCAATAGTCTCCTAACCAGTGTCCCCTCTTCTACCCTTGCTCCTGCATAATCTTTTCTTCTCATAGCACTCAAAGTGAGTCTCCTGAAATAGAAGTTTGGTCATGTAATTCCTCTGCTCAAAACTCTATAATGGTCCCACCTCACTCAGTGAGAAAGCTAATTTCCTCATGATGGTGCACAAGGCCCCACTCAACATACCTCTTCCCCCCATTACACTTAGAACTCACCTTCTGAGCCGGGCTCGGTGGCTTAGCCTGTAATCCCGCGCCTTTGGGAGGTTGAGGTGAGTGGATTGCCTGAGCCCGCGGGTTCGAGACCCGCCTGCCTGGGCAGCAAGACCTCATCTCTACAATAAATCAAAAAATCAGCCGGGTGTGGTAGTGCATGCCTGAAATTCCGGCTACTTGGAAGGCTGAGGTGGAAGGATCACCGGAGCCCAGCAGGTCAAGGCTGCGGTGGCCGGGAGCAGCCATTGCACTCCAGTCTGGGCAACAGAGTGAGACTTCAACTCAAAAAAAAAAAAAACTCACCTTCTACCCTTTCCACACAGGCCTCATAGCTTTCTTTAAGTATCCTGAGCACCTACTTTAGAACTTTGCCCTTGCAGAACTTCCTTCCTATTCCATTGCCTCGGCCAGATATCTATGACTCACTCCCTCACATCCTTCAGGTTGCTGCTCAAGTGTTACCTTATCAGAGGAACCTTCTTGCAACAACCCTGCTCCTTACCCCTCTTACCCTGCTTTACTTCTCTGGATTGAAGGTCACCCTGTGACCTGCCACAAATTTCTGAGTGTCAATGCCACATGCAGAAAGAGTTTAATCAACATTTTCCGCATATGACCATAGAGGAGGTCTCCAGAAAGAAAAACTGCCAGATAAGCCTTTTTGAAAGGGAGAACTGAGGCCAGGTATAGTGGCTCATGCCTGTAATTCCAGCACTTAGGGAGGCCAAGGCAGAAGGATTGCCTGAGCGCAGCGATTCGAGACCAGCCTGGGCAACTTAGCGAGACCTCATCTCTACAATAAATAAGAAATTAGCCAGCTACTTAGAAGGCTGAGACGGAAAGATTGCCTGAGCCCAGCAGGTTGAGACTGCAGTGACCGTGAGCATGCCACTGCACTCCAACCTGGGTGACAGAGTAAGACTCTAACTCAAAAAATAAATAAGTAAATAAATAAAATAAGGAGAGAATGGAAAGACCTGTGAAGAATACCCAGTTCGGTCTAACCTATGAGATGGCCTCTGGAAACCTTCCCCTTTAGGGAAGACCTGTCCTTGGTAGTAGTCAAGTATTCAAGAACAATGACTGAAGTCAGAGGGACCAGGATTAACATGGCCTGGCTTTATAAGTTTCAGTTTTCTCATGTATAAAATGAGATAATGATAGTACTGATTCATTGGGTCATGGGAGGATTCAATGAGATAATCAATGTAATTTGGTTACCTTGCCACAGGATAGGTAGGCACTTACATATTTATCCATATTATGATTATTCTTACTTAGCATTCAAATCATATGTTATTGCACTTACACATGCATCTGGCATGTAAATCAGTCCTTTGAGAGTTTGCTCAGTCTGAGATGCCCTGAGAAAACATACTTCTGACCTTGTGAAGCCAGCCAGGTGGGCTCTGGCATGATGTGACCCATCTGTGATATTGGACCAAAGAGCTATTTATGGGCCTAGGGCTAAGAGTTCCTCCAGGCTAACTGCCTGTGCACTGACCCTGGAGTTGTAGGAACTGATCATTGGCCCTCTACTGCTCCTGTAAGTCCCTCCTAACTCCTTAATCTGCCACATGCCCCTGCTCTGAGGCCTTGCACTTTTGGTTCAAAGACCAAACAAGGTCTACAATAGCTTAACCCTGTCCCGGGAGCCCACTCCCCACTGATCCTTGTGGGCTTCAACTAACTGAGCCCAGTATGGTTGAGTGGTACCCAGCATGGTACATGCATAGGGAAGAGGGGCAAGGTCAGCTGGTCAGGGTGAGTGGATGCTTCCTTCACAACAGTTCCCCTGCCACGTAAGATGCAGCAGCATCTCAGCATCTCCTAGGTCAGTCTCAGGGTCCAGCCAGAAGGCCTGATGAAGCAAACAGCTCCCTGGATACTTACCCTGGAAACTCAAGTAGGGAGGCTTAGTGAATCACAACAAAATTCAACTCAACCCCCATTGGAGTCATAATCTGTGCAACTGAAGATCCTGAGAGGTTACACCTAAAACAATTAGGCAAAAGGAGGTCTCTTAGAACTAGTGCCCACCTGGGTGCAGTGGCTCACACCTATAATCCAAGCACTTTGGGAGCTCAAGGTGGAAGGACTGCTTGAGCCCAGGAGTTTGAGACCAGCCTGGGTAACATAGCAAGACCCTGTCTCCATGAAAAATTAAAACATTAGCCAGATGTGGTGGCACATATCTGTAGTCCACCACTCAGGAGGCTGAGGCAGAAGGATCACCTGAGCCCAGGAGGTCGAAGCTGCAATGAGCCATGATTATGTCACACTGCACTCCAGACTGAGCAACAGAATGAGACCCCAGCTCAATCGACAAACAAAACCAGTGCTCAGATGACCCTGGGGGGAACCTTTCTCAGGCAGCCTCTCTAGATGCTCCCAGGGCTTGCTACGTTTTCTAGAAGTGCCCTGCTCTGCCTGTGAGCAATATTATCAAACAGATTGGCTCAATCAGCCCTTCTAACATGCCTACTTCCCTCAGGTGGCCCTGGGACAGGGAGAGCCTTGCAAGAGTCACTGTTGGCTCCCTACCACTCTTGATCTCTCTTCCTTCTTGGTTGGTGCTTCTTTCTGTCTTGACCCTTTGGAGAGTGGTCTATCTGGGAAAGTGGTGCCAGGATACAGGATGTGTGGCACACAGGGGCTAGGTGAGACGCTGTGGCTGCTTCAGCAGGATGCCTGCTCCATGCTGAGATCATAGCCTGGTCCTTATCACTTCTGGCGGCCACTCCCCTCCCTGACAAAGGCTGCTCACTCTTCCCTAGCAAACTTGAGCCAAGAAAGGGTGGCTCACCCAGTACAGGGGTAGCCCAGTTTTCCAAGTCAGGATACACTTGAGAGCAATGTCCCAAGCCCAAGCCCCTTCTAGGGACTGCTCCCACTCACCCCACAGTCACCTCTGTTGCTTTTTGAGAGGACTCTATGGGACCAAAATGTGTGTTCTGGGGGTGGGTCCCACCTGGCCAAGATCCCCCACTGGACCTCACTCTCCCAGCCAAAGGATAGGTGCCAGACCTCCCCTTTTGTATTCCCTAGCTGGGGACCACCCTGTTGAGGGATTCCAGGGAGACCTAGTCCTCCCATCACAAACGTAGATGGCAGGGACCCCCGTCTTCAAGCCCCTCCCTGCAAGGATGACAGCTTTCCAGTCTCAGTGCCCCCAGACCACGTGGGCTGACAGTCAACTCACCTGTTTCTCAGGGGGGCCCAGGACGCACAGAGGGTGCCGATCACTGCCCTCTGTCGGAACCCTGGGAGGGAACGGGTGTCCGGCCGGGCCCGGCCTGAGGGCACAGCTTTGCGGGGCCACAGCCCCTTGCGTACACAAACATGGCCACAGCACCGGCACCGCGCCCTCCCGACGCCCCTCTCCAGGCCGCCGGCGCAGGAAGACAGCCTTTGCTGGCCTCTCGCAGCCAAGGCCGGGCTTCAGCCGCTGGGCCCGACAGGGCCCGCCCCCGGGGTGCATTCTGGGAAGTGTAGTCCATAGCGCCCAGACGCCTGAGGCACCGCGGAACGGTTCTAAGCTCTTGGTTCCAGCAGAACCCGGGGCGGGGCCTGATCCGGGCTGGGAGTTGCCTCAGCGGCGCCGCCTTCTCCCCTGTCCCGGATGCTTGGCCTCTCCGGAGCCTAAAGCCCCTCGCAGTGTGCAGACCTGGGCTCTCCGGCCCCTTCGTCTGAGCCAGTTAGGGTTTATCTCAAGGGAGAGAAAGGGACGTTGGCGTTGTTTTCTCCACTGTTGTGGAAGGGCAGTGCAAGTTTGAGGGCTGGATAAATGTCATTAGTGGGTCCAGCCACACAGGCTGTAATGGATGTGGGCATGCGCAAAAGTCACACTAAGCATTGCTGAAAACATCTTTTTAGCCACGTTTTAATATATCAGTATGAGGCTCTAGAACGGTAGTTCTCAACTCTGACTGCACGTAGAATGATCGCGGGAGCTTTAAAAAACACTAATGCTGGACACCACTCCTAGAGATTTTGAGTTAATTGGACAGGAGCTGGGGAAGGGTGTGGGAAACCAGGCATTGGTATTGTTTTAAAAGCTCCCCAGGTGATTTGACAGGACAAAGAATCGCTGTTTGTAATTTCCTAGACGCAAAGCAATAAAAACAACAGGAAAACGTAAGGTTTTTTAGAGAATAGTTTAATGAAGCCAAGGGTAGGGATTGATAATACTGCTCCTGTTTTCTCTGAAGCAATTAACTCACTTTTTGCTTGTTTTGAGTTGGAGTCTCATTCTGTCTCCCAGGCTGGAATGCATTGGCATACTCACAGCCACCATGGCTTTCTACCTGCTGGACTCAGGTGATCCTTCTGCCTCAGCCTTTCAAGTAGCAGGAACCACAGGCGCAGAGTACACGCCCAGCTAATTTTTTGATTTATTGTAGAGATGATATCTTGCTAAGTTGCCCAGGCCGGTCTCGAACCTCTGGGCTCAGACAATCCTCTCGCTTCTGCTTTCCCAAGTGCTATTATTATAGGTGTGAGCCACTGCAACAAGCTTAAATTTACTTAGCTAAGAGTGGCCATATATCCCATGTACTTCTGGCTAAGACTTGTGCCTAAGACACTCAGAGCAAACCACTGTGGCTACTTATTAACATATAAAGGTTGTTATTTAAAACTCTGTTCTGGGGCAACCCCTTAGGGTACCCTCCCATAGTGGAGATTTTCTGTCCTCTCAATAAATCCTGCTTTCTAAAAACAAAAATAAACAAAAAACTCTGTTTTAATCTACCTATTAACTTATATATATATATTTTTTCTTTCTTTCTTTCTTTTCTTTTTTTTTTTAGTTGGAGTCTCACTCTGTCACCCAAGCTGCAGTGCAGTGGCATGCTCAGAGCCACTGCAGCTTTGGTCTGCTGGATTCAGGTGATCCTTCCACCTCAGCCTTCCAAGTACCTGGAACTACAGGCACACGCCACCAAGTCTGGCTAATTTTGTTGTTGTTGTTGTTTGTTTGTTTGTTTTTTGAGTTGGAGTCTCACTCTGTCGCCCAGACTGGAGTGCAGTGTATGCTCCTGGCGACCGCAGCCTCAACCTGCTGGGCTCCAGCGATCCTTCCACTTCAGCCTTCCAAGTAGCTGGAACTACAGGCATGTGCTACCACGCCCGGCTAATTTTTTTGATTTATTGTAGAGATGAGGTCTCACCAAGTTGCCCAGGTGGGTCTCGAACCCGCGGGCTCAGGCAATCCACTCACCTCAGCCTCCCAAAGCACGGGATTACAGGTTGAGCCACCGAGCCCAGCTCTAGCTAATTTTTTGATTTATTGTAGAGATGAGGGCTCACCAAGTTGCCTAGGCTGGTCTCGAACCCATGAGCTCTTACATCAGCCTCCCAAAGTGCTGGGATCATAGGCGTGAGCTACTGTGCCAGGACAACTTATATTTGAATATTGGGACAACCCTTTCCTATTGGTCACTTTTTGCTGATGGAATTCAAAATAAATAAATCTTTTTTTTTAGTTGGAGTCTCACTGTCACCCAGGCTGGAGGGCAGTGGCACATTCCCGGTCACCGCAGCCTCGACTGCTGGGCTCCTGCGATCCTTCCACCTCAGTCTTCCAAGTAGCCGGAACTACAGGTGCACGCTACCATGCTTGTCTAGTTTTTGATTTATTGTAGAGATGAAGTCTCATCAAGTTGCCCGGGTGGGTCTCGAAACCGCGGGCTCCACCAATCCTCTTGCCTCGACCTCCCAAAGTGTTGGGATTATAGGCTCAACCACCAAGCCCAGCCAAGAAATAAATCTTAGTGTTTGGGAAGAATAATAAAGGTCAATCCTATGATGGCTCTGGTGCCCTGTATAATGCTGCTTTGAACCTTGGACTTTGCCATAAATGATATGCTGCCCAGCTAGGGAAAATCCTTTAATGACTCTTTCAGTATCTTTAGCAGTTTCCCCCTCATACAAATACAAGATATTTCATGTGCCGAGCACCGTGGCTCAAGCCTGTAATACTTTGGGAGGCAAAGGCAAAAGGACTGCCTGAGCCCAGGGGTTCGAGACCAGCCAGGGGAACATGACGAGACCTTGTCTCTACAATAAATAAAAAAATTAGCTGGGCGTGGTGGTACGTAATACCTGTAGTTCCAGCTACTTGGAAGACCGAAGCAGAAGGATCACCTGAGCCCAGTAGGTGGAGGCTGTGGTGACCATTAGCATGCCACTGCACTCCAGCTTGAGCGACAGAGTGAGACTCTGACTCAAAAAAAAAAGGTATCTCATGTGAAGTATTCTGAGCCAGTAGTACAAATAGCCAGTATTTTCCTAAAAATTTTGAAGAGGTTTCCCTTCCTGCTTTTATTTCTTTGCTGCACTTGGTAAGACAGCCAGTTTTTCTGCTCTGCTGGAAACTTTCACCTATGGATTTGCTGAATCTCTCCTGATTTCCTGTCGCTTATTTTTTATATTTGATCACATCCCTGCTTTGTTTTTAATTTTTTCTTTTGCTTTTTTTCTTTCTTTTATTTTTTTTTTAGAGATAGGGGTCTCGCTATGTTGCCCAGGCTAGGACTCAAACTCCTGGGCTCAAACAATCCTCTCACTTCAGTCTCCCCTAGTAGCTGGGCCTACATACAGGTATATGTCATCTTGCCTCAGTTCCTACTTTGGATACTGAAGAGCCATGGCCCCAAGTGAGATCAAGGCAACAGCAAACAACAAATAGGACAAAGTCTATCTCTTTACTGGATCCTCTCATGTAAAGATTTAGCTGCTGAAAGTGAACCCATATCTCTCACAGAACTGTACTCCCTATTCCAGGAAAGGGCCCTATTCCTCCTCTTCCCTGGAAGCCCTTAGCACTGGTGTGTTTCAGAGTTCAGGAATCAAACTTTGTTTTCTTGTCTATATTTATTCCCTCTCTCCCTTGGTTATCTCATCCAGGCCCATGGCTTTGATGCTAAATCAAAAACAAAACAAAAAAAATAGCCAGGCATGGTGGCGCTTGCCTGTAGTTCCAGCACTTGGAAGGCTGTGAAGGAAGAATCACCTGAGCCCAGCAGATGGAGGCTGTGGTGGCTGTGAGCATGCCACTGCACTCCAGCCTGGGGGACAGAGTGAGTCTTCAACTCAAAAAAACCCAAAAAAACAAAAACAAACAAAAAAAATGTTGATACCTCCCAGATTTGCATCTCTAGTTCTGACCTTTATCCTGAACCCCAGACTGATATAACCAACTGCCGACTCCACATTTCACATGTCTGCTAGGCATCAAAAACTCAGCCTACTCAAAACTGAATTCCTACTCTTACCAAAACTGCTTCTCCTACAAGTTTCATCTTTCCTCATTCCAGTCCAACATGTCTGTCTCTTATTATTATTATTATTATTTTTTGAGTTGGAGTCTTACTCGGTCGCCCAGACTGGAGTGCAGTGGCCGCTTCCAGCCACCGCAGCCTCGCCTGCTGGGCTCCAGCGATCCTTCCGCCTCAGCCTTCCGAGTAGCCGGAATTACAGGCATGCGCTACCACGCCCGGCTGATTTTTTTATTTATTGTAGAGATGAGGTCTCGCTGTCCAGGCGGGTCTCGAACCCACGGGCTCAAGCAATTCACTCACCTCAGCCTCCCAAAGGCATGGGATTACTGGCTGAGTCACCAAGCCTGGCTTCTTATTTTTACTGTGGTCACACTGGTACAAGCACCATCTTTCTTGGCATCTTTAAAAATACTCTTATTTATTTATTTTTGAGATGAAGTCTTGCCATGTGACTCAAGCTGGAAATCAGCGGTATGATCATAGCTCACTGCAGCCTCAACTTCCTGAGCTCGTATGGCGGGGATTATTGCAACAGCCTCTTGACTGGCTGCCCTGCTTCTCCCCTTTCCCATGTTTTTTTTTTTTTTTTTTTGGAGTCTCACTCCATCGCCCATACTGGAGTGCAGTGGCACACTCCTGGCCACCGCAACCTCGACCTGCTGGGCTCCGGCGATCTTTCTGCCTCAGCCTTCCAAGTAGCTGGAACGACAGGCATGCGCTACCACACTCAGTTAATTAAAAAAAAAAAATTTATTGTAGAGATGAGGTCTCGCCAAATTGCCTGGGCAGGTCTCGAACCTGCGGGCTCAGGCAATCCACTCACCTCGACTTCCCAAAGGGTTGGGATTACAGGCTGAGCCACCAAGCCCGGGCTCCTTTCCCTTTTTTTTTGAGTTGGAGTCTCACTTTGTTGCCCAGATGGAGTGCAGTGGCCGCTCCCGACCACCGCAGCCTCGACCTGCTGGGCTCCTGTGAGCCTTCCGCCTCAGCCTTCCGCCTCAGCCTTCCAAGTAGCTGGAACTACAGGCGTGCGCTACCACGCCCCGCTCATTTTGATTTATTGTAGAGATGAGGTCTCGCCAAGTTGCCCAGACGGGTCTCAAACCCGCGGGCTCAGGCAATCCACTCACATCAGCCTCCCAAAGGCGCGGGATTACAGGCTGAGCCACCAAGCCCGGCTCCCCTTTCCTATCTTTAGGCTATTTGTCACACAGTAGCCAGACAAATCTTGTTAACTTGAAAGTCGGGTCATGATATTTCTGTTTCAGAGCACTCCTACTAGTTTCCATCTCCCTTAAGAAACCAAAATCAGCCGGGCTTGGTGGCTCAGCCTGTAATCCCGCGCCTTTGGGAGGCTGAGGTGAGTGGATTGCCTGAGCCCGCGGGTTCGAGACCCGCCTGGGCAGCGAGACCTCATCTCTACAATAAATAAAAAAATCAGCCGGGCGTGGTAGTGCACGCCTGTAGTTCTAGCTACTTGGAAGGCTGAGGCGGAAGGATCGCCAGAGCCCAGCAGGTCGAGGCTGTGGTAGCCGGGAGTGGCCGACTCAAAAAAAAAAAAAAATCAGCTGGGCGTGGTAGCACGTGCCTGTAATTCCGGCTAGTTGGAAGGCTGAGGTGGAAGGATCGCTGGAGCCCAGCAAGTCGAGGCTGCGGTGGCCAGGAGTGGCCACTGCACTCCAGTCTGGGCGACAGAGTGAGACTCCAACTCAAAAACAAACAAACAAAAACAAAACAAAACCAAAAACCAAATTCAATTCAGCAGTCCACAAGATAGGGGAAAAGCTGCCTCTCTCCTTACTTTTTTGACCACATTTCCTCTCACTCTTACCCAAAAATAGCTCTGTTCCAGACTGTTTTTTTTTTTCTTTGAGCTGGAGTCTCACTTTGTCACCAGGCTGGAGTGCAGTGGCACACTCACAACCACTGCAGCCTCGACCTGCTGGGCTCAGGCGATCCTTCCGCCTCAGCCTTCCAAGTAGTTGGAACTATAGGCCTGCGCTACCATGCCCAGCTTTTTTTTGATTTGTTGTAGAGTAGAGGTCTCACCAACTTGCCCAGGCTGGTCTCAAACCCCCCGGGCTCAGGCAATCCTCTCACCTTGGCTTTCCAAAGTGCTGGGATTACAGGCTGAGCCACCGTGTCTGGCTTATTCCAGATTGTTTACTGGTCCTCGAAAATTCTAGTCCACATCAGGGCCTTTGCCTTTGCTGTTTTTTCTGTCCCAAACCCTCTTTTCCCAGACTGCTTTATTCTTCATCTTTTTTGGGTCTTTATTCCAAGACCTCAGGGAGGCTGTCCATGACTATTCTAAAGTTGCAACTTTCCAGTAGAACTCACTGCTCCACTTCCCTCTCCTCTCTTACTTTTCTCCATAGAACTAACCATCACCTAAGTGATTGTGTATCTTGTTTAGTTTATTGTCTGTCTCCAATAACTGCCCCTACCCTCATCTCCACTAGGGTAACAGTTTATCAGCTTTGTTCATTTCTGTATCCCCAGCACCTGATACAGTGCCTATTACACAGCAATGCTTCATACAGTTCTTTTATTTTTTTTTTCTTCTTCATTATTCTTTATAAGCATACACAGTTTTTTGTTTGTTTTTGAGTTGGAGTCTCACTCTGTTGCCCAGACTGGAGTGCAGTGGCATGCTCCCGGCCACCGCAGCTTTGACCTGCTGGGTTCTGGTGATCCTTCCGCCTCAGCCTTCCAAGTAGCTGGAACTACAGGCGCACGCTACCATGCCCGGCTAATTAATTTTTTATTTATTGTAGAGACGAGGTCTCACCAAGTTGCTGGGGTGGGTCTCAAACCCACCGGCTCAGGCAATCCACTCGCCTTGGCCTCTCAAAGTGCTGAGCCACCGAGCCCAGCCCATACACAGTTTTTAAATGAAGGAATAACCTCCCAACAAGATGCCTACAAAGTGGAAAGTTAAGACAGGCGTGGTGGCTCATGCCTGTAATCCCAGCACTTTGGGAGGCAGAGACGAGAGGATTGCCTGAATCCAGGAGTTTGAAACCAGCCTGGGCAACTTGGTGAGACCTTGTCTCTACAATTAAAAAAGAAAAAATTAAGCCGGGCTTGATGGCTCAGCCTGTAATCCCATGCCTTTGGGAGGCTGAGGTGAGTGGATTGCCTGAGCCCGTGGGTTCGAGACCCGCCTGGGAAACTTGGCCAGACCTCATCTGTACAATAAATCAAAAAAATTAGCCGGGCGTGGTAGTGCGCGCTTGTAGTTCCAGTTACTTGGAAGGCTGAGGCGGAAGGATCGCCGGAGCCCAGCAGGTCGAGGCTGCAGTGGCCGGAAGCGGCCATTGCGCTCCAGTCTGGGCGACAGAGTGATTCCAACTCCAAAAAAAAAAAAAAGGCTGGGTGCGGTGGCTCACGCCTATAATCCTAGCACTTTGGGAGGCTGAGGTGAGAGGATTACTTGAGTCCGGGGTTCGTGACCAGCCTGGACAACATGGTGAGATCTCATCTCTACAATAAATAAAAAATTAGCTGGGCATGGTGGCATGTGAGTGTGCCACTGCACTCCGGCCTGGGCAACTGAGTGAGACTCCAACTCAATAAATAAATAAATACGTAAATAAAAGTTGAAAAAAGAAAGACTACTCTAGTGGGCATGGTGGCTCACGCCTGTAATCCTAGCACTTTGGGAGGCAGAGGCAACAGGATTGCCTGAGCCCAGGGGTTCAGGATCAGCTTGGGCAACCTGGTGAGACCTTGTCTCCACAATAAATAAAAAAATTAGCCAGGTGTGGTGGCATGCACCTGTAATTCCAGCTACTTGGAAGGCTGAGGCAGGAAGATTACCTGAGTCCAGCAGGTCGAAAGCTGTGGTGATTGAAAGCTTGCCACTGCACTCCAGCCTGGGAGACAGAATGAGACTCTGACTCAGGACTCTGACTCAGGAAAAACAAACAAATAAAGACTAAAAACAACTCAATCAGCGCTCAGCCTGTAATTCTGTGCCTTGAGAGGCTGAGGTGAGTGGATTGCCTGAGCCCGCGGTTTCGAGACCCGCCTGGGCAACTTGGCAAGACCTTATCTCTACAATAAATCAAAAAATTAGCTGGGTGTGGTAGTGTGCCTGTAGTTCCAGCTACTTGGAAGGCTGAGGCAGAAGGATCACCAGAGCCCAGCAGGTCGAGGTTGCGGTGGCCAGGAGTGGCCACTGCACTCCAGTCTGGGCGACAGATTGACACTCCAATTCAAAAAAAAAAATCCAACAACCTCCTTTCACTAAAAATAAAGCCTGCTGGCCGGACTCGGTAGCTCAGTCTGTAATCCCAGCGCTTTGGGAGGCCGAGGTGAGTGGATTGCCTAAGCCCGCGGGTTCGAGACCCGCCTGGGCAACTTGGCGAGACCCCCCCGTCTCTACAATAAAAAAAAAAAAAAAAAAAAGCCAGATGTAGTAGCGCGCGCATGTAATTTCAGCTACTTGGGAGGCTGAGGCGGAAGGATCGCCAGAGCCCAGCAGGTCGAGGCTGCGGTGACCGGGAGCGGCCATTGCACTTCAGTCGAGTGAGACTCCAACTCAAAAAAATAAAATAAAATAAAGCTTGCTTTATGTTTGAATGCTTTATGGGTTTTTCTTGCAGCAGACTTCTTAGATCCTATAGTATTGAATTTAGACTATAAAATAAGGCTGCCTTCCCTCTGGGCCTATTGACAGGGACACCAGTTCGCCAGGACAGTTTGCCAGGACAGTTCACCTGAGAACTTGAAACTGGCTGTTAGAAGAACATTAGCTTGGTGCTTCTGGAAACCAGCTGCAGACTGAAAGCTGTGCTGCTCCGTTTTCTGCTAGATTGCTGATTTGCAGTTTCCTTCCAACTCCTCTCGACCTTGCACAAGTCACTCTTGGCCAAATTTATTGCTCAAGAGCTAGCAAGGCCTGTGTAAGCTGGATGGACTTTCCTTTATGGGTAGGACTACTGAATCTTTAAAATAGATGATGGTTGTCTGGTATTCTTTTTTTTTTTTTTTTTTGAGTTGGCGTCTCACTCTGTCGCCCAGACTGGAGTGCAGTGGCCGCTCCCGGCCACCGCAGCCTTGCCTGCTGGGCTCCGGCAATCCTTCCGCCTCAGCCTTCCAAGTAGCTGGAACTACAGGTGCGCGCTGCCACGCCCGGCTAATTTTTTGATTTATTGTAGAGATAAGGTCTCGCCAAGTCGCCCAGGCAGGTCTCGAATCCGCGGGCTCAGGCAATCCACTCACCTCAGCTTCCCAAAGGCGCGGTATTACGGGCTGAGCCACCGAGCCCGGCTGTCTGGTATTCTTGAACTGGGGATATCTAACTTGGAAACACCAAAAGGAAAAGGAGACAAGCCTCCGTACCAGTACTCTAATCCAAGTGCTTCTCTTGCATCTATCCTCAGTATCAGGTAGAAGGGCTATGCTCCCTGGACTGGGAGCATAGGACCCTCTGTGGGCGCATGGTCAGTAGACCCTTCCAGAGATGGCTTAAGTTTAGGCCCGAAGAAGCTCCCTTCCATTTCCCTCACACTAACGGACAATAAGAAGGCTTCAAAATAGCCAGGCCAGGGCCGTACTCGAGCCGCTGGCAGTGATTAAACCTCGGGAAGGCCAAGCTACCAACAACCTGGACGCCTAGCTCAACTCAGAGGAAAGCGCAAGATGACGAGCGGCCATAGAACAGAGGCCAAACCACAACCCCCAGCAGTCCCTGCGGAGCGAGGCGGGGAAACGCGATTTCCTATTGGGTGGCGACGAATAGCGAACCCTTACGCCCCGCCCCAGAAGGCAAGCCCCCTACGCGCGGGGCATAGCGGGAGTGGAGTCGGCGAGACTTGCTGGTGTACTCCATCTCCCGGCGGGCCGAGCGCTGAAGGCGGCGGCGCGGCGCCTTTGTGGAAGCGGTGGCCCCGCGCGGAGGAAGTTCCGGTCTCCGCGGTGCTGGGTCGGTGGCGGCAGCTGAGAGGAAGGAGGAGCGGGCCGTGGAGGCTGCGCTGCCTCGGTAAGAACTCGGGGCAGGAGGGAGGGCGTGCTGGAGCCTGCGGGGAAAGAGCCCGCGTACAGGGCCGCTCTGGATGTCGTGGGCCCGCGCGGCCTGGGAGCCTCGGCTTCGGTGTCGTGGGGCGGCCGCGGCCTCACTCGGGAAGAAGAGATCCAAGCGGCAGTGTGGTGAGGGAGGTGCTGCCCGCGGTAGGAACGCCCCGGAACCGTCGCGGGCCCGGGGCGGGGCCCGGAGCGGCGGTAGAATTGCCGGTTCCGCCACGGAGTGTAACCAGCTGTGGGGTTGGAGGCTGGCGCGTGCTTGCGGCTTGGTGCTCCAAGTCTGCGGAGCGGCAGGAAGGCTCTTCGTACTTTTTTCCTGCTTCTGATTCAGTTCTGAGGCATCACCAAAAGGGACGCTTTTGTGCCTAGCACGTAGCCTCGCCTTCGGACCCAGACGAGCTCCGAGCCCTGCCCGGGGGGAGAGGGCCTAGAACCTGGAGGCGGGGGAGTGGTCTGGTGGGTTCTGTGCCCGTTGGGCGAATGTAAGAGGAGAGAGATGTATCCTTGTATTCACGCTGTAGATTCTTTTTGGTAGTGTAAATGTTTTTCTCTACTTTAGAATTGATGTGCTGATGAGTTCAGCTTTCGGAGTGAATTTTTTAATAAAAAGGATCCTGTTTTATAGGGTACGTAAACTGTGAGGGCAGTCGTATTTTTTTGCATAGTTCAGGTTGACTTGTGAAGGACAGTAGCTGAATTAAGTGACGGAGTCCAGTAGACTGATGCGTCTGGTCACCTGTTTCATATTCTAGACTCTGGATTGTGCTCTAGGTTTATTAGATTCCAACTTCCTGTTAAGCAGTGCCACCAGTGTGAACGATCTAAATAGTCACCATCACCAGACTTGTGGGGACTGTAGGGAGGGTACAAGAACTGGTGGGTGAGGTAGGACTGGCAATGTGGAAAGTAAAAAATATGTTACTATTTTGGTGAAACACAAAAGCTGAATTTGAACCTTGTCTCAGAAACTAGCACCTAACTAATTATCTAACCTACAGGATAGGTCCCATTTTCTCTGGTCAGTTGTAGCACCCTTCCTTATAGAGTTCTGTTATGAAACTTAGGTTTATTTATTTATCTTTTTTTTTTTTTTTTTTTTGAGTTGGAGTCTTACTCTATCGCCCAGACTGGAGTGCAGTGGTTGCTCCGGCCACCACAGCCTCGACCTGCTGGGCTCCGGCAATCCTTCCATCTCAGCCTTCCAAGTAGCTGGAATTACAGGCGTACGCTACCACGCCCACCTCATTTTTGACTTATTGTAGAGATGAGGTCTGGCCAAGTTGCCCAGGCGGGTCTCGAACCCGTGGGCTCAGGCAATCTACTCACCTCAGCCTCCCAAAGGCACGGGATTATAGGCTGAGCCACTGAGTCCGGCTTTTTTTTTTTTTTGAGTTGGAGTCTCATTCTGTCCCCCAGGCTGGAGTGCAGTGGCATGCTCATGGCCACCACAGCCTCAACCTACTGGGCTCAGGTGATCCTTCTGTCTTGGCCTTCCAGGTAGCTGGAACCACAGACATGCACCACCATGCCCAGCTAATTTAATTTATTTTTTGAGATGAGGTCTCTCCATGTTGCTCGGGCTGATCTCGAACCCCTGAGCTCAGGCAGTCCTCTTGCCTCTGTCTCCCAAAGTTCTGGGATTACAGGTGTGAGCCATTGTGCCTGGCCACGTAGGTTTAATATTGTTGCCTTTAAGGTCCTAGGTTCTGGCCAGGCACAGTGGCTCAGCCTGTAATGCCAGCACTTTGGGAGGCCAAGGCGAAAGAATTGTCTGAGTTCAGTTGTTCGAGACCAGCTTGAACAACTTGGTGAGAACCTGTCTCTAAAATAAAAAATAAATAAATAAATAAAAAGATCCTAGGTTTTTTCTTTTGAGTAGGTGTCTCACTCTGTCGCCCAGGCTGGAGTGCAGTGGCATGCTCACAGCTACTGCTGCAGCCTCCACCTGCTGGGCTCAAGTGATCCTTCCACCTCAGCCTTCCACATAGCTGGAACCACAGGCATGCGCCACCACGCCTGGCTAATTTTTTGATTTATTGTAGAAACAAGGTCTCACCAAGTTGCCCAGGCTGGTCTCCAAGCCCTGGGCTTAGGCAACTCTCTTGCCTCCTTCTCCAAAAGTGCTGGGATTACAGGCAGGCGTGAGCTACCATACCTGGCTGGATCCTAGGTTCTTGTAGTCTTTCAGACAAAGGAGAGTGGTCAAGGGGATTAGTTACTAAGTGTACTTTTCTGATTTGGGCAAAGTTATACCTTTCTGCCAACATGTTTAAATGTATAAACTGATGTTAATATCTAATTCAGAGTTGTATTAAGATTTCTTTTCTTTTGGAGTCAGGGTCTCATTCTGTTGCTCAGGTTGGAGTACAGTTGCACAAGCACATCTCACCATAGTCTTTTTTCTTTTTTTTTTTTTTTGAGTTGGAGTCTCACTCGGTCGCCCAGACTGGAGTGCAGTGGCCGCTCCCGGCCACCGCAGCCTCGCCTGCTGGGCTCCGGTGATCCTTCCGCCTCAGCCTTCCTAGTAGCAGGAATTACAGGCATGCGCTACCATTCCTGGCTGATTTTTTGATTTATTGTAGAGATGAGGTCTCGCTGCCCAGGCGGGTCTCGAACCCGCGGGCTCAGGCAATCCACTCACCTCAGCCTCCCAAAGGCACGGGATTACAGGCTGAGTCACCATAGTCTTGAGCTCCTGGACTCAGGTGATCCTTCAACCTCAGCCTCCTAAGTAGCTGGGACTAAAGGTGTGCTCACCACCACCCCCTGCTAATGTTTTTGTTCTTTTTCTAGAGGCGAAGTCATGGTATGTTGCTTAGGCTGGTCTTGAACTCCTGGGCTCAAGTGATCCTCCCACCTCAGCCTCCCAAAGTGTTGTGATTATAGGTATGAGACCAAGCCTGGCCTTAACAATTAATTTTTTTTAGAGACAAGATCTCACACTGTCACCCAGGCTGGAGTGCAGTGGCACATAGTTCACTGCAGCCTCGAACTCCTAGGCTCAAGTGGTTCTCCCACTGCAGCATCCTCAGTAGCTAGGACCAAGTCGCTCGGCATGAGCTACTGAGCCTGGCCTTAAACCATTTTTTTTTTGAGTTGGAGTTGCATTCCAACTGGAGTGCAGTGACACGCTCGTGGCCATCCCAGTGTTGACATGTTGTACTCCGGTGATTCTTCCACCTTAGCCTTCCAAGTAGCTGGAACTACAGGTGCGTGTTACAATGCCTGGCTAGTTTTTTATTTATTGTAGAGTCGAGGTCTCGCCAAGTTGCCCAGGCTGGTCTCGAACCTGAGGGCTCAGGCAATCCAACTCACCTTGGCCTCCCAAAGTGCTGGGATTATAGCCCTAAACCATTTTTTTAGTCAGAGTCTCACTCTGTCGCCCAGGCTGACATGCAGTGACATGTTCATGGTCACTGCAGCCTCGACCTGCTGTTTTCAGGTGATCCTTTCATTCCAGCCTTCCAAGTAGCTGGAACTATAGGCAGGGGCCACCATGCTTGGGATTTTTCGATTTATTGTAGAGATGAAGTTTCACCAAGTTGCCCAGGCTGGTCTCGAACCCGTGGGATAGGGCAGTCCTCTCATCTCGGCTTACCAAAGTGCTGGGTTTATAGCCCTAAACCATTTTTTTTTTTTTTTTTGAGTTGGAGTTGCACTCTGTCGCCCAGACTGGAGTGCAGTGGCCGCTCCCGGCCACTGCAGCCTTGACCTGCTGGGCTCCAATGATCCTTCCGCCTCAGCCTTCCGAGTAGCTGGAACTACAGGCATGCGCTACCACACCTGGCTAATCTTTTGATTTATTGTAGAGATGAGGTCTCGCCAAGTTACCCAGACGAGTCTTGAATCCTCGGCCTTAGGCAATCCACTCACCTCAGCCTCCCAAAGCACGGGATTACAGGCTGAGCCACTGAGCCCGGCTAATTTTTTTTTTTTGAGTTGGAGTCTCACTCCGTTGCCCAGGCTGGAGTGCACACTCCCGGCCACCGCATCCTCTACCTGCTGGGCTCCGACAATCGTTCTGCCTCAGCCTTCCAAGTAGCCAGCACTACAGGCGTGCGCTACCACACCCGGCTAATAATTTTGATTTATTGTAGAGATGAGGTCTCACCAAGTTGCCTGGGCAGGTCTCGAACCCATGGGCTCAGGCAATCCACTCACCTCAGCCTCCCAAAGTGCTGGGATTACAGGCTGAGCCACCGAGCCTAGCAACCATTTTTAAGTGTACAATTTAGTGGCATTAATTACACTTACAGTATAGTATAACCAACACCACTATTTCCAAAACTTTATCATGGCAGAAACTCTAACTGCTGGATCTGGTAGCTCATGCCTGTAATCTCAGCAGTTTGGGAGGTGGAGACAAGAGGATTGCCTGAGTCCACGGGTTCGAGACCAGCCGGGGCAACTTAGTGAGACCTAGTCTCTACAATAAATAAAAAAATTAGCCAGGCATGGTGGCGCGTGTATGTAGTTCCAGTTACTTGGAAGGCTGAGGAGGGAGGATCTTATGAGCCCAGCAGGTCGAGACTGGTGGCAGTGAGCATGCCACTGCACTCCAACCTAGGTAACAGAGTGAGACTCCAACTCAAACAAACAATAAAGAAACTCTGTAACCATTCAAGTAACTCCCCACTTCCTCTTCCATCTGGCCTCTTGTAATTGGTTTTTTCTTTTCCTTTTTTTTTTTGAGTTGGAGTCTCATTCCGTCTCCCAGGAGAGTGCAGTGGCACCCTCACGCTCACTGAACCCGGCCCCCTTGTAATTGTTAATCTACTTTGTGTCTCTATAAGTATGCCTATTTTTGGTATCCCATATACTAAATGGAAGCATGCGATATTTGTCCTTTTTTTTTTTTTTTTTTTTTTGAGTTGGAGTCTCACTCTGTCGCCCAGACTGGAGTGCAATGGCTGCTCCTGGCCACCGCAGCCTCAACCTGCTGGGCTCCGGCGATTCTTCCGCCTCAGCCTTCCAAGTAGCTGGAACTACAGGCACGCGCTACCACGCCCCGCTCATTTTGATTTATTGTAGAGATGAGGTCTTGCCAAGTTGCCCAGACGGATCTCGAACCCGTGGGCTCAGGCAATCCACTCACCTCAGCCTCCCAAAGGCGTGGGATTACAGGCTGAGCCACCGAGACTGGCATTATATTAGTCCTTTTTTATGTTTGACTTATTTCACTTAGTGTAATGGTTTCAAGGTTCATGCTGTGAAATGTATGAGAACTTTATACCTTTTTATGATTGAATAATATTTTGCTGTGTGTATGGACCACATTTTGTTTATGATTCATCTGTAGTAGACACTTGGTTTTGTTTCTATCTTTTGGTTATTGTGAATAGTACTGCTGTGACCATTGGTGTACTGATATCTCATTGAAGTCGAATGTAGTGCTGTGCATCTGTAGTCCCAGCTACTCAGGAGGTTGAGATGGGAGAATTGCTTGAGCCCAGGAGTTCAAGGCTTCAGTGAAGTATGATTATCCTACTGTACTCCACCCTGGGCAACAGAGTGAGACTTAGTGTTTTTTAAAAAATGATAATATAAAATTGGGTTTTGTCTTTGTTGTTGTGTTTTAGGCTTTTTTTTTTTTTTTTTTTTGAGTCGGAGTCTTACTCTGTTGCCCAGGCTGGAGTGCAATGGCATGTTCATGACTACTGCAGTCTCAACCTGCTGGGCTCAGGCAATCTTTCTGCCTCAGCCTTCTACGTAGCTGAAACTACAGATGCATGCTACCACACCTGGCTAGTTTTGTGATTTATAAGTAGAGATGAGGTCTTCCCAAGTTGCCTAGGCTGGTCTTGAACACCCTGGGCTCCCAAAGTGCTGGGATTACAGGCTAAGCCACCACCCATGATCTTTTTTTTTTTAAAGAGATTCTCACTCTGTCGCCCAAGCTGTAGTGCAGTGGCACAGTCATGGCTATCACAGTCTCCACCTGCTGGTCTCTGGTGATCCTTCTGCCTCAGTCTTCCAAGTAGGTGGAACCACTGGTATGTACCACCATGCCCAGCTAATTTTTTGATTTATTGGAGAAACGAGATCTTTCCATGTTGCTCAGACTGGTCTCAAGCCCTTGAACTCAGGCAATCCTTTCGCCTCCACCCTCAAAGTGCTGGGATTATAGTTGTGAGCCACTATACCCAGCTAAGGTTTTCATTTTGGTGAAGTCTAATTTGTCTATTTTTTTCTTTTGTTACTTGTGCCTCATTTGCAAATGATTGACAATCCCATGTCATGAAACTTTTTCTTTATGTTTTCTTCTGGGAGTGCTATAGTTTTATCTCTTATATTTAGGTCTTTGATACATTTTGAATTTTTTTTTTGAAACCAAGTATTATTCTGTTCCTCAGGCTTTAGTGCAGTGGTACCATCATAGACTCCTGCAACTTTGAACTGCTGGAATCCTCAAGTGATCATCCTGCCTCAGACTCCCGAGTAGCTACTGTAGGCTCATACTACCACACCCAGCTAATTTTAAAAAAATGACCAGGTTGGTGACTCAAGCCTGGTGTTCCAGCACTTTGGGAGGCCGAGGTGAGGAGATTGCCTGAGCCCACAGGTTCGAGAAAAGCCTGGGCAACTTAGCGAGACCTCAGCTCTACAGTAAATCAATAAATGAGCTGGGTGTGGTAGTGCCTGTAGTTCTGACTACTTGGAAGGCTGAGTGAGGCAGAAGGATTGCCTGAGCCCAGCAGGTCAACACTGGTGTGGCCACTGCACTCCAGTCTGGGTGATGGAGTGATACTCCAACTCAAAAAAAAAAAAAAAATTTTTTTTTCTAGAGAGTCTCACTGTGTTGCTCAAGGCTGGTCTCCAGCTCCTGGCCTCAAGTGAGCCTCTCCCCTCATCTTCCAAAAGTGCTGGGATTACAGGCATGAGCCACTACACCCAGCCTTTGAATTAATTTTTATATATTGTGTTATATAAGAGTCAAACTTCATTCTTTGGTGGATTTTCAGTTTTCTCAGTACCATTTTCCATTTGTAAAGACTATCTTTTTCCCATTGAATGCTCTTGATACCTTTGTTGAAAGTCAATTGGCCGTATAGGCAAGGGTTTATTTC